>BPLS01000693.1:579607-595115 GCA_019656275.1 Rhododendron kiyosumense | reverse complement strand
AGAGAGAGAGAGAGAGAGAGAGAGAGAGAGAGAGAGAGAGAGAGAGAGAAGTACCTTTCTCAGGAGAACAAGAAGCATACTGAAGGAGGAGAATTCCAAGGAGAGAAGCAGAAACAAAACCCCACAAAGGCTTTGAACCCATACGATCAAATCAAAATCAGAAAAACGCAAAAAGCACCTCCCAAGGATCTGCGTCTCTTCAAACAAAATTCCCACTAAATTATCAAACAAAATTCCCACTAAATTATCAAACAAAATGCCCCTTTATGATCAGAAAAATTCTCCTGCCACTTTTTTTTCCCTCTGAGAAAGAGAGGGAGTTGTTAACTTAATTGCTCGTTGAACGATATTAATACCAATGTTACACCGACCCGCATTTCTCCATTTAGAGAAAAATTGGTATTTGTAGGAAAAAAGGAAAATGAATGCCAATAGTTTCCTTCCCTCATCCCCCACTGCCTGTCCAAATCACTGATGTGTGCCCAACAAATAACAAATTAAGCTAATGCTTGACAGTTCATTAGTTACTAGAGTGGGGCGTTTGGTGAGAAAACAAACAAATATAATTCATTCCCTTCACCCAAATCGTCGTTGTGTTTCTCATTAAATCATTTTAATTAGGTGAGAAATGAAAATCATCTCTCTGGATTTGTTTGGACGGGAAAGAAAAGAGTGTGCGCTGTCATGAGTCTTGTTCGTGAGGATATGTAATAGTATTAAAGAGAAAATGGAAGGAATTAAAAAAAGAACACTGGCGGCTCCAGAAATTTTTGGTAGGGTGTTCAGAAATTACCTTAACTCTATCTAATAGCTGATTTATTAACCAATAATATATGTAAAAATCGCATAAATTAGTATAAATAATGCGGTCAAAAAACATTACCTCTATTCGAAAAAAAATTGACTACGAGGCAAAATGAGAACTAAAAAATATATACTATTATTTTTATAAGAAAATTAGTTTTTTTTTGAAAGTTGATGTATTGCGTATTAGATAGTTTTCGAGAATGGAGGCAGTAAAATTTTATAGTTGTCCTAGACGAGTTCACGCATTTTGTGTCAACATTTAACCATCAATCTATATACTAAAACCCTTTGGGAAGAATTATAGCGAGCATATTGGAACTGACCTTCTTGAAAATATGTTATTCTTTAGGATGCCAAAATGAGATTTTTTTTTTACCATAGTCTTAAATTTGAAGAAATATTATTCAAATTAACGGGATTTTGCAACGTAGTCGAATTTTTTAAAGTTTTTGTCCATAATTATATAGGTTATCTAAACAAATAAAAATGATATAGTTATTGTCATGCATGAATGTGAAATTAAAAGATTTAAATCATCAACAATAAAGATGGAGAGAAAACGTAGAACATAATACATAACCCTATAGATTCTTCTTTTTCTCTTTCTTTTTTCATTTTTTTCATTATGATTGTGAGATGTATTTGAGGTAATGTGTTCGGTGTTAAATACGAATTACCTAGATTGACGGGTTGTAATTGAGTGTTTAATTAGTTTTGGGTTAAGTATTCAATTCTTTTTGGGTTAGGTGTTTAAGACTATTACAATTAGGTGTTCATTGACATTTGAGTTAAGTATTCAAAATAAGGTTAGTCCAAAATTCTTACATGTATTCTTAGCAAAAAAAAAATTTTCTGGGTGTTCAATTGACCATGCAACTATACACATAGAGCGGCCTCTGAAGGCCATTGTGGTAACTTCACTTCTTCAAGAGAAAAAGAGAAATGTATCTGCATGGAATCAAGTGGAGTGTCGAAAACAACAAACAAATAATTAAAGAGTTTGGGTTCTAATTTTTTTTTTTAAAGCAAAATGACCAAATGGGGGTATGTTGTGAGCACTGTCCTCTTCATATGGGGGCTCTCTCCAGCCCAAAATGGTAATTCGAATTAACTGTCGTTTTGCTCGCCTCGCCAGGTTTGTTAAGAACAAAAAAACATTGAGTTGATCAGATATTGGTATAAATATGATCGAAACATGCGTAGTTTTTACTTCGGAAAATTAGAAGTCTAGTACTAGTATCATTTTTAAAACAAACTTTACGACAAATGTGCCACACACAATGTTTTTAAAATCGGACCGGATCAGTTCGATCAATTGAACAGTTCAACCAGTCTGATAATCCCAAAAAACCATTTGAAGTACAAAATGGTCTTAAAAGTGAAAACCGGAGTAACCCCACAATTGAACTGTCAATTAAACCTTGTTTCATGACCCAAACTAGTCTATTTACATAGATAATTTTAATTTTTAAACACCCAAATGTCAGAATTTTAATTAATTTTTGTATATAATTATATTCATTACGTAATAAGTTCAACCCAATTGACCCAGCGGTTGAACCGTGACCCATCCCTAGTTCAGTTTCGGTTCGTTCACCGGTCCAATTTCCATAACATTGGTGCTAAAATTCTGTGCTTACTGACGGCTAATGCATATAATTTATTTGTAAGTCTTATCAACTTGATGAGCGAAACAAAATAGACGATATGAATTATTTTGTGAGCTCGGGACGGATCCCATGTGAGGAGCCGCCTGGGCGCTGGCCTCCTCAGTCCACCTTGATGTGGTCGGGATTGAAAGTGAAATTTCTTTTGCTTTTCTTTCGTGTTTAAGGAGACATTCTTGCGTGTTTGAGGAGAAAATTTTCTAGAGAAGCTGACATTTAGATGGGTTCCTTCCGAAAAGAAATTCACCATGTGCATATGCCATCAGGTTTTGGTTGACGTGACAAGAAAATAAACCAAAGATTTTGATAAGATTTTGGGGGCAATGCTAGGTACATACAAGAAAAAATACCCGGAACAACGTATTTAGAATCGGTAAAAAATGTTTATTATCGGTTATAAATACCTCTACAAGTGTATTCTGGGTAATTTTCGGATATTTTTTCTTTGTTCCTAACACTTTTAAAGATTTTGTGTTTGTGGGGTCCTCATGTCAAACGTGCTGGTCTCAGGAATGGGAAAAAAAGGGTAAAAACCAAACGTGTTGGTATGAGAAATGAGGAAAAAATTGAACGTAACCGAACGTATAGGATCTGTATTGAGAAAGATATATAAAATATAAAAGAAAAGAAAAGAATCACCAAACGCCAGAGCAAGGTCATAAGGATTTTGGTTTGTTAGGGCTGGAGTGCTTCCATGAATTTAGTTACTTAATGTCACTTATTGTAACTGCTCTAAAAACATAGGAGTACTTGTGGGTGTAATGTCCAATGTCAGAAAAGACATAATTAAAACTCTCTCTAACACCAATTGGTTTTAGGATAAATAATGGAAAAACAGTCCGACAAATGGTATCACAGACAAGAAGTCATGGGTACGTTTGAGTCACGGGAGCATTATCGTGAGGGGATTGTTAGGCCTGGAGTGCCTCCATAGATTTGGTTACACAATAACACTCTCTGCGACCGCTATAAAAACAAACTTGCGGGTGCAATGTCGAATGCCATAAAAGACTCAATTGAAGTCTTCCCTAACACCAATTAATTTTAGAAGCGAGGATGAAAAAGCAGTTCGGCATGATTAATTTCCATTCTTGGACAGGTGATGGCGTGTTGTCCAAAATTTACCGTGTTGTCCAAAATTTAAGTACGTTGATGCTTCAACAAATTACAGCTATATCATTAGACTACTGGTTAATTAATAATAGATTAGTTGTTACCAAACTAGCTTACATTAAATTTAGGGTCACTAACCTACAGCATTAGAGTCCTCTTTAAATTTGAGTAAGGAAGTCTTTGGTTCAACATTCGCTCAACTATACTGGGGATAACTTTTTATGTATCTACGAGTATAATGAGTGCTATCGAAGAAAATCTTATGGCTAAAAATGCTAAATGATGTTCAGTTCAACTCCAGCTCATCTCCAATCATTAATGGAGAGAAGACTCTCTCCAATCTTGACCCGTAAAACTTTCTTGGGAAAAAAATTGAAATGGTCCTTGTAGTTTAGTATTTGTGTCAACTTGTTCCCTGCAACTTAAATTGGCTCGATTTACATTCTGTAGTTTTTATTTTGTTTCAACTTGGTCCAATTACTAATTGTCGTTAGACTCCATTAACCCCAAACATGAATGGGCCCCTTTTCTAGGGTTAAAATCTTAATATGTCATTATCCTCTTACCCTAATATACTTCTAAACCAAAACACAGATCCTCATTGTTCCATTCTCCATTTTTTTTCACGACTTCCATTCTCTATTTGTCACGCCCGGGATTTTACCTTCGACCGAAATGTGTCTCGTTTGCCTTCAAGAGAAAGGAGTGAGAGGGATTAGGGCCTGAATAAGTGATCCAATTCCTATGGATTGCGACGTGGTTCTCGAAAAGAAAGGAAAAATGAGGAGTTTTGTGTTTTATAAAAGAGGCGCGGATATTTTTGAAAAATATTTGAATTTTAGAAAATAAAATGGGTTTTATTTTAAAAAGGGATCGAGTTTTCATCAAACTGCCTACATATCTCCAAATAAAGGAGAATCAGGTTCAGCCATAATTCGGGTCACAAATGGAGTTTAAAAAAAAACTTAGAGTCTCCACCGAGCATAGAGTTTAGGTGTGCCTGGTCACCTTTTGAATATCGGAAGAATAATGCAAGTATTTTAGAAAAAAGAACACAAGCCAGAGAACCCAGTTTTTAGAAAAAAGTGACTCTGTTTTGCATTTTAGGGAAAGTCTTTAGGACTGCGAGGTTAGAGAAGAAAGGGTTCGGTAATTCACTAAAAAAGGAACCCATTTGTGCATAAGGTTGACGGAGGCTAACGACAGTTAGTAATTGGGCCAAATTGGAACAAAATGGAAACTATAGAGTGTAAATCAAGCTAATTCAAATTGCAGGGACCAAGTTGACACAAATACTAAACTACAGGGACCATTTCGATTTTTTTCCCAACTTTCTTACGATCTCACGTCAATAATCGAAACAGTTCATTTTGTTTTGCTCGTTGAGAACATGAAGTATGCCAAAAATCAGATTTATTGGGCATTAGATATGATTTTGGAACACATTATCTTGCAAAATATAAAATTGCAACATTAGAACAAAACCCCATTCTAAATTTTTTGCAATATAAATCTGTTTTGAAATCATATCAAACGATAATTGATCATCAAACTGATTTTTGGCATGCTTGATACTCTTAGGGAATTAAAATTATGAACGGTCCCGATTATTGAAATGTGATTGTAAATTTCTTTTCTGAGCCAGGATTGGAAAGAGTGTTCCCTCCAATTCATTTAAAGGGATTGGAGAGGAGCCGGACTCGTTAAGTTCACCCATGCATATTCTTTATTGAGAAGTAAAAGGGTCAAATATTGCAAAAGGCAAAAATTGATCGTTTGTTGTTATCTTTGCATATAAAATATATTTTTCCGATATGTGATTACTCCATCCGTCTCGATTTATTTGTCCAATCTCGAGTTTCCAACTTATTAAGGAAATCAAATCTAATCCATTGATTTGAAAATTTACGTAATCTGAGTCATTGATTTTGAAATTGGACAGTCAATTTGGGACTTTTATAAGTCAAAAAGGGAATAAACAAATCGGAACAGATGGAGTATTTCTTAAGTTGTTTATTAGATTTATTTGTTATGGACCTTACATAATGAATATAATGTTTTGTTACTGTTGTTAGAAATAAAAATATGTTCACTTTCGTTTACTTTTGTGATGAACCCAATGAAAACGCAATAAAATCATAACTCAAAACTTGAAATCGATGAAAACAAGGTCATGATCAAGGCGAGTATTGTACTTTGTATATAAGACAAATCTAACGGCCCACAGATCGTTGAACGCCCTACAAAAGCAACACTGCAATCAATGGATCTATCGAACCAAAACTTGTGTTTGTACTCTCACAAAAATATCAGGAAATGGAACAACCCAAAATAAACGAAGGATGCGGTATAAACAGGGGCGCAAGTGTTGAACTTTAGGGCTGTGAGGTCAATAATGTAGAAACGTGTCCAATCTTTTTTGCCATTCCTACCAAAATCAATTTCTCGGGGTGTGATGCAAATATGCAACTTTTAGTATACCTGTGATTGCGGGGAAAAAAAGTATACCTGTGATTCACGCTAGAGGCCATTCTATCTTAATAGTGAGGTCAAAATTAAAGAATATCACTCATCAATGGAGAAAATTGGAAGAATTGGGGGACGGTGATGTGCAGTGGTATGCGCAGCACCATGTTGCACACCTTTGAGCCGTCGGATCGTGCATTCAACGACTCGGATTTTATCCCGGCAATGAATGACTCTCGATCGTTGGTTGCCAAGATGAGATCTAAGCCATCGAATACATAATCTGACGATTCAGAGGTGTGCACCTCACAGCACCAACGCAAAGTCCATTCGGAAATCAGTGGGGGTCACTTGACCTATACTTCCTCTAGTAACTTTCCAAATAGTCACCAGGAAAATAGGAACAGCTCTTTTCATAATAAACGCGTCCATTCACGATAAACATATGTCACTCCAAAGACACGATTCTACATCAATTCGATTTAAATTCACACCAGAAAGCAAAATATTATATACGAAATATTTTCCAACAACTGTAACTATTGAACATGACGTAAAAAAGTAAAAAATTGCTAAGTAGGAGTAATTGGTTACATAAAGTTATGCATAGTCGATCGACATTAACTAACCTTAACCTCTTTGACAAAAATGTTGAATGGCTAATATCAGCCAAAAGTGTGTATATATACACACACACACAAACACGTGACCATATGGCTCAAAACTGCAGCAAAACAAATCCATTTATCTATCTATCAATATATTATAGAAATGTAGTTGAAGCCAAAAACCTCTCAATCTTAAACTCTTAGAATTTTGATTTATTTTTGTTTCTAACAATGGAGAGAGAAAACAGGGGATTATGCAATCAGTGAGAGAGAACGTGGAGGAAGCTGAGAGAGAGAGAGAGAGAGAGAGAGAGAGCACGCATGGGGTCGGCTTAAATAAGGTAATCAGATGCATTGAAAGCTTCCTAATACCAGAATTTTGTCGGTGACCATTTTTCTCTTCGAATGGTCTGCTCCTTATCTTTTACGGATTACTAATTTATTTACGTTTTAATGAATTTTTCTTCTTATTTTCTGTTTTAATTGATCATAGCATTATTTTATTTATACTTGCACACACACAATAAATTATTAACTTTGTCTTTGGTTCAATGTACAAGACAATGAGCCGGAGAACGAGATCTGAGGTTGTTGGCTTCTTTCGGGGTTTTTTTGGGATTGGCGACATACGATAGGTTCATGGTGATCCTCGCGACGACAGCGGTGCTTCGGTTTCCAGCCCTTCGGTGGGTTGGCGACTTCGGCAGGGGTTTGTTCAGGTGCGGTGATAGACAGATCAGGAGATGGGCGGCATTTCGGGTTTGGGGGTATTTTAGGGTTTTGATGGTTTTTTACCAGCACTTGAGTTTTGGGTACCTATGAAGATTAATGCTTTGTTTGGTTTATGTTTTGAAATTTTTTTTGAAAAATTGTATGGATAATAAGTGGAGAGAGATAGAGAGATAAATGTTAGAAGTAGAGAAAATCTAGAAGGAATCTAAGAGAAATTTTTTGAAAAATTCTTTTTGAAAAGGAAAGAGAACAAGGCATAATTAATTTTAATTTTCTTGTACTCTTATCCTTTTAATCTCTGTAATTTTCGAATTCGGTGATTAATAAATTTTTTGCTGTTCAAAAAAAAAAATGTACAAGACGATGAATAAATTTCACCCCAATGTACTTTTGTTGCCTCGTACATTAAACAGGACACAACACTAGTTCCGAATAAGTCGGTGGGTTAACTGTCCACGGGAATCATTAAAACCTTGAGTTCCGTATCTACCAAAGGGGGTGGGTTAACAGCTAACCGTCCACGGGTATCATTAAAAGCTCTATTTATTGCTACTAACAAACAACCCAGAAGAAGATCTGCTTTTGTCCGTTTGTTTTTTTTTTTTTTTTACTGTATTTCTGTCTTTCAAAACTTGTTTTTTCTTCTATACCACAACCAAACATCTTGTTCTTTCAGAAAAACATAACTTCTTTTTTCTTGTAACTGGGTGGTTCAAATCAGTTTACGTGCATTTCGACTAATTTTGAGAGACTCTAAATCCACCGTCCACTAGCGGGGACATTTTAAAACATTCCTTCTTTTTTAGTGTGAATGCAATAAAAGAATAGAATGAATAAATGGATTTAGAATTCAAAATTTATCCCTTTGGTGTGAGCTCAATGAATGATGTCCTTTAAGAAAAAAGAAAATCCATAAAGCGCCACTATGGCACATGATTTTTGTATTTTTTATTTTTAAAATTAGTCTCTCCGATTCTTTTCATTGAGAAGAATAGAACAAGTAAAAAGGATAAAAAATCGAAACCAAAAAAAAAAAACAAAAGTTTTTTGAAAAGAGAAATGAGCATACTTTTTAAGGATGGAGCAGGAGTTTACCTTGATAATGGCGAACATGTATATTGAAAAAATTAAAAGATTGATCGCTATGATTAGAAATATATATCGACTTTAGATAAAAATCAGCAAAATATTCTAAGAACTATATTAAAGGATGTTTGTCATATGCAAGTAAAACATAATCTTCAATAAACATATGTCACTCAAAAGACACGATTCTACATCAATTCGATTTAAATTCACACTTGAAAGCAAAATATTATATACGAAATATTTTCCAACAACTGTAACTATTGAACGTGACGTAAAAAAATAAAAAATTGCTTAGTACGAGTAATTGGTTACATAAAGTTATGCATAGTCAATCGACATTAACTAACCGTAACCTCTTTGACAAAAATATTGAATGGCTAGTATAAGTCAAAAAACTCTGTGTGTGTACACACACGTGACCATATGGATCATAACTGCAGCAAAACAAATCTATCTATTTATCTATCAATATATTATAGAAATATAGCTGAAGCCAAAAGTCTCTCAATTCTAAATTCCTAAAATTTTGATTTATTTTTATTTCTAAAAATGAAGAGAGAAAACAGGGGATTATGCAATCAATGAGAGAGAACCTGGAGGAAGCAGAGAGAGAGCGCGCGCATGGGGTGGGCTGAAATAAGGTAATTGGATGCATTGGAAGCTTTCTAATACCAGAATTTTGTCCCTACCATCGGTGACCATTTTCTTCTTATTTTCTGTTTTAATTGATCGTAGCATTATTTTATTTATTCTTGCACACACACAATAAATTATTAACTTTGTGTTTGGTTCAATGTACAAGACAATGAGCGGAAGAACGGGATCTGAGGTTGCTGGCTTCTCTCGGGGGGTTTTTGGGATCGGCGACATACGACGGATTCATGGTGATCCTCGCGACGACGTTGGTGCTTCGGTTTCCAGCTCTTCAGTGGGTTGGCGATTTGGGCAGGCGGCATTTTGGGTTTGGGGGTGTTCTAGAGTTTTGTTGGTTTTTGACCAGCACCTGGGTCTCGGGTACCTATGAAGATTAAGTAATTTTAAATTTCTTGTGCTCTTATCTTTTTAATCTCTGTAATTTTCAAATTTGATGATTAATAAATTTTTTGTTGTTCAAAAAAAAACATGTACAAGACGATGAATAAATTTCACCCCAATGTACTTTTGTCGCCCTGTGCATGAACGAGACACAACACTGGTTCCGAAGTTGACTGTCCACGGAGATCATTAAAAGCGCTAGTACTGAAGACAACAAAGGGTGGGTTAACAGTTAACTGTCCACGGGGATCATTAAAAGCTCTATTATTGCTACTAAAAAGCTCCATTACTGCCACTAACTGTCCACTGTATTTCTGTCTTTCAAAACTTTTTTCTTTTTTTCTTTTTCTATACCAAAACCAAACTTCTTGTTCTTTCAGAAAAGGGAAAAATTCAAAAAAACCCCTGAACTTTGAACGCAATGTCAAATAGGCACTTGAACTTAAATAAATTTCAATTGAATACTTGAACTTTCACTCCGTTATTCAATTTACCCCCTGCCGTCTCAATCCGTGACTTTCTTAACGGTAACCACTGAGCTAGATACTAATAGACAGAACAAAATGTTAGATAGAGAAATTGGAGGGAAACAACAGTGATTTGGCATCTTTTTAAGGCCCCGTTCGGCTAAATAAGCTTATTGGCTTATTTTTTGTCCTTATTCAATTTTTTTTTCATATTTGTTGGTTTTTCATCAAATTTTTGGGGATTTTTGCATCGTCATAATGAGAGGAATCTAAAAAGTAAAAAATTATTATCGAAATCCATTTTTTTTAATAAAAACCAAAAAATTAGTTTGTTGGCTTGTTTTTGTCTTTATTCAAAAAAATTAGGTTTCAATCGTAATTTGTTACTTTTTAGATTCCTTTAGTCATGACGATGCAATAATCCTCAAAAAAATGATAAAAAACTTGCTATGTTTGGATTTGTGTTTGATTTTTTTTTTTTGAAAAATAGTAGGGATAATAAGTGAAGAGAGATAGGGAGAGAAATGTTGGAAGTATGGAGAATTTAGGGGGAATTTTTTGAAAAATTCTTTTTGAATTGTAAAGAGAACAAAAAAAAAATACAAAAAAAAAATTGAATAAAAACAAAAAATAAGCCATTAGGCTTATTTAGCCAAACGGGGCCTTAAATAGGTGTCAGATCACTATTGTTTTCCTCCAATTTATCCCTCTAACGTTTTGTTTGGTCTATTAGTGTCTAGCTCAGCAGTTGCCGTTTAGGAAGTCATGGATTGAGACCGAAGGGGGTAAATTGAATAACGGAGTGAAAGTTCAGGTGTTCAATTGAAATTTATTTAAGTTCAGGTGCCTATTTGACATTGAGTTCAAAGTTCAAGGGTTTTTTTGAATTTTTCCCTTCAGAAAAACATACTCACTTTGTTTGGTTGAAGTTTTAGAAAGTTATTTTTGAGAGTTGGGTGGTTATGAGTAGAGACAGATAGAGAAAATTTTTTATTGAAAACTGTGCCGAGAGTAAAAGTTACTCTCAAAATGGTGAACCAAACGGAGTGACTGTAACTTCTTTTTTCTTGTTCTTTTAGATGCATTGGAAGCTTCCTAATACCAGAATTTTGTCCCTACCGTCAGTGACCATTTTCGGTTCGAATGGTCTGCTCCTTATCTTTTACGGATTACTAATTTATTTACGTTTTTATAAATTTTTCTTCTTATTTTCTGTTTTAATTGATCATAGCATTATTTTATTTATACTTGCACACATACAATAAATTATTAACTTTGTGTTTGATTCAATGTACAAGACAATGAGCGTGAGAACGGGATCTGAGGTTGCTGGCTTCTCTCGGGGTGTTTTTGGGATCGGCGATATATGGCGGGTTCACGGTCATCTTCACGATGATGGCGGTGCTTCGGTTTCCATTTTGTGTTTAATTGTTTATCTAACAACTTAATAGAAATTTGATAAAAAAAAAATTACTAACACCCTTTTTCCTTTTTAAACAGCTACTAACACCTTAATACGAACATAATTTGCATTAAAGACAAAGTTTGAAGTTTGGTTTTGCTTAATGGGTTCTTCTATTCTCCGCCGGCGAGGCGGATAATAAGAAACTACTTTCTCGTCCAACAAGGTGAAATTGGCGTATTCAATTTAGAACTTGTTTGATAACCTAAATTCAGCACTTAAAATTGAATCAATTAAGTAATAAGTGATTAAGTAGGCTTGATAACGATAATATACATTGCTTAATAAATTAAGTGTTACTTAAAATGTAGGCTAAAAAGTTGAAAAAAATTAAATAGGTTTGAACTACTTAATTCTGGCTGAATTCTTGTGTACTTGTATTTAATTACCATACCACCACCACCACCACTCCTACACCCACTCCACCACCACCACCACTTCGCCACCATCACCACCACCCCCACCACCATCACTCCTACCATCATTCCACCACAGCCACCACCACTTCACCACTACCCCTCCACTACCACCACCACTACTCCCCTATCACTCTATCACCATCACCACCATTACCACACTGCCACCACCACTATCATACCGTTGCCGCTGCCACCGCTACATGCCACTATTGCACAACTATCACTCCATCGACACCACTCACTGTCACCATTGCACCATCACTCCACCGCCACCACCATTACCACCATTACATCACCACCAGCATCGCCGCCACCACTCCATCACCACCAACACACCACAATCACTATTCCACCATTATTATAAGTACATTGTAACCATTAGTAAATTAAGAGAGAATCAGAACTCAAATTAATTTATCATTTTTTTAATTTAGTAATTAATATATTTACCAAACAGCTTTTTCAGTTTAAAAAATTCAACATTAAGCTTTTAGTTCTTAATTTTTCAGCATTTAGTTTCAGTTTTCAATTTTATCAAACAGGCCCTTACTTTTCCTCTGACTGATGTTAAGACCGGTCAATTCTGTCTCTTACTTTCCAAGATACCTATTTTACCCTTTAGAAAGTCTACAGTTACCAATCGGAATCCCGACACCCCGCCGGGTACACTCCGGCCACCGGACGGCCGATCCGATCCATCCAATAATTCTAAAAAAAAAAACCAAGTGGGTCAAAGCGAGAATAAACGGCATTTGACGTGTGTAAGTGGCCGATCTAAGCACTTCATTTTTGTGTTTGGATCGGCCAAAAATGGAGTGTTTGGATCGGCCAAAAATGGAGTGCTTGGATCGGCCACTTACACACGTCGGATACCGTTTATTCTCGCGTACGCCCACTGGATTTTTTTTTATAGAATTATTGAACGGATCGGATCTGCCGTCCGGTGGCCAAAGCGTGCCCACTGGGGCGTTGGGATTCCATTCGGGATTTCCCGATCGGTGACTGTAGACTTGCACTTTACCCTTCTTACTTTATTCGTGCACCAAAATATTTTACAACTCAATGTGTCAGATCCTCTCTTGGAGAAAATGCTAAGATCAGATTCATCAATGGGCTTAAACACTACCCCTCCTCGGGCCGGATCTGTCCATTTTCTTTGGATCAGCTCGATTCATTTGGCGCATCCAAGTCGTCCAAAATTGCAACAAATGAACCGTCTAAAAGTGTTTTGAACAGCTCAAATTTAAATGAGTGTTTTTAAAAATAAAAATAAAAAACACTTGTTTGAAATCTGAGCATTATAAAACACTTTTAAACGACTCGGATGCATCTAAATGGACAGAACTGGATCTTGGAAAATAAACAGGATCCGAGTCCCCCCTCAACGGCCAACCACTTTCTTTGCCTTCGACCAGACACCGCAAGATCACCTCACCGCTCCTCCATCTCTGTTTCTATATCCATTGTCCTTCTCACATCTCTCTTTTTTTTTTTTTTTTTTTTTGTTTACACCCTAAATCGGGTAAGTCCGTAAGTAATCACAAAAAATTCATGAATCCGTTAGCAATAAGAGCAGAATTTTTTTCTCCTTCGTTGTTTTTTCTGTTGAACTCTCACAAGGTAATAACCCTTGGTTCTTGTATTTGGCTTTACTAGTATGATAAAGTCTACAAAAATTTCGAGACGCTGAAAATTTGAATCAAAAGTCTTACTAGTTTAGGCGAGTACCCAAAGATTGGCTGCAGGATCGCCGGGAAAGAAAGACAGCAACGAGCACTCACAGATCGGAGCCTAGCAAAAAGACCGAACATAAGGAAGATGGCATCGAAGAATAAAAATGACGAGAGAACAAAGAAAATGAATGAGGAAAATACTATCGGACGCGCGTGAGCGTGGAGTACCACCAGTACTTGAAACTTCCCAGGGAGAGGTAAATTTACAGTAGAGAGAGAGAGAGAGAGATGGAAGGATAAGCTTGGAGGGGGATGAGGACTTGTTTTGGTATTCGGAAAAGCTATTAGGGACAATATTGTCAATTAAAATCAATTTGGTTTGCATCTCTTTAAACCTGCTATTGCCTTCATCCACGTACAAAAAGTGATGACGTAAAGCGTATGGATCCCACCTTTGTGTACGCTTGCTCCACGCTTCCGTCAGCCCACTGGGCGGAAATTAGATTTTGCCTTGCTTAATTTAGATCTTATGTTTTGGGGTTGTTCTTCTAAAAAAATTACTGGCTTTCCTTTCAAAAATGAGCTAAATAAACCCAAAAAAATGAAAATAAGCCAATAAGTCACTTGTTTGGTCTTTATTTAAAAAAAATTGGATTTCGGTCAAAAAAATTTTACTTTTTAGATTCCTCTTATCGTGAGGATGCAATAATTCCCAAAAAATTGACAATAAGCCATGTGATACGAAAAAAATTTGAATAAGGACAAAAAATAAGCCACTTTGGCTTATTTGTCCGAACACCCCCTTTGTAACATTTCACTTAGTCTCTGTTTTAGAAAATTTCTTAAAAAATAAGTACTTATTTTAGAATTTTTCAAAGAAAAATAAAAAGGATTGTTCTACAAAATCCAAATAAGTAGTTTATTTCACATTTTCAAACTCAAAAATAACGTAAATGAAAAATAATTTTTCAATTTTTTTGCACCGTATTAAAGTTCTCAACGAAATCTATCAAAGAAGATCCATATTGATAGAAAAATTATTTGCATAAACAAATGATTTTTGAGCTTGTAGTTGCCTTAATTCAAAAATAAGAGTGTTACTATAAGTATAGACCCCCGGCGTAGGGAAATCATACCGACGGCCGCGTCGGGCCGTCTTTAACCACCGGATGGCCGATCCGAACCGTCCAAAAAAAATTTTAAAAAAAATCGAGGGGACCTACGCGAGAATCAATGGCATCCAATGTGTGTAGAGTGCTTGATCTCAGCACTCTATTTTTTGTCCATATATGTATATACATATATACACAAAAAGGAGTGCTCGGATTAAGCACCCTATACACCTCAGATGCCATTGATTTTTGCGTAAACCCCCTCGATTTTTTTTTTTAGAATTTTTGGACCGCTCGAATCGGCCGTCCAGTGGCCGGAGACTGCCCGACGCAGCCGTCGGTACGATTTCCCTACGGGAGCTGTCGGTATCACATATCTTTATCAAGAAAATAATTACTTCTTATTTTGTGAAATAAGCCTTATTATTGAACAAAAAATAAAAACTTATTCAAGTTTTGGAACGGAGCCTTAGGCCTACAAAATTTGGCTTTTGACTTTTTTTTGGTCCTCCTTTATTAAAACAAGAGCTAGAGGACTAAAAGGCTTTCTATTTAGAGGTTTTTACTAGCCGGTCCTATGCACGTGGTTTATTTCTCATCAAGTCGTTGCATAAAAATTCGCACAAGTATTTTTCCCATCGAGTCCTTCCACATGCGTGCACTTTTCCTGTCATCTCTTTTCACTCTGTGTACCCCACGCACATTTGTGTGGCAATGGAATTGACAGGCGTGATTCGTGGACTGATGTCATTACCTTTGACTTGTTTTGCCAATCTAACCCCCCCTTCCCTTATTTCTCTCCCTCTCTCCCCTCCCTTCCATCAATCCTAAGTCAAAACAATCTAAGCCCCCCCCCCC
>BPLS01000693.1:527097-539607 GCA_019656275.1 Rhododendron kiyosumense | reverse complement strand
AAGTGTCCTGCTTAGTATGTAGTATTTTGCTCTTATTATTATATTTAAACAACTGAAATCTCAAATGCATATATATATATATATATATATATATATATATATGTGTGTGTGTGTGTACAAAATCATTTGCCGGAGTATGTATATGTAAATGTACATATGTTTGCATATGTATATATA
The DNA here is from genome assembly GCA_019656275.1 of Rhododendron kiyosumense. Classification (NCBI taxonomy): domain Eukaryota; kingdom Viridiplantae; phylum Streptophyta; class Magnoliopsida; order Ericales; family Ericaceae; genus Rhododendron; species Rhododendron kiyosumense. The sequence goes on along the minus strand of BPLS01000693.1, from coordinate 539,430 downwards.
CACGTGGATTAAGGTGGATAAACGAATCAAACTGCTCGAGCTCCAACTCATATTCACTAGTTAAAAGCTCGTTTGAGATTGGCTTGTTGCATTAGCACACCAAAATTGAACATTTTTAATTTTGAAGTTTGTTAAGCTTTTGAACCAAGGTCGAACAAAACACGTGCTACTCGGCTCCTTCGATTTACAATGTCTAAAAATTCAAGTTATTCGAGATATGTTGGTGCTAGCTAGGCTAGATTCCTGACAGTTGAAAACCCACATTAAAATAGAATTAGGTCAATAGCTATAATACTAATTGCTTGGTGGGGATAACTAGAATTTTAAGGACTTACGTAGCTCGCAGTGGAGCTGAAAATGACGAATAGCTAGGGGAAAAAATATTACACAGACAGCAATATTTTTGCAAGGAAAAAATGAACACGTTCTTTGCGAGCCTTTTTTTTAGTCACTAAATTAGGAACTAGTCTACTGACACAGCAAATTTGTGCACAGATTGTGCACAGATTTCTATGTGGAGCCCACTAAGGGTCCCACACAAGTGATCCGAGCCGTTCATTATGTTTAAAACATTTTTTCAAGGGCTTTCGCGAAAAATCAGCTCAATCCGATACCTATAAATGCTTAATTTAATCATCTAACTTTTCATTCAAATTTTTAGAGAATGAAAAGTTAGACGATTAGATCAAGTACTTATAGATATTAGATCAAGTACTCTTGGTATTGAACTTCTACCTAATGAATGCATGTATAAAAACAAATCATCTTTTATTTCGCACCAAACGTCATCATATTTCAATCTTCAAAACGACATCGCTTCGAATTTTTTTATTAACCACGTGATTCGTGTGGAGCACCAACCCTGGCACTAGTCTTCCAAAAAGACAAACAAAGCAAAGTGGTCAATCGTATAATTAATGTGTATTAAAAAAAATGTGGGAGTACTAACTAATTCTCTCTGTAGATACTAGTACTACTTAAATTACCATTGCGATTTCCTGGGTTTATAACAAGGGGTAATCTTGATGACGAGACCGGGGAAAACATCATCCGGGTCATGGATGTAGGGGTTCTGCTCGACGATAAACGGGTTGCCGCACTTGTCGCTGATGGTATGGAGGGTTTTTCCTTCTCTGACGACGTAGATTTCGTCACAAGGCCGGTCCAAGAGACGGTTTCCCCTCAGCACCGGTTCATCGTCACTTGTGGTGATCTCTTTGACAGAGGTGAACAAGATGAGGGTTACTACGACTATAGCACGGTACCAAGAGGCTGCATCAGCTATTGCTTTTGTGGGATTGGGTGTGGAGCAGGAGAAAGCCATGTTTCGTGAAAAGATATAGAGAAGTGAGAGAGATTTGAATTACAATGATACATACATAGTGAATCAGTGATTGTGGGGGTTATAAACTTGTGTATATATGCAAAGGGGGAGAGTGAGAGAAATCTAGAGAGAGAGAGAGAGGGGGTGCGGAAGTCTTTCGACGTATTGTGGGGGGAAGTTGGCCGGTTTCAACAAAAGTTACAAAAGTCTCAAAGTCTTAAGTAACGTGCATGAACCACCTTCCTTCTAGTGACCAACTGACTAGAAATATGACTTCTTCCGTTCCCACCTAACAGAAAGTCTACTCCACCGCTTTGTGTTTCAGTTTCACCTCTCCTCTTGCCACTCTCAATTTCGTCATCCGAAAATATTTTAGATGATCTGGATTTTAAAAGACTCTATCAAGAAAGAGTTTAACAGTTCTTTTAAAATTCAAACCATTAATTACCAAGGCGGACGGTAAGAATGAGTGTTTCGGTGAGAAGCGCGGTGAAATAGATTGGTGGGGATAGCACCGTTGCCCAACTAATAATATAATGATGATAAAAACAAAAAACAAAAAAAAAAAAAACTAAGTATGCCTGTTTAAAGGGACCTGGGCCTGGTTTGCTAGTGGAACGGGTGTCGTCCCCAACCTTACCTTAAAGCGTTATCTCAATCGGTCACTTCATGGAGATCGAAGCATATAAAACAATTCCAAAAAAAAAAATAAAAAATTCAATTTGATCTAACTTTTAACCTAATGAACGAATCATATTTTTTAGCTTGATTTTTCGTGCATGGGTTTTCATTCTGTACAAGTGTGTTTTTGTCACTAGATTATTTACAACAGTAATCACTCTGGACGCATTGAACTCTACATAGTAAACAATTTTGGAATCAAGTTTTGGTACTGGGCACGCTACCCTTTTATGAGCAAAGTGGCCTGTTATGCCTCAGGGCCCTGGTTCCGTTTAAAGGCTTATTGAACCTCTTTCTTTTTTTTCCCTTTCTTTTATTGGCTAAGTTGTGTGTCTTTTGCTTTGTACTGATTAATTCCCGTATTCTCATGCACAAAAAGAATATTAGCGCCCCGCCTTTAAAGTGACAACGAAGCTAGACACACAAGTTTCATCTGATCTCCGGCCCTGTATTTTTTTAGAAATTGAAGTTGTTGGTGTTGGACCAAACTGCCAAGTCTATTAGTCAAATTAATAATAAATCTCAAATGCAGGCTTGACGGACGTACCTTATTATTGTAGTATTATGAGATAGTAAATGGTACTGCTACCTACTTGATTGATCTAAATAAACTACTTGCAAAATTCATTAATGTTGTACAGTAATATGTTGACTCCCAAATAATCTTTTTTTTTCCGAAGTCACTTTGGTATTTGTTAAACAATCATGACGTCAAACCTAACACAAAAATGAAAGGGAGACTTAGCCAAAAGTCTCTCATATTTACATTTTTTTTAACTCAAGGATAAGCACCTTTTGCAATTAAGCATAAGGACAAATGTGTCTTTTTTATTTCTATTGAACGTTCTTGACAAATTAAAAAATAAAAATCTAAAGAATTGTCAATAGATATGTATGTCTTATATGTATATGTATATGTAAATGTAAATATGTATATATACACACACATGGATTAAGGCGGATAAACGAATCAAACTATTCGAGCTCCAACCCATGTTCGCTCGTTAAAAACTCGTTTGAAGTTGACTTGTTGCATTAACACACCAAGCTTGAACGTTTTAAATTTTGAAGCTTGTTAAGCTTAGAATCAAGGTCAAACAAAACACGTACTCGGCTCCTTTGATTTACAATATCTAAAAATTCAAACTATTCGAGATATGTTGGTGCTAGCTAGGCTAGATTCCTGACAGTTGAAAACCCGCCATTAACATAGAATTAGGTCAATAGCTATAATACTAATTGCTTGGTGGGGATAACTAGATTTTTAAGGACTTGCACGTAGCTCGCAGTGGAGCTGAAAATGACGAATAGCTAGGAAAAAAATGTTACAGACAGCAATATTTTTGCAAGAAAAAAATGAACACATTATTTACGAGCCTTTTTTTCAGTCACTAAATTAGTTAACTAATTAATCAGAAAAAAATTAACTAGTAACCAGCTCAACAAAATCCATATTTTTCTAGATTTCTGCTATATTTTAAAGTCGTTAGAAATATTCAAAAAACAAAAGGCAAATTAAGTTCCATTTACTCAAGTCATCCCCCTCACGTGTAGCCGCATTTAATATCTGTCACATGAAGCCTTTCTTTCTGTTGGTCTGTCATTATAAAGTATCGATTGTGAATTTCATAAAATGTGGAGTGGAATAGCACATTACAAAATCAATTGACAATGAGTGAAATTGGAAATGCCCCAAATATTATTAAGTGATCAATCATTTTACTTCCAAACAACGTGGGACTATATATATTTCTTCCTTAACATTAAAAACTTCCTCACTCGTACGTAAAAATAGAAACTATGTCAAAAATCTAATACAACCATATTGGAGTGCAAATTAAAATACAAACAGTCATTGGAATCTACAATCATGTCCATCTCTCTGCTTTTCACTTGCCAAGAAACTATCTTCCAAAAAGACAAACAAAACAAAATGGTCAGTCGTATAATGTGTAGTATTAAAGAAAGTGGGAGTACTACCTAATTCTCTCTGCAGATACTAGTACTACTCAAATTACCATTGCGATTTCCTGGGTCTATAACAAGGGGTAATCTTGATAACGAGACCGGGGAAAACATCATCCGGGTCATGGATGTGGGGGTTCTGCTCGATGATAAACGGGTCGCCGCATTTGTCGCTGATGGTATGGAGGGTTTCGCCTTCTCCGACGACGTAGATTTCGTCGCAACTCGCAAGGGCACCGGTCCAAGAGACGGTTTCCCCTCAGCACCGGTTCATCGTCACTTGTGGTGATCTCTTTGACAGAGGTGAACAAGATGAGGGTTACTACGACTATGGCACGGTACCATGAGGCTGCATCAGCTATTGCTTTTGTGGGATTGGGTGTGGAGGAGGAGAACGCCATGTTTCGTGAAAAAATTATAGAGAAGTGAGAGAGATTTGAATTACAATGATACATACATAGTGAATCAGTGATTGTGGGGGTTATAAACTTGTGTATATATGCAAGGGCGAGAGAGAGAGAGAGAGAGAGAGAGAGAGAGAGAGAGAGAGAGAGGGTGCGAAAGTCTTTGGACGTATTGTAGGGGGAAGTTGGTTTCAACAAAAGTCAAAGTCTTGAGTAACGTGCTTGAACCACCTTCCTTCTATGGATGTATTGAACTCTACAAATGAACAATTTGGATCAAGTTTCGGGACTCGGCATGGTACCCCTTTATGAGCAAAGTGGCCTACTGGCCTGTTATGCCTCAGGGCCCTGCTTCCGTTTAAAGGCGTATTGAACCTTTTTTTCCTTTTTTTTTTTTGGGCTAAGTTGTGTGTCTTTGCTTTGTCCTGATTAATTAATTGCAAATTACTTGTATTACATACTATATAGCTATAATCTAAATTCTGGTGTAGATTTTGGAGAGAATGCATGAGTTTTTTTTTGAACAAAAATACAATGAGAAATTATATAGACAAATCTAAGCCGTTCATTGTCGTGAAATCTGGACTATTGGATCGAGGAACGAACAGATTTAAAGTGGCAACGAAGCTAGACGAACAAGTTTTATCTTCTCCCTGAATTTTTAGAAATTGAAGTTGTTGGTGTTGGACAAAACTGCCAAGTTTATTAGTAAAAAATTAATAAATCTGAAATCAATGCGGAGTATATGATTATGGTACTGCTACCTACTTGATTGATCTAAATCAACCACTTGCTTAATTCATTAATGTTGTACAGTAATATGTTGACTCCCAAATAATATTTTTTTTCGAAGTCACTTTTGTATTTATTAAACAATCATGGCATAGGTCAAACCTAGGGGTGACAAAATGAACCCAAACCCATTAAGAAACCCAAACCCATTTATTAAAATATATATATACATACACACACACCCAACCCAACCCATTTATTAATTGAGTCAGAATGGCTCCAAACTCATCTAACCCATTTATTATTGGGTCTTAATTGGGCATTTAAATTGACCCAAACTTAACACAAAAATGAAATATAGGTCTTCTTCTAGGAGGAAGACACCTTTTTTGCTCAGCAATTCTAAGAGGAAGACAATTGGAAAACATGTAAATGCATTTCGGGCCGGGCTGCTGTGTTGAAGGCGAAGATAGCACATGCAAGTGGTCGTGCTCCCCTGTTTAGGCACCTCCTTTCACCAGTTGGATGGCGGGTTCAATTCCCTCCTTTCCTAACCCTCCACATGACCCGGGATATCTTAGAATTAGGATTTTCCACGTTCAAAAAAATTAAATTAATTCAGAGCTAGCTGTACGTATTGACTATACGCAATGCAAAAACTATATAATAATGCTCAAAAAATATCCCACATTGTAATAAGCAAAGTTACAAGTCTTTTAGCAAATAACCAAATTTCATTCATTCTATAACCAAACTTAACAATTTTTACCAATAAGCAAAACTCTATGACCAAACTCAAAACTCAATAAATCAAAAACACCCCACATTGGAATCATCTGATCGAGATAAATAATTAATTTGGAATGGTTGGATGGATGATTGGAACTCGTTTGCGATTAGACATATGTGCATTTTGTATTGTGGAAGTTTTTTTGGTTAGGGATGCAAAAATAACCAATATCGAGGTAGAGATTGTTAAGTTTGATTATGAACTAAATGGATAATCAAATGCTGACATGGCACATTTTGGTTATTGATTTTGTTTATTCTCATTGTGGATGCTCGAAGAAACTCTAGATATTGCTTTTTACCTTATTAAGTTCTGCAATTGCGCGCATGATTACAACCAGCGGCTGGATCATTGTGCATCGATCCAATCTTAAAGTGGCCGGTTTGTCGAAGTTTCAGTTATTTGTACGGAGTAATTCTTTTAGAAGAGGACTCAGTTTTCTTGTACTACTAAAACATAAGCAATCGGTAATGGATTAAAAATGACAAGTATGAGTAAGAGAGACCTAACGAAAAATTCGTTTAGACTTGATAGAAACAGTCGTTGGACCATTAATTATTTTTTGGGCTTGGATCAATCCCTCGACTTGGAAATCGATCGAGGGGTTGAGGTGGCTGCGAGTTGGCAGCCGGTAAATTGCCCATCGACGAGACGAATCGAAAAAGTAGAAAAAATATGGACTAATGTCAAAAAAATTCAAATAAAACGACATTTTAGACAAATAAGACAGTTGTTTGATATGTTTTTCGTCTTTAATTAATCTTTTTTTACTTTCGGTCATTATTTTGTACTTTTATACGAAATTAAAAGAAAATGAAAACTTTAGAAAATTAGAGATGGAGGCTTAGGAGGCTCTAACACATTTGCATAGAGTATAAATTGATTGATTGATTGATTTGTCTTTTAATTTAGTTGACATGAAATTATGATGATATATTTTTCGTTATTACAGTATTAAAAAGCAATGTCGTTAATTCACGAGTAACAGAAAAAATTTACCATGCACGTGGTAAGAAAAGAATGTGAATAAACCTTTTCCCCCTTTATTTCATTGTGTTAAATAATTCATTGTAATGTAAAAACTTCACAAAACCACCATAATTTGTCTTTTTAGAAAGTCGTGTCTTTTTTTCAAGGATGGTAAGGTAAAAAAAAAAATTTCCCAAAAAATCATAAAATTATGCACAAAATTAAAGTGAGAATAAATTATTTGAACTACCAGTGTAAACATTTGTTTCCTCCAAATCAATTACATTGTACCATGTTGCAAAACAGTGATCTCAATCAATAAAATATGGCGACGTGGCATACTATAATTGATTTGGAGGAAACAAATATTTACACAGACTATGTAAAGAATTTAATCTCAATTAAAGTACTTCATTGTTTATTAAAAAAGATGACATGATATTAGGAAAAAGCGGAGTGCTAAATAAGGCAAAAATTATGAGACGGGGGAGAACCAGGATGAATTTTTTTATAATATTATTAGCCCACGCAAGAAGTCATAAAAAAAATTAGGGCAAATGATGGCCTAGGATGTGTTTTGATAAGTAATACCCGTCAAAGATATGCTGAGAATATTTGTTAATACTGAAAATTTTCTTAGCAGATATTAATTATCAAACACTTCCTTGGCGGTCATTTTCCCCATAAATCATCACAAATCATCCACCAATCGAACGGTAATGTAAAACGAGCTTAAAATTGTAATCTCTATTTCGACATAAAACATACAAATACTAATTAGACTTGTTGACCCGCAGCGAGAAAACAGATAGACGAGTTGACCCGCAGCGAAAAAAGAAAAGGGGGGGAAAAATTAAAAGAATAGGTATAATGTACATATTTCTTGAACCACCAACACATGGATGGAACACTACAGACCAGCTTTGGTAATGCAAGAAAATAATTAGAAGCCTATTTGACTATTCACACAATCCATTCGCGGATCTATCTAAGCAGGAAATGGATGGATACAGTCTTCTTGGTATAAAAGTTCTGGGAGTGGGGAAGGAAAAAAATGACCTTATTGGTATGGAAGTTGTGATATGGAAACCTAAGACCCCAAAAGTATAACCAAAGGCTCCCGCTCCGGTTCATAGTCATTTCTTTTAGATAAGTCTCTCAACTCTCAAGTTCTTTCTCTTGCCATTACCAAATTATGATAATACAATTTCCGAAGCCTCTAGCGGGAATGGAAGCTAAAATCATGAAGCGTTATGGTCCCGGGGAACCCAGTTATTTCTGAGAGAGGTCTCGAGTCTATGATATAGAAGTTGTAGGAGTCATCTATGTATCAATAAGCCACTGCTTTTTTTATTGATAAATGGTATAACATCTGCCACTGTGCCGTGTAAAGGCAAACTATCTTCCATGGCACATGAGCTAAGAGATCTGGGATAACTTCTACGATGAAAGGATTTATAGTCCATTCTGTTAAGCACCGTTACCAAAAAATATGTAGCCAACCAAAACTTACACATAAGTGGTTTCAATCTGGTATTCTATAATTCGTATTTCATGACCTTGTGTGAATCCAAAATTTATTAGAACGAAGGCATGCTCATTAAATTTTATAAGTCCACCATTCAGTTATTTCAGTGAGATCGTACTGATCCTGGACCGCTTGGTGGCTCGACCTACCTAGTGATTTCACTGACTTGCTTCATCAGACTTTTACTTGTGTCTTAAGAGTACACTTCTTCTTTGCATATTCTATGACCCGTGAATGCCTGTGCCTAAAGGCACACGCACCCGCAAATGGTTGCAACCTAAACAAACAACCCGACGTTACTATTGGCCACCTCAACTAATGAAGGATCTAATATGGTGCATCTTTTCTTTTTTGTCCTGTCAAAATCAAGCCCGCGTCCGCAGAATGTCTGCGCCAAATAGCAATTCCGACAAATTTTTTGTTATAATTTTTTTATTCATATAAACTCTTACACCACTATCTTTGTCCATTTTGACACGGATGTCTTTGATATGTGACATTGCATACAATACAAAACCTACCTTTAAAAAAGCAGATGGCGTAATTCCTAATCAAACCTAGGTTCTCATACAAATACAGTGATTCCTCAAATTTTGCAGATATATGTGGGAGTAGTTGATAGCCAAACGGAAGAACCAAGACTGCTTAAATCTACAAGACATAACACAAAATCTAGTTGTTGAACAGAGTGATTTACTGTCCTGGCAAGATTACTGCCCAGTAGAAGGATTAACTTTCCACAGCAACAAAATCAACAATCACTACGTTCCGATTAGTACTCACATTCGCTATTGGTTCAAAATGCAATCATGAAAACACATTAACAGTAATAATAGGTTCAAGGACTTATTTACTTTAGTAGAGTAAGTTTCATTTGCCCTAATCAGAAATTTCTCAGACAGAAATTCCGAGAGAGAACGAGAAGGGACCTACTTCCTCGGCACCTTCACATACGGATGGCGCCTGTTGCAGTGGTAGGTCATTTCCGCGCGATTAACAAACTTTCTCACACAGGTCCGATCCGAGCAAGGAACGGTGGCGGTGCGGTGAATCCGCTGGTGCTTGGACAGAGCTTCGTTGTTTTTGATGTCGGTACGTTCACAGATGTGGCAAAAGCCCTGTGTGTCGAAGAAACCGCCGTGCACCGGCGGCGGTGGCAGAACCGGCGGCGGTGGCGGCAGCGGTGGAGCAGCATTGTCAGCCATGGAGGAACTGAGACGCCGAGTCTTTCAAAGCACTTTTGATCTTTCTCTCGCGCGCTCTCTCTCTCTCTCTCTCTCTCTCTCTCTCTCTATAACGGAAAAAGAAGATGGGAAGGAAGAAGATATTTCCTAGATATTTATCCCCCAGGCTAAGAAAATCATATGGTGTAGCCACCACACCTCTCAACTTATACAACCAGCTAATGACAAAACACGTATACAAGTTTGTACAAGACCCTCAAACTTCTAATGCATGCAGTATAACCCGTAAATATATAATTCAATTTTTCTTATCCGCAACATATAATTGAATTAAAATATGAATTAAACACCAAATATACGTGATGGGTATTACATTTTCTCTTACATACTCATTAAAAAAAAAATTTATTACCGGAAACAACTTAATTTTTTTCAACTTATTCACTACTAAAAACATATAACAATTTTTCAATCGCAAATAAAAATCTACAAATTTTTCGCTTCACTGGAAACAGAACCTAAAGTTTAATTGTGAAAGAAAAAATTGATAACTAAAATAAAAATATGCACTGTTCATGAGGTTGTTTACCTATTTATTGGTAATGGTGTATATTCGATAAAGAGTGAGACACAGTAAAAAAGAGCAACAGGTGTTAGAGTATCCATTGTAATAATCAAAATCAAATGGTTGCTAAAATTAGCAATATGTGCTTTAAAAAGTGTTCATAATGATTTTTTTTAACATCAGTCAATATTTTTATACTTTTCTAATTCGTTTCGACAAGACAAACGATGAACCCTTAAAATTGCGTCAAAAAGTTTACAAAAAAAATTCGAAAAGTAAAAAACCCAAAACGTACGAAACAAAGTGACAAAATAGTGAACCGTCTGATTTACGAAAAATACATAGTAGTAATAGTAGTATTTTCTTTCGATGGATGGTTAGCTATTAGGACCGTTTGGATGCGGGGAAAGGCACCCGGATAAATTATGTGCTCTGATGAGGACTGGGACCCATCCCTTATCCTTGGTTTGGGACGCCATTTCTTGTACGTATGAACTCATCCCCCTCCATTTTTTTCTAGGCGTAGAGGGTTGGAGGGGGATAATTTATGGATGGCTTTTGGCCCATCCATTATTTATTCGGCTTAATCTAGCTCAAAATTTTGACGATTTCACCTCCTCACCCCCCTCCCCCAACCACGAACCCAGCCTCCATCTCTGTCCCTCCCATCTGGGTTTTAGTCGAAGAGAGAAAATAGGGGTTTTGTGCGATTTGGAGATTGCAGTTGATTTCTGGTGCGTTTAACTCAGGTATGACTTGAAACCCTGTTCAATCTGTGTGTGTACAGTGTTTGTGCTTTTGAGAATCGATCCATTTTTTGATTTTGTGCTTCAATCGATCATTGTGTGATGTATACAATTTTGAGAGCGCCCCATTCACGCTAGTGATTAACTTCTATAACACAAGTTATTTATCTAAAATCACATGCAAGTTGTTCACATTAGTAAATAAGTTATTCATTAACACGAACAACATGTAAAATTTGCTCAATTTGTGAACCAAAAACATTAGGAAAAACACCACAAACAGAACTTATTCATCTATAATCACAAGTTGTTCACTCTAGTGAATAAGTTATTCATTAGTATGAACAACATGCAAAATTGACTCAATTTATTCACCAAAAATATTAGCCTGAAACGATTTTGATTTTTGATTTTGAGGGCTCGATTGGATGAGTTTGTGTACAACCCACTGCAATCAATCCATTTTTCAGATTGTGCTAAACAAAACCCTAAACTTGAGTGTGTACTGATTACTGTGTGTGTGGTTATGGTACAATCCTAAACTTGTGAGTGTTTGTGCTGTTTATCCTACGTCCAAATCAAATACTATTTTATCTCATTTCTCTAATATCTCATCAAAACTAACTACTTTTTAATCTCTTTCATAAAAATCACATTAATGTGGACCCATCCGTCTTAAATAATACTCCCTCCATTCCTATTTAAATGTACATTACGGTTTTGTATATATTTTCAACAGCTTATCTCTCTAAAACACCCTAACCACAAGCCTTTCGAACTAATCACCCTTCGTCCCTTCTAACACCACAAAAGAATTTTTCAGATAGATTGAATGTTAATGGAGAAAACCCCCTTAAAGTTCAACTTTTTGAACCAAGAAAGATGTCGTACATTTTTTAAGTCTTCAAGGTACACCAAATGCTCATGCGCACATCGGTTATGAACGGTGAAATCTATAGCACCAAGTATTTGTCAAACTGTGGTGGGCCGAACCCAGTTTGGCCACGGATTAGCCTGCAGGTTGATTCAAAGGCTAGGAGATGAGTGTGACGGGTTGTACTCGTGCACGCAATTTGGGCCTAGGCCCTATGCGAGTATTGGGTTGAGCTAAGAGGAGGTGAACTAGACCGAATGGTTCGGCCCACCGGTTTCAGAGGCCCAGTTCGCGAGCCCAAGGACTGAGCCTTCAAGTTGAGATAATGAGCCGATTGGGCTAAGAGGACCCGGGCTGGGGTTGCGTAAAGATCCCTCCAGTCGGTTATAGAAGCTTCTAGAACACTTCAGAGTTGGGGCTAGTTTGGGTATGTGTCGTGCACACCTAATTTGGAGCAGCAAGTATGTTTGTCTATAAATAGAAGAGGACAACTCTAAGAAAGGTACACAATCTTTGACCCTACTACAGCTAGCTCTCTCTCTCTCTCTCTCTCTCTCTCTCTCTCTCTCTC
>BPLS01000693.1:470885-488386 GCA_019656275.1 Rhododendron kiyosumense | reverse complement strand
AAATAATATCCCTAAATCTAATATTAGGATGAAAAAATTCCTAAGCTATATAAAGAATCAGAAATAAAAGGAGCACGAGCATATCTCTTTACAAGTCTACCACTGACTTTTATAAATAATATCCCTAAATCTAATATTAGGATGAAAAAATTCCTAAGCTATATAAAGAATCAGAAATAAAAGGAGCACGAGCATATCTCTTTACAAGTCTACCACTGACTTTTATAGATTGATCCATGGAACCAGAGTACAGCCTATTAGCTCCGACAACTAATGTGACAACAGCAAGAGTGTGACCCTTGAGTGTTGCAGCTGGATCAAAGCGATTTTCAACAGCATTAAATCTCCATGCCAATATAGTGCCATCCTGCAGAAGAAGCTTTTGTTAGTAGTTTTACAGAGGAAAGAAAATATGATAATGCCAAAACAGAGTGAAAGGGAAGAAAGATAGAACAACCATGCAACGGCTTTTTCTAGACAGGTTCCAAGAAGCATGAAACAATTTTCATTCCAGGAACTATGAATAACCTACAAAGAATCAAAACATGCACATAGTCAACAAGCTCACCTGTGTCCCCGCAAAGAGTAAATCATTTCCCACAACCAAGGCATAGACTTGTCCAACCGGTCCATTAAGACTCAGGTCCATACTGGTTTGGGTGTTCCATGCCTGCAATATCACCATCAGAAAGAACCAAGAAGACGAATTACTACTAGGCTAACACAACCAGCAAGTAGGTCGAGAACTATGCCAAGGAATTACTAAACTACAACTCTTACCAACAGAGTGGAAAATAAGCCTCCCACCTTACCTTGACAACATTTGGTGCACCAACAAATACCCATGGACCCTCACTAAGCATACAACCTACTTCGCCACCCAAATTAATCACCCCTGCACACTAAAGAAAACACGAATATATCACCAAATTTCATCAATTCTGCTACCCTCCATAAGCTTGACATAAAAACAAGGGGAAAAAATAAATGAAGCCTTGTATTTAACATAACACCAACCTGTCCAGATTGGCAGTCCCAAACCATCACATTCTTGTCCTTACTCCCAGTATAAAGCTTATCTGATCCAGATGGCATAGCAATTCCACTAACAAGCTGTTCCAAAAAAGGATATGTACATGAAGACCAAAAATCGACCCAAAAAATATTTCTAAACATACTCTTTTGGAAAGATAACAAACCAACTGTAAGAAGCAAATAAATTTCTCTTTCTTCCTGAAATCACCACAGCACCCACCAAATCAGCCATCATTCATCTGTGGCTCTGTTTCTTTCTTCAAGACTGTTCCGCAACTGACAGAACGGGTCCGGTTCAGTGAAGAAAACCGCTACAGAGCACTACGTATCGGAAACCGGCTGGGTCACCCCGCTATTTTCGATCCCACCACTAAACCGATGAGTGTCTGAACCGGACACTCCGAAAACCTCTAAGAACCAGCAGAAACAGTTCATCGGGGTCGGTTTTCAAAACCTTGGCCAGTACAAACCCTTTTTTACATCACCATCCAGTGCCAATTTAACAACTAAGCCAAAAAGGAATGAAACGCAAGAGATACACAATAGTTTGTTGGATAACAAACCCAATAGCAAGAAGCCAAGAACTAAGAAGCAAATAAATTCAACAACCAAAACCAAATTCAGCTCTATTGTGTCAAGGCTTACTCCCAGCTCTTATCAAGCCCTATGGGGCCAAGTCCACACGGGCTTTACCCGGCTTTAATTGGGCCCCCACAACTGGATGGTGGGGTTGGTCCAGGATTAGTCAAGGCACACGTAAGCTGACACACACACCAGAACTCTCAAAAAAAGACTAAACTCAAGAGATACCCAATTGTTCAAGGGGCTTCTACATTACCTCCTGGTGTCCCCTAAAAATAGACTCTCTCCAAAACACTATCAACGCAATAGCAAGAAGCAAATAAATTCAACAAACAAAACCAAATACAGCTCTCTATCGCGTCGAAGCCTATACAATCAACACATAAACTCTTTTCGCCGCACCGTCCTGTGTCAATCAAACTATAAAACCGATCATATAACAAGAAGCCAAAAACAACTGAAACTCAAGGACACACAATCACATGATGGGCTTCTATCTACATTACCTCCCAGAGTCCCTAAAAATAGACCTTTCCAAAACACAACAAACCCAATAGCAAGAAGCAAAATAAATTCAACAAACGAAACCGAATTCAGCTCTCTATCATGTCGAAGCCTATAAATCAATACAAAATTCTTTTCACCAAGCCAACCCGTGTCAATCAAACTACAAAACCAATAACTTAACAATAAGCCTAAAACAACTGAAAAACTCACGATACATACAATTACCACATTACCTCCTGGTGTCCCTCAAGCTGGGTCAACATCGAAAAGCAGTCCCCGGTCGTCCACGAATGCAAGTACCTACACCTATCCCCGTAACTACAATTCCCCTGTACCCAGTAATTACAAATTTTCTCAGTCTTCTTCAGGACGATTCCCCTCCCCCCGCCTCCTCCTCCTCCTCCTCCTCCGCCGTAGCCCCGTCCCCAGCTCGAAGAACTGGTGTTGCTAAAATTGGGGTTTCTACGGGGCATCTGCTGTTCGTCGGCGGCGAAACCGTGGGGCCGTTTCGACGTGCCGTTGCGGGCGGATTGTTGTTGGGGCGGGGGTAGCTCCCTGTGCAGGTACGGGCAGGGGAAGCGGTCGCACTTGCCCGCTCGCCAGTTGAAGCAGACCTTCTGGTTTCTGGTGTCGGTCGAGGACGGCCCTAGCCGCTGGAACACGCGCTTGTTGCCTTCTAAATCCATGATCGATAACTGTATACAATCGATGCGGAGTTACGAGTATCCTCCCCTGTGCGTGAATATCAATGGATGTGTAGTGTTTCGGATGTGATCATCACAGGGAGTGGTTCGGATCAACGGCCGGTAGGGCCTGTGATTCTCGAGATGAGGCGACTTAGAGAGACAGAGAGAGAAAGAGTAATGCGTGTGAAATTGTTGGGGGTGGGGTTGTGATGGAGAGATTTCGAAACCCTAATTTTGGTTGCAGAGGGGTGATGTGATGGTCTGTGTCTCGACTCGGTGGGGAAGACGGATTGAAGAAGGGAAATTACAACAGAGGGGCTGATTGATTTCTACTCAGTATTTTCTGATTTTATATTTTCCTTTTTTTTTTTTTTTTTGGTTTCAGGTTTGATCAGATGCGTAAAGTTTACGACGGAAGGGTTCGGGGCGGTGTGAGTGTTTTATATTCCTGAACTACCCTCGCAAGTTCCTACTACTACTTGTATACTCCGTAGTATTATTGTCGCATTTCGGAGTGGATCCGGGGGGCCAAGTCACCACAGGGTTACTCACCCAAAACTAAGCCGTTTTGGGTTTGCAAAGGATTTAAAAAAAAAAAACAATTGTAAGAACCGCTTTGTTGGAAAGTTGAGTAAAAAAATTTTTAGTGTTTCAATTTTTAATTCGTTTGAACGGGTGCGAAAATTTTATTTCTTTGATTATTTTATCTTGAAGGTTCATAATTAATTTTTGGCCCTATGGCTCTCGTTGGTTAGCCCTAAGAGATATTTAGTTATATTACTTTATTATGACTAATTAACGAGAACTCTAGAATCAAAAATTAATTATGACCATTTAGGATAAAATGATCATAGAAATAAGATTTTCGCACCAATTCAAATGGATTGAAAATTGGAGCACTTAATTTTTCAACCATATTTTTTAATATATAAACCGCCTAAAGGTAGTTTAAAAATTAAGTGTTTCAATTTTCAATCTGTTCGAATCGGTGCGAAAATCTTATTTCTATGATCATTTTGTCCTAAAGGGTCATAATTAATTTTTGACTCTAGAGCTTTCGTTAAGTAACCCTAATAAAGTAATAGAACTAAATATCTCTTAGGGCTAACCAACGAGAGTCCTAAAACCAAAAATTAATTATGACCCTTCAGGATAAAATGATCAGAGAAATAAAATTTTTGCACCCGTTCAAACGAATTAAACATTGAAACACATAATTTTTTACTCAGCTTTCCAACAAAGAGGTTCTTAGCTTTTTTTTTTTTTTTTTTTTAACCCTTTGCAAATCCAAAACGGCGTAGTCTTGGGTGGCTACACCTCTGTGGTGACTTGGGTCACCACAGTCCCCCCGCATCCTACTGGAGTACTTAAATTAGCTACACCGACGGTAAAGGTTTTGTTTGCTTGGGAGATTAATTTTGATAGTAGATGGAGAGAGAAATAGGATAATGATTAAAAATAGGGATAATGATTGGTGAGAGATAAGAAAGTACTAATTGGAGAAATAAGGTAGTGATTGGAGAAAGAAATAGGGTAATGATTGAAAAACTATTAAAATGTGAACCGAAAATAGTTTTTATTTAGGAGAAGCATGCCGGCAAAATATACTTCGTAGTTTTTAGTGAAGGTCCTTCAACTTTTTGAGTTTTTAGCTATAAGGCCAAAACATGTTTAGGCACTTTCATAGGATTTTAATGTGCACTTTCTTATTATAGTATTTTAGTGATTTAGGTACTTCATATAGTATTCTAGGGTTTTATGCACTTTCATAGGGGTATCATAGGATTTTAGGCATTTTCATATGGTACCCTATAGATTTTAGACACTTTCATAAGCACATTTATTTTTATGTTTGATGGTAAAAGGTGTTTGTCTTTGAGGTTAAAAAAATGTAAATTGGCTTTGTTCGGTTAACATTTTAGTTTTAGTTTTGTTTTTAATCATTACCATATTTCTTTCTCCAATCATTACCTTATTTCTCCAATTATTACTTTCTCATCTCTCTCTATCTCTCTCCAATCACTACTCCTATTTTCAATCATTACTCTATTTCTCTCTGCACCTACTACAAAAATTAAACTAAACTAGACTCTCAACCAAACAAAACCCTGAATTTTTGGCTAAGTCTCCTTTTTTATTTGTCTTGACGAGAAAAAATAAAAAATTGCGTAAGAAATAAGGACGGAAAATGCAGCAAAAAAATATCTACTCCTTTTCTCATTCTTCTTTCTTGCTTATAAGGGAAAAGAATGCCAAAATTATTTTTATTGATGTCCTCTAGTGCACAAAAGGCTTGTACTATGTGTAATGTACAAGACTTTTATGCATTAGAGTTTTGGCATTATCACTACCTTATTTATAAAGAGATTTTTCAGTGCCGAGCAGATATATCCTACGTGGTACCTGCTCAGCGCATCCAAGCCGTCCAATACACTTTTGGACCGTTCGGATTGAAACCCTTTCTCTCTTCTCACACCAACACTTTCTCTCTCATTTTCTCTCTCCAAATCTGAGCCATTCAAAAACGAAATGGACGGCTCAGATGCGCGAGCGGGTACCACGTGGTACCCGCTTGGCACTGAAATTTTTTCCCTATTTATATAGTAACTTTTTAAAATTTTGATCATACTTTTTGCCGTGCCATTTATTTCGAAATTCGATTCGTAAACGTAAACGTCAAAAATAATCATTTAATTAATTCAATCCAATTTTTAGCTAAGTATGTTCGTGATTTAAAGAGCAGACGACTTCTTTGCTAGTAGTATGTGGGACCTGGGGGCTCTGGTGCCCGGATGGGCGCAGTAGCCCCTATCCAGGCCCAGAACGGCGCCGTTTCATTTAAAAAAAAAATTCAAACCATCAATTTGCAATCCTATGGAGCAGAAACGTGATTATAAGA
Source organism: Rhododendron kiyosumense (assembly GCA_019656275.1). Lineage (NCBI taxonomy): Eukaryota > Viridiplantae > Streptophyta > Magnoliopsida > Ericales > Ericaceae > Rhododendron > Rhododendron kiyosumense. Next base: position 482,677 of record BPLS01000693.1, on the reverse strand, counting down.
GCCCTAGAGACAAAATTTGATTATGTCTCTTTAGAATAATATGATCAAAATAATAAGATCTTCACACCCGTTCAAACGAATTAAAAATTGGAGCACTTAAGGATTGCAAATTGGTGGTTTGAATTTTTTTTTAAATGAAACGTCGCCGTTTCTGGGCCTGGGTAGAGGCTACTGCACCCATCCGGGCAGCCGAGCCCCCGGGTCCTAGTATGTGGTCATTGGTCTTTTAAAACTATTACTCTCTCCATTGCAATATATTTATTCAATATCGAAATTTTGAATTATTAAAGGAGACAAAATGATTACATTTAAAAAGCTTTAAATTTCCAAGAATACACTTTAAGTAATCCTATAACGATCTTGAAAAGAAATCCCACTTTTCTTTTTGAAATCAATGTTTGAGGTACTAATCCGATTATGAGGAGACATGTAGAAGCCAAACTCGATGGATGTGTCATTAAAGACTTATACCAATAGAGGGCTGGCCCGGGATAAGCCCTACAAGCTTTCAGCTTGGGCAATCTCGCATCCTAGAGCAACAAAAAGTAGATGAGGTAATACTCCTTTACATATAATATATATAGTATAAAATAGCTCAAAATTTTGTAAATCATTTCTTGTTTGTACCCGTGGTAGTACAGGATGTTTTCACGCTTGGTGTCTAGTTCGAGTCCCTGTGGTTGAAAGAAAACTAGAAATACTCGTTTTAGCTTTTTCTAATATAATATAATATATACTCTCTCATTTAAGTTGTTTTCATTATCAAATTAGCTAAAACTGGTAAGAAAAGTATACGTTTTATGTAATCTCGATTTTATTTTCCATTTTTTTGGTTTTTTTGACTTGTATTTCTTAAATTTCGTTATGACTAATAGAAAGTGGGCAATCAGATTTGGAATCGGACTTAAACAATCCAAATATTGGAGCCGACAGAGAGGGAGTCGATCAAAGATGCAGAATCCTTTTCCGGAAATGGAAAAGGGTTTTGTCTGCCCCCAGACAGAACATCCCCTTGCACATAAGCATTCAATTATCTCTCAGGAAAAAAAGAAAATTGCAACCTCAACCAATGCTCAAAACAGCAGCATACAAACAACTCAGGATAAGGCCAAAAAAACACCAACCCAAGTCCATTCAAAAGACTAGTCCAAAAAAACATGAGTGGAAGGCCACTGAAACAATGACAACACCACTGCACAAATATACGACAAACCTCTCGGACAGCCACTCATAGACCAAAGCTTTGGTTTTCCTTGTGGTGTCATTTGTCCCGTCAAGGGTTCGAGTCATAGTATCCACAATTACGCCCAAAAAAACAGTCACTCATAGGTCTTTGGTCTTATATGATATGGTCACTATAGTTGCACGTTCTTATTAGCACCAATCGGTTAAACAAACTAAACCCTCTTTGCTAGATGAAGATGGGACAGAGGGAGGGAGTTGAGAGACCAAAGAGAAAATATCCTCACACCGGTACGCTTCGCCTGAATTCAAATCAGAAGCAATTAGGACTTGGGAGTTCATGAAGCTCACAAGAAAAAGTTAATAGCATGAAGAACCTTGCAAGGATGCATGTGTACTTGTCAGGGAAAAGAAATGCTAGAAGCCTGAATGTGTAGTCTAAGCGCTACAAAGGTTCATGATGTAGGCAAATTGTTTCTGTAATTGGTAATTCGGTTACGAAAACCCTCCTCTCTCTTTTTTTGCTTTTAACAGGTACTACGACTCAAAACTGTCCTCGAGAATCTCCTTGGGCATTTAGCTTTTCCCTACTTCTCTTGTAACAGACATAGTTCAAGAATCTAGAGCAATAAATGGGGGGAGTGAGAGGGCCGAATGTGCATCATAATTTTCAATACTGCCGACCATTTGGAAATTTGACATCATAATCTGTTGGAATAATTGTTGTAAATAAGGAACAGGTTACCTCAAGAAACTGTAATTGAAAACAGTTTATCAATCGAAGAACGACGTATGGGTTGAGTCGCAGACTAGATCGCTCTTTTTAAGATGTTTCACGGTTCTGTCCACATTGTGCAAGCAGTTCGTTGAGTACCACGCCGTCCCCAGGATAAAGCAGCCCGGAATACACCACTTTTGCTCAGCCTTCTCTGCATAGAAGAAAACCGAAAACAAAACACAATTCTACCTACTGCTCGAACTCAACAGAAAGCATTTTTGTGGAGGAAGAGAGATGAAACCAATTCTGAAACGTTAAATTTATATGTGCTGGAGGAGCAGGCTATGGCCTCGGTTTTGGAGGAAAAACAAAACAAATCCCGCTAATTATGCACACGATTTTAATCAACCCAAAACGTAGACTTAACTATAGTACGCACACGAGACTCAAATTCCGGATTTGCCTCCCCTGTGCACAAATTACTCGTGAAGCGCACCCGATTAATTGGTTTCCAAATCAATTTTCTAAATTGCCTTGGGCAATGTCATTTAAGATAGAAAGGAGTTTTGTAACTAGGCAATGTGGGACAAAAGGCAAACACAATGTTTTATAAATACACGCCAAAGTCCCAACATAATCTACTTGAATACTAAGGCCATCCACAGTGGTATAATCAAAAACCAATTGTTTTTAAAGTTAACAATATTTGTGCAAAAGATGGCTCACAATGGTATAATCAAACTTAGCAACATCCTTAAAAATAATCAAATTTTAGGCTTTGGATAACCAAAACTGGCAACCTTTTTCAATAATCAAAATTTGTAGACTCCACATCACATAAGTTAACTAGTTCTAAAATTTGTATATATGCGTGTTTCAATTGATATTTTTTTCGTCTCTTCTTCGCATAATCTATATCTTATTCACTTCATCCACAAACTATTTCTCTTCCTTTCCCTCAAAAAGTGAAGCTCATATCTCTCGATCATCTACAATTCAACCCAACATCGCCGAATTATGGTATTTCACTTTTCTTTCCCGTTTTTATTTTTTTTCCCAAAAAAAATTCATAATATGAGGAAAGAAAGTCACCAATTTTTTCCCAAAATTAAGAGAGAAAATCGATATATTTTTGCAAAAAAAAAACCACAAATGGAGGGAAGTGGATGCCAAGAAACAAAACAAAGGAGGAAAGAGAGTGAAATTGTAGTTGACTCTTATTTTGGTTATGGACTAAAAGTTATTGTTAAGCTTAACAACCTATTGAGTGAATAATCAAAAGCTGATGTGTCAACTTTTGGTTATCCTTTTTTGATTAGGCAAATTCTAAAAAGTGCCCCTGGGGCACACCCTTAGGCACAAGTTTAGGTACATTAATTGCATTTTGTTATATACATTCCAAGATCAATTAATAACCACATTGAAAATACAAATCATTCAATCAAAAGAAATTCAAAAGTATTTTGAATGACAAAAACGGCCATAACTCTTTATCTTCCTCTATCTTTCAAATAATTACAAATCATTCAATCAAAAGAAATTCACTTTTTTATTTTATTTTATCCGAAGTACTTCACTTCATATATACAGTATATTTTTTTGGAACGGCAAGCACTTCACTTCAAATGCTTGCAAGAGTTTTCTTAAATTGGAGTCTTACTACGTGTCCGGACAAGGAAAACATTATCACTAGTTCACAAAAGAAAAAAAAACCACTTCAAGTGACATCAGATTAATTCCAATATTTTGTGTAAAGTATTAGAAATAGAAGTTTTGCTAAATTTTTTTTGTTATTATCTCATCCGAATTTTGTACGGATTGTTAAACAACACCCCCCCCCCCCCCCCGGTGTTTGAAACTCATGAATTTTCATTTAATTGTTTGGGTACTATTGAATCATGATTCTTGTTCAAACTAAGAAAATTCATTTTTCTTTTGTCTACCTGGAAAACAAGTTAGATGAACTACCGAAGAAAAATTAGTTACTCTGTTTCCATGGCCTCCAATGTTTTATATGGATTGAAAATCTTTCACCTACCTAATTCCTAAGAGAAAATGAGGGTAATATTGTCATTACAAAAAGTATTAAAAACATTTATGACTAGTTTAGAAAATAGTAGTAAAAAGTGAGATTATGTGAGTACCCATAAACATAAGTCAAAGGCTTAAGTATATTTATTAAGGCAAAACTAATGTCCCAGGGGCACCTATTAGCGGGGCCGTTTTGATTATACCATTGTGAATGGCCTAAGAACCTCATCGAACTTAGAATGATAGTAATCATCAGTGAACTCTGTTTTAATTGCATAGAAAAACATGAAAAATACATGGGATGACCAAATGATGTTTGAAACAAACGATCAATTAACAATACTCCAACGGAAGCCAAAACAGTAGGTATAGATCCTTGTTTGCAGCTTATTGTGGTTGAACTATCACATTTAGACTATTCGTGCCACCCCCTTTTGAGTGCCGTCCTGTCTATATTTCTCCATTTTCATGTCACTTAATGAACTTTAAACTTTCAATGCCTTTTATCATATCAGTAAGAAAAAAGGAAATGAGTCAAGAGACTCAGAAAGAGGTAAGATGAGACATACACTATATTAAAATAGAAATATGGTGAGTTAATTTCTAATGTACTTGAAAGTTATTTTGACTTTGATGTGTGATAATTATAAATTATACTACGCACCCTATCATTTAGTATATAGCTTTATGGGTAGTTGTTCTGGAATCTGGCATTTGAATGTGCATTTCCTTAATTTTGTCATCATTAAAAAAAGAAAGAGTTGGCATGTTAGGAGAGTACTGCTCAAAAATAAATAAAAAAATTCAGTAGGTGACAATTGGTGGAATGGAACTTATTTATTGCAAATTTTTTTGAGTAAATGCAACGGCAAACTTGGAGCTAATTTTTTTTTGGATATTTTATTTCCCGTGGCATGATCTTCATGGATAATTTAAATATATGTTAGCTCTCAAATTTTTCGTTTGAGTTTATGTGGTTGTTTTGAAGAATCTGAACGGCCTCGGTCCTTCGAGCGTTACATGCAATATTTTACCTATGATGTGTATAGCATAAAATTCCAAATGCTTTTCAAGTGAATGTTCGTTTTTATGTCGTACCAACTAAAAAGAATATTCAGTTATTTTACTATGAATATTCATTGCTGGTTCAGGACTTCTAGTATGGTTGATTGTCTTCCAGATTTGCTGACATTCTTAACAACATTAGTGAATCTAATCAAAAAGGACATTTGGTAAGAGGTTTTATTTTGCTCCCTGTATCGTTCGTTTACTGTATATCAAACTTTATTGGATTGTCAGCCGCTTTCCTTCTATATATGGTGTATTTATTTTATTGTTTATTTGATGGGGATACGGGTCTTATTTAACGAGAGGAACCAAAATAAAATTTCAAAAAAGTCAAAGAGCACAAGTTTATACATAACATAATCTCAAAGGACCTGCGTATTTTCGGAGGCGTTTGATTATGCGGATCCACGTATACCAAGAGTTTCCGTTCCTATCTGAACACGATTATGTTTGAAGTCGTGTTTGAAAATCATGTTTCGTGATTTGCTTACGAAATCAATCACCGAGAAATCATGTGGTGACCGGTGGGTGAAGTCAGGAGTGCATGAAATAACCCAATTGAAATTAGGCCTTGACGTCCGAGGAAACTCTCTTTAATTTCAAAAAGCAGAAAACAACGAAAGCAAGAAAAACAGCAAACAAAACCCACAACGGGAAAAACTTATAAACACACGGTGGGTTGGGATTGGCGGACTCACGAGGGGAACCATGAGAGCCCACAAGTAGGTCTCTCGTGGGAAACGGAATCACTCCACCAACGGGACTTTGTAGCTTCTCTCTCTCTCTAGGCTTCTCTCTCTTCCCTCTCCAGGTTAGCTTCCTCTCCCTCTCTCTCTCTGTCCATCTCCAATCTGTTTGGGAATTTGGGTTTTATGAAATTCTCGCATTTTCTCACTTGTTATGTGTTTGTTGACAAAACTGTTGATCTGGGTTGCTCTTTTCAAGGTTGGGTTTTCGTGTGATTTTGTTGGGTGTTTTGGAATTTGGGGTTTCTAAACTTGAGGGTGTAACTTATAAGCTCCCTTGTTACTTGGAGGCGACTTGGGTTGTACCTAGCTTCTTCTGTTTTTAGCTAATTAGGGTTTAAAAGTGGATGCCTTCGATGGATCTGTTACAAAAACGACTTTTTTTTGCTTATGTTTTGGAGTAAAGGTCTAACTTTGGGAGTTTTTCTTTATTGATTTTGAACTCTCTTCTGAACTTGGTTTTGAGTTCAAATATCTATATTGTAGGAAAGTATTTTGTCAATTCAGAACCTTTCAGAGTTTCCTAAGTTTTTCTTTTGTAAATTCTATAGTTATATGCTTTTGTTCTTATCCATCTCTTTCAATTTGTAGATCATGAGTTCAAGTTTGTGATTCATTTCTTTATTTATTTTTGTGTCAGATCCAAAGTGATCCAGCAGAGGGATGGAAGAGTTGCAGCCTATAGTTTGATCTTTCCTTCTTTTGAGGTTTGTCTGGAGAAATAACTCCCCCAGATCCGCCATATGCTTCGGGCTAAACGTTATTGTCCAACTTCACCCACTAGCCATTAGAATTTTCCGGGAGGTTTGACCTAAGCACTGTTTTGGTATATGGGTACCAACAGAAAATGAAGAATTTTGACTTCAGAACTTCAAATTTGTGGTTTTTATCAGAGTCTTCTATCAGTTGTGACCTTTAAGTCTTGGGCAGTGGTACCAACAGATTTTAGACAATTGAGTGCACTGTTTGCATTTCCTTGTCTTTTTCGTGTGGAAAGAGCCTCGCTGAGAAATAGTCTATAAACTCTAGACGGGAGAATCATCATCTGAATCTCAATTGGAATTCATTTTCTGGGTTTTAAACTTTCTTATGGCTGTTGCCAAGAGCAACAGCAATAAAGAGTCGTCGTTTCAACTGAGCAATTGTTTCAAAGTCCCAAGCCTTCACAAAACCATCTTGGGCACAAACCAGGCCTCAAATTTGAAAGACCAATACACCCTCGGAGAGCAGTTGGGGTGGGGACAGTTTGGCATAATCAGGGCATGCTCTGATAGGCTGACCGGTGAGGTACTGGCGTGCAAGTCGATAGCCAAGGATAGATTGGTCACACAGGAAGATGTGAGGAGCATCAAACTTGAGTTTGAAATAATGACTAGGTTATCGGGGCACCCAAACGTGGTAGATCTCAAAGCGGTTTACGAGGAGGAAGACTATGTTCATCTTGTGATGGAGCTTTGTGCGGGAGGGGAGCTTTTCCACCAGTTAGAGAAATATGGCAGATTCTCTGAGGACAAAGCCAGGGTTCTATTTAGGCAGCTGATGCAAGTAGTGACATATTGTCATGATAATGGCGTTGTTCATAGGGATTTGAAGCCAGAGAATATCCTCTTATCTACGAAAGCCTCCTCTTCGCCAATTAAATTGGCCGATTTTGGTCTTGCAACCTACATCAAGCCAGGTAGGGTCTAATGTATGTGTTAAGCATTTTGATTTAGTGTAAAATCTTCTTAGAAAACAGTTTAAATATCAAGAATATGATTTAAATTTCCTCTTAGCTACACAGTCTCAATTAAGACAATCATTGTTTTGCTGTTTGGATTTTATTGGAACAGGCCTGAATTTGCATGGGACTGTTGGTAGTCCATTTTATATTGAGTGACAAAGTCACAATTAAGACTAAATTATTGTTTTGTCATTTGGATTTTGTTGGAACAGGTCAGAATTTGCATGGGACTGTTGGTAGTCCGTTTTATATAGCACCTGAGGTCTTGACAGGGGGTTATAATCAGGCGGCCGATGTGTGGAGTGCTGGGGTGATTCTTTACATTCTTCTCAGTGGGATGCCACCATTTTGGGGAAAGACTAAATCACGGATATTTGATGCTGTTAGGGCAGCTGACCTGCGGTTTCCATCCGATCCCTGGGATTGTGTTTCTGAATCTGCTAAGGAATTAATTAGGGGGATGCTGTGTAGAGACCCTTCTCAAAGACTCACTGCTCAGCAGGTTCTAGGTAAACTGGTTACCCATTGTCTGTTTTACCCAAATGCTTTGCTACTTAATTCTTATGATAAAATTTCCTAATGGAGCTTGGGCTTGGGCTTACTGTTTAGGATAAACATGTGGTCATATGAAAGTAGTTTTACGATTTTAGCATTCGTGTTTCCAAAATGGGAGGATAATTTAGAAGCATTAAAAGAAGACCCTACATGTAGTTAGGAAGATCTCATTTTCTCGTAAGTGGACAGAGAGTTCATTTAATTGAAGAAGCATTCAATATTTATGCATGGCAAGTGTTTTGCCTAATAAAACTTTAATTACCAAAAAAAGTCATTAGCCGGAGATGATTTAGTTCAAGTAGTGGATCTTACTAAGTTAGATTGTGTGTTTTTACTTGATAGTGGTCCTAGGAATATCATGTTGATTTATGACTGAAAAAACATGACAGCGATCCCTTTGATGAAAGCAACACGTTTGTACTGTTGCAAGTGTCCGTTGATATGGATTTTCTGTAATGTTCACCATTTATAGTGTTTTTTCTCCATGTCTTGACTTCTGCCTCTTATCTCCTGTTCTGGAATATCTTACGAGAACTTCTCTTGTTTTATATAGATCATGCCTGGATAAGCCACCCTGCACCACTTTCTAAAGGTTCATATGAATGTCAAAAGCAACATTTTGGAGTATCGGATATGGCTCCATTTTCTACCTCTTTTATGACTAGGAATCAAGACATCAGTTTCGGCGCTGGGTCACCTATTATAGATAATGCCCAGTCTCCAGTATTGACTTGCAGGTCTTCATTTTCCTCTTTCCTTGTGGAACCATCAACTCCTTGTTTTGCATCTGGTGTGTTTTCCTTCCGTAGCAGCGGTGGATCAAACACCTTGGAATTCGCCACTCCTATCTCCTCGATGCCAAGCTTTGCATTCTTCAGCCCGGATTCGGAGTCTGTACAAGCGAATTGTCCTTTGAATTTCTCGGCCAATATTCCCAGAGTAGATTCGGTGCAAGGTAATGTAGTTTCTTATGTGTTCCAGTAATTTTTTTTTGGTTGTCTTCTGTTTTTTCCTGGCAATACAAAAAACTTGTTTGGGGAACTGGTTTTGGTACAATTTACGAAATCAACCCAATTTTTTGGAAACACCAAAAAGATACACTGTCAATATTATTCGGTATCGAGTTTGTTTTCTGTTTTCATTTTCCGCAAAATACCCAAAGGTTGATTGGTGAACTGTTTTGTAAAAAATATACTGTATTTGCTCAAGTTATCTGAAAACAGCAGACTTTCTGAAAATGCAATGAAGATACAATCGAAAATATTCCTTCTTTAATGCAGAGGCAAGCTCAGGGAAGCTGTTGACCTTACCAGACTCTTCTCTCTGCTTTGGACATGGAGAAAGAGAAATATGTAGTCAGAAGGCAGCGGAGGTTAAAAAAACCGAAGGAATGATTGGGTACAGAATGTCTGGCATTCACGGCAAAAGGAACCGCACGATTGGGCTGGGTGAATTTGATCAGCTTGATCTCATGGTAACCGAATCTGTTATACGCTGGGCATCATGCACTGATCTCACCACTGCCACGTCTCTTAGGTCTTCTCTCGTCTGCTGAAACTTAGAACTCCCTGTTGGAATTGGATCATTCGGCTGGCATTGCCGAAGATTCAACTTCCGTTTGTGTATTAATATGACCACTCGGGTTTCCGTGTTTAATGTAACGTTCTTAGGTTGAACGCTGTTGAGCTGCTGTTAGGGAGTGTTACCTTATTTTCAATAGTTGCCTCTGAGTATTATTGTACAAAGTTTGGTGGATTCTAGTGTCCTGTGTGTGTACCAAGTTTTGTATCGACATGTATAATAGGAAGCACCTCGTGTGTGTGTCTCTCTCTCTCTCTCTCTCTTGCGTGTCAAATTGATCCTCTGAGCATGTTGTGGTTGGCACAGTCGAAGTGATGATCGGAGACGTTTATTATGTAAAGAATAATTTCTCAGTTTAATTGGATATCAGCGATTGTTTTATCAATGAGTCCAATTTTTTGTTTAGATTTCATAAATGCAAATTCTGAACAGAAAATGACTAATTGATATAGATAGCTGATTGAGCTGAATTTATAAGAAAAAGTTAGCAATTACGGTTTACAAAATGAACATCTTCGATCACTTGCCGCACATGGGGTTGGTACATTTCCTGTATCCACCCCATCGATATTGTAGAATTCAACCTTTTTTTCATTTTTCCAAATAGGATGAAATTGAAATGCTTGGGAGAAATTAAGTTGGTGGGGTCATAAACTGAGAACTGTAGGGTTTTTTTTTTTTGTCAGTTGATAATTGAAAGAAAACAATCGAATTAAAAAACTAACTAGAACTAAACATGCAATCACTATAGAATTTCATTGAAAACTAAAGTAGCATTTTATTTTATTTTTGTATATTTTGGGGATTTTAAAGTCACTGGGCCAAATGATCACACTTTCAGCCAAGTGGCTCTGCTCGTGGGCATGAGAATGAGTAATGGAGGGACCATGAAAAAATAGATTTCTTTTCCAACTTAGGCCAAAACCCACTACTCTGTTTAATGCCAGGACCACTTGCTCCCTTGGGATTCTTGTGAGTCCTACTAGAAATTTCGACATGGCCGGCAACAGGGGCCACCTTTTCCTAATTGTTTCTAAAAGTGAATACAACTTCAGAACACGATCCCCGACACAAATGTTTTCGCGGAACCAAGACGTATGTCATCTCATGTGTTTCGAATGATTCCGGACACGTTCGCATCTGAAGTTGGTTCCTAATTGTTAGGGTTGGGAGTTTTTTTGTTGCTCTCAATCGATAGTTGTGTAAGACAGAGAAAAGGGATTTGTATCTTACGGCGAGACGTAACATGAATACTTACTGATTGTCAATACCATTATCTACCCGTTGTACAAATTGAGGCATCGTCCCCCAAGAAAATGATGAATTTGTTGTAATGAACAATGATTGCCACCCACCCTCGCGTGGGTGAAGGGACTTTATTCAACTCAAAAATCATTAGAAACTTTTACTTTGCAAAGACATGAACTCTGTCTTTTTTATCATTCCCAAACCCAACTACAGATACGCAACTCATTACCCAAAAATCCTAACTGTACCCCTGAACAGATGGATCTTAAGATCAAATGCTTTCTTAACAATCGTTTGATCAGATAAACATACCCGGCCGGGCACATGCTCTTAACTATGATTGATGACCAAGGGGGAACACACACAAAAAAACAAAAACAAAAAACCCCACCATGTTCTGGGCAGCCAAACAAATTGGTAGGCCTTACCAAACCATCATCTTGATTCCACTTCCCTTCTCTTTTTTCAAGCCAACTAGAAAACAGTCAACTGTAGCCACAAATTATGCAACCATAAGAGGATATAGCAAATCATCTCACCTACTGCAAGCCAGAAGTCAAAAGGGCAAAATACACTTTCTGGCTGGACAAAATACAGATCACATACCCAACGTGCTGCCCACATAAAGGGAAACAACGCTGTGCAATAAGTAGTCATGACAAACAGAGAGGCACAAAATGGATAAGATAATAGCTCACCCCAGGAAGTAGAACATCGCTGTACTCGGCCTAATGATGAGGTCCGGTCCTATGTTCTCCACGTCAATTCTCTCCTCACTAAAATTCCCTGACAAAAACCACATGCCCACATGCTTCTTCTTCTTCTTGTCTCTATCCTTATGGAATTTAGAAGAAAAGATGGGCCAGTAAATTTTCACGATAAACAATCATAGGCCTCAGATGATATACTCATCTCATCAGGTGATGTAATCCAACAATAC
>BPLS01000693.1:430990-455885 GCA_019656275.1 Rhododendron kiyosumense | reverse complement strand
TATTTTTTATATGTTCCTTCTTAACTACTCCATAAGCATTTTTTATATTTTTCTTCCTAGTAAAATATATTTGACTTTACCCCTCTTAAGGTGTTGTTTCTCTTAGTTTTTTTGGGCTTTTTGGGTATTTTGCTCTTATTTAAAAAAATTTGTGTTTATTAATTTTACGGTAAACTTTTATGGATTATTGATTCGTATCAACCAAGAGAATCGGAAAAGTAAAGTTTTTTAATTATACCCAAATATTTTTGAAAATATCTAAGGTAAAGCCCAAAGTGAGTTAGATAAAAATAATATTTTCTATACCTTTTCGATTAGTCTAGACGAGATGAACCAATAACCCACAAAATTTGGCACATAACTAACGAATGTGCAAAAATAATAAATAAAGACAAAACTCCCAAAAAGCTAAGAATAACAACATATAAATGTCTTTTTTGTGTTTTAGAATTTTTAAAAATTGTTGTCGAATTTGTTGAAATTATCATTTGTCTTTATGAGAATAAGTTATAAATTAAACAAGGGTAAATTTCGGATACACCCCTTGTATTTTGACCAATTTTCAACTACACCCCATCCATTTTATTTTTAAACACTCACACTTCTTGTACTTTAGACTACTTTAGAACGGTTAGAAATTCCATCAAAAGTAACGAGAAAACAGCTAATAGTCTGTTGGCGGGAACTTTCTATAAGACCAAGTTTGCCCCCTAAGAACCATTTACATGATATGTATCATATTTCTCCTGCTGGTAGGAAAAAAACAGAGCACCATCCAATTAATTCGCAAATTGTGGCCACAATTTTGCTGTTTTCACCATAGCATTGAGTTTTTTATTTTTATTTTTTTGAGGTTTCATGTGCTCTCTCTCTCTCCAACTTTCAATGGCGCATAATGGATCTCAAAACAAATTACAGATTCTTCGATTCCCTTTAAAAATGCAGACGCAAAAATCTGATCCAAAAACCAATTTAACCCCTGAGTTTCATTCGTCTCAACGAGATGATTGGATTGGTGCAAGACCCATTGCAGAAGGAAGAAGAAGATCAGTGGGACACGTGTTGCTCCATTAGAATGAAGAAAAGGAAAATTATTTGATTAAGAAAGCCAATTTCTTTTGAAGTCATAAATGTAGAATTAGGCTCCGTTCCGGAACACCTTCTTAAAAAATAAGTACTTATTTCACATTTTCAAACTCAAAAATAATGTAAATGAAAAATAATTTTTCAATTTTTTTTGCACCGTATTAAAGATCTCGATAAGATCTATCAAATAAGATCCATATTGATAAAAAAATTATTTGCGTAAACACATAAATTTTGAGGTTGAAATTGCATTCTTAAAAAATAAGTACTTATTCCTCTTTCCGGAACGGAGCCTTATTGTTTATTCTTGAAATTCCTATTTTCCTACCGATCCAATAATCAAGAAATAATAGGAACAAAGAATAAACGATGAACACCAGATATACGTGGAAAACACCAAACGGGTAAAAACCATGGGAAGGAATCAAGCACTATAGAAAAATATTGTACGGTTACAATCGAACTTATTCACGATTGAGAATCCTCACAATTGACTCAAGAATAATAGTCGAATCCTCGTTCACTGTACCCCGTGCTTGATTGCCGCTGCCTCGAAATCCTCAAGCCTTCCAAATAACCCTTCGGAAATCCACCGAATAACAAACCTATGTTTGTTGAAGGAAAATTGAGAACATCTCTTGGTGGTTGACTGTGGTTTTGGAAACCGATGAGAACTCCAAAAAATCAAAGGTAGAAATATCCTTTCATCCTTTGATCCAAGACTTACGTTTGCTTTTTCTTATTGCTGCTGCTCTGTATTCTCGATGCCCTAGCTGAAAAGGAAAAGCCTCTTTTTATAATAATAGCCTTACAATCGATCGGGAAATTGATCCGTCACTCCATTTGCTTTTATTTCATTCGGCTGCCACACTTGATTAGTGGGTCCCAAAGAATGCGAGTTTGATGGCCTGGTCAATCCACTCAAAAAGAAAACTCACACTCACTCTCAATTACTAATTATGGTTCCTTTCATTTTAATCATATACAGACTCACTATGCTTAGAAAATATTAAAAAAGATACAACTCGATAAAGAAAGGAATACATTTGCAAATCCGTTTTGTCAATGGGACTACTAACCAAAAAATAGCATTGCTTTTTGAAGCTAACAATTCTAACCAATAGTAAAAATCAGATATATTGAGATTAGTAAAAAAAATAGTTTGATGAATACATTTATAATTAAATTCATCTGCAGACAATTTGCAATCTTTCAAACCCTAGCTTTCTTTCTCTAATATTGAAGAAGCACTAGAGCTTGGTAGAGCGAGAGATGAGAAACACGCGAATAACGATGCAAGAGGATATTTGAGTATTTTCATTACTTTTGATGGAATTCCTAACCGTTCCAAAGTAGCCTATTGCTTTGTCATCAACGGCTAAAGTTGCTTGACTTGGTTTTGAAACCTAACAGTTACAAAAGCATTAATTTTGAAAAAAAAAAAAATTCAAAAGAAAAAGCTGTCCGGAAGATTCAAACTCAGACACTCCATATGAACTAGAATCAACTTACACAAAGTTAACAAAGACATTTGTATTATAAAACGAACAAATAATATATATACTAATTTACAAATAATATTGGAGTGCCCCTAAAATTTAAAATTTTTTGGATGCCCGAGGCCTGGCCGGCCCTGGGAGTGAGTGTTTAAAAGTAAATTGAAGGAGGTGTAGTTGAAAATCGGTTAGAGTACAGGGGTGCATCTCAAAAATTTTACCCATTGAACAACCATGACCACAACCCAAGGGGACGATTATTCGCAGCCCCGTATTTTTTCCCGCAGCCAGTTAAAAATTTTCAATTATACTCGACAGTTAGTTACCGAAATTGAGATACATTTTCAGCATATAATTACCGAAATATAATATTTTTTTCAACAGCTATTTTACCGAAAATGTATGTTCGACAGTTGTTTACCAAATGTTGAACATATTTTCGACATGTAGTTATCGAAATATAATCATATTTTCAACAATTATTTACCAAAACATTATCTATAATTTTCAACAATTACTTACGAAAATGTAATGGACTGTGGAAGAAAATACGGGGTTGCGAATAGTCGGCCCAACCTAATAGGAACAGGTGGAAAACATTTAAGCATAAAATATTTACTTGCTACAGTATTTGTAAACATATTTTAATGCGCCCATCAATAATGCCCATTTTGTTTAAAGAATACTCCATGATTTATTGTGGACGGTGATATTCCGTTGAAAATAAGAAAAAAAGGGAAAAATTACAAAAAAATCCCTGATGGATACACGGAGATAAGCTCCCGACCGGAAAAAATGCTAGCCCCATGTTCGTTAAAAAAGGGCACGCCCCCATTGGCCTCCACGTGTCCCCCCACGAAACACCCCCGCGAGTGCTCTTCACGATATCACGGGATTCTGGTCTCTGCTCATCATTTTCGATACCACCGCCCCCCCTCTCTCTCTCTCTCGCTTCGCTGTTACCGCGTCTATATCATCGATCTCAGCAGGTACAGATTCTCGAACTCCTCCAACTGTGATTCTCTCTCCCTATATCTCGCTTCCTGCGGTCGAATCGAAGATGATTCGCGTCGCGTCTTCGCGTGGACCTTCGAGCTGATACGGTTGAAAAACTCCGAGCCTCTCATTTTTTTGGGTCGGGCTGGTTGTTGTACTTCGTGAATCCGATGGCGCAATGTCGCCTGGTTCTGTTATTCGCCTCGGTTTTGTGTATCGCTGTTGTTGTCAACGCAAGCGCTGGTGACGCCGATCCGGTTTACAAGTAAGCCTCGCGCTAATTTATTTTTTAATTATTAACTGTTTGACTCGTTCCTAGGTACTGTGTAGAACTGAACAAGTTTTTTTTTTTTTTTGTCAGATTAATTTTCTAGTTGCAATTTTTGAGTTGAATATCGCCGTTAATTCAACCAAACCAAACCGAGCCTTGTTTCCCTATGAATTGGGGTCTGCTAGATGAATCTTATTTTTTGATTGAGTTCTGTCCAGGACGATCAGTTCACTGTTAATTCAACTTGTTGGGTTTTAATTGCTTGTTGTATATGAAACATGATTGAGCTGCTTATGCTGAAGACCCGTGACACTCGACTTGGATTGATGGAGTTTAATTATTTGGTGTTTTTTTATTATTATTATAGAATCCAGAGTAGATGAAAATGCTGTGGTCAGACTATTACTCCCTCCGTCCCATAAAGTTTGGCACTTTCACTATTCTAGCCCTTTGAAAAAATTAACTATATTTTGTTTTTTACGAGCAATATGGATCTTGTTTGATAGCTTTGAATTTGTTCTATTAAATAAAGTTCAAAAAATTGCCTAAAACGTTATGGATTAAAAGATATATACAATTTAAAAATGGCATGCATTCTTGAAAATGCCAAACTTTATGGATGGAGGGAGTATTAGGACTAGAGTGAGGGAACAGTAGGCACTTAGCCTATGGTTGAGAAACCGAACAAATACAAGAGGTTTTAATTGGAAAGAGGCGACCCATAATGGAATCATTTGAGGTGAGTTGTGGAGTTAGGTCCTTTTGGACACATTTCAGCATCATCAGCTGGTATGAATGTGTGCGATGGCCAATGGATCATCAGCAAATGATCAGTAACTTCGGAATCCAGTGTTAGTTGCTTGAGCCAAAGCTTAGAAGGTTGTGCTTAACATGGGGTCTGATTCTGATGGAAGCCACATTGTGCAAGTGATGCAGCCTTGTAATGTTATGAATAGAGGGGTCTTACAGGGTATGATGATAATTTTGTCTGGTGTTGAAGGTTTTGTATAGTTTGATGCTCATCACCCTGACCATAAGAAAAACAAGAAGAAAAACAGTTGTAGCATTTCTTTGATACGTTCAAGTAATTGTATTGAAGTATTAAACAGAAATCTTAAAGAGTCTGTAACTAATAAATGATGTGGCCCATTTGGATACACCAATCTAGAGTTGCTGCATGGTGGCCATAAGACCATGATGAAATGTGAACAAGTTTCGGATACGTGCCTTGAAGCACACTCCCTCTTGCCTTGGCCCTTGACTTAATTAGATGTATATTTAGCTGTCAATAGTCCTGATGGTACCTTGAGGGCACCTTTTCCAGCATTGGGCCATGAGCAGGGCCCACACACTCTGCACAGAATCAGCGGAGAAAATTTGGATTGGAGACTAGAATTTGGGCCTCAACGAAACAATGCTGGACCCTCCCCCACATATTACCCTCACCTTGGCTACCTTTTCATGTCGTGAGATCTATGATAGCTCTTATTTTTGCTGAAGTTGGTAGAAAAAATGGAAACAAGAAGTAAACAGTTTCCATATGGCCTTAACTATGACTAAAGCATTGTCCGCGCAAGCTGGCTTAGACATATGTTAATAAAAAAAAAACTGGTCTATGTCTCCTTTTTTTTTTGCTTGGCAGGTCTATGTCTCCTATTGCCCTAAACCAATCTCTGGTCTGAAATCTCTATAGTCTGGACATATTCATTAACTGGATTTGTCAGTATCGAAGGCCTTGTTCGGTTGGGGGTTTTGAGGGAGATTTTTGAGAGTAATGAGTGGAGAGATACAACAACAACAAACTCACATGCATATAAGTGGCGCGAGAGATGGAGAAAATTTATTGGAAACCGTGCCAAGGAGTTTTGAGTCCCCCAAACGAACGAGGTCAAAGTTGTTCAAATCATGCGCTCTTAGAAAATGAGGTTACATGTTTGCGTACAACAAACTCACATCCATATAAGGAAGTATGTTTCACTCAGTCGTAATATTATTCTCACACAATGCTTTCAACAAGCCTAATGAAAAAGAAATACTTCAGGAATGGTTAGCTAAATTCTGCATCTTTGTAAGAACTCAAGCAAATGATATTTATAGCAAAGACTACTACGCAAACCAGCCTCGGCAATGCTTAAATGCATAATTAGCTCTGAATGGAATGTCAACTTCAGTCTTTCAAGGTACATGGAACTTCTAGAAAGCAGGGGTGGCTCCACTAGGGTTTGAGAAGGTTCAAGCAAACCTCCTGGGTTCAAAAGATGTACGAAAATTTTGTATATTTTGCGTATAATTTGATTTTTCTTTTCTTTTGTCGGTACTGAATCAGTCGTGCAAAGCAAGAGTAAATGAAAAGTTACTGAAATTTGTGAGTAAAAATAGATCATATAGCTCAACAAAATAAAATAAACTAGGCTCGATAAGTCTTCAAGCAAAGTAAATATAGTTATCTTATATACTGTTGTGTATTTTTTGTATACATTTTTGTCACCGCTAAGTTAAAATCGCCGCTGCTGGAAAGCCTTATACACGATGAAGACAAGCATGCCAATTAGTGCTAAGACATTTTACTTGTAAAGGAGGTAGTCAGGTAGGTATGGCAAAAAACAGATTTCGGAGGCCGCGATATTGGCTGTTGAAGAAACTTAAATTCGCAGACCCTTTTTGTCATTTTGGTGGTTAGGTCCGTATGGTGAGTTAACTTGCAGTATAAGCCCTGAGAATTACCATGTGTCTATGTTGTCTTGATGTAAGGTGGTTTGTTGCTAGATTCAGGAGTAAGTGAGAACATTTATTTACTTCTTTGCTGGTTCGTGCATTTCCTTTTTAGGTGGCAGATTTATAACTATTTTGTGGTTTTACTCCTGGGTCATGCCTTGTGGTATAAGAAATTTTCTGTTTGCCAGAGCATGTGTTGAGCAATGTGAGAAGACTGGTTGTGTGGGGGACAATTGCTTCCAACATTGTAAATTTTCTTCTGATGGAGTCCCCATTGATGGTCCATGGTTTCTACAAGAACCACTGTATCAGCGTTGGAAACAATGGGACTGCCACACTGACTGTAGATACCACTGTATGTTTGATAGAGAGGAAGAAAGAGAGAAGCTCGGTTACAAACCCATCAAGTATCACGGGAAATGGCCGTTTCAGCGTGTTTATGGAATCCAGGTTCTAGCTTGTTTTTATTATCTAACGTCTCAAAGGTTGTCTTTGGGTTGCGTAGATGATTTGCCCATCCTGATTAATTTTATGTATGTTTTCCAGGAACCTGTTTCTGTAGCTCTCTCTGGAATTAATCTGGCTATGCAGTTTCATGGTTGGGTATCATTTTTCATCCTTGTTAACTATAAATTGCCTTTGAGGCCAAATAGAAGGACATATTATGAATACACGGGCTTGTTGCATCTATATGGCCTTTTAGCAATGAACTCCTGGTTATGGAGTGCTGTTTTCCACACTCGGTAAGCTTTTTTCCTCTTCTTTTTTATCCCTCATCTCAGAGTGTAGCATATTGTTAGATAGCTAGATTTAGTTTGTTAGGCGACATTTTGGGTTGGCTTATGTGGACAATGGATGATCTAAATAGAAGTTGTGGTAGGAGGTTTTGGGTTTAAGCCTCGTTCAATGTGTTAGCCTCCCAGTATTTTTGTAACCTGCACTTCTTTTTTCTTGTGCACGTTCTTTTTTGGGGTTAAATACCAAAGTCAGACACTTGACACCTAGATAGGGGTGTAGCATACATAGGTGTCCGGCCCCAATAAACGCACCCACATCCATCATCTATTACCCTAGCCTTCCCATGCCTGGTTCTATGTAACATAGGCAAAATCTTTCATTCCCATTCTTCACATGAAGGAAAACACAGATCCCACGCGAACAAAATGGAAGCTGCTGTTGATACATGATAAACTTGTGAATTATCATGGTCTCTGAGCCTTGATGATCTAATATGGCATTGTTAATCTGCGTTCAGGATAGATACCATAATTTAGGTCTTGTAATCTGCATTTGTTCCGCTATTATGTTTGTCCTTGTGCACTCTGCCAGTTGTTTGCAACAGGGTTCATATGTTTGCCTCTCTCTGTGCGAGTTGCATGGGAAGGGGGTGGTTTGATAACTCGGTACATTGTTGGGTCGGAAGCAAGCTCGTTTTTTGCCCAGATGCACCCTCAGTTAATATATGTGTTAAATCAATTCAGGGACATGCAAATATATGTTTTACAAGTGAAATTAAATTTCTTAATTTGTCCCCAACACTTAATGATCACAATGTAGAATTAGTTTAAAAAATGGAAGTTAATAACTTATATTTTTTTGCTGCATGTACCCCTTCTATTCTTTTGTTTACCGAAGGGAAGAAATTCACCTTGGATTTATAGAGGCACTTTTTCTATTTTTGTATATGAACTGCAACTACACCATAAATATTACTTTATTTTGTATGGCGTATGTTAGTTACCAAAACATAAAGAATGAGCAAAATCTGTTTACTGCTCTTCTCTTTTCTTATTATATTCTTTGTTACTTGAGAAGTTGGGATTGTCAATGGACTTTTTACCATGTGTCGGCATACAAAAAATTGTGCTGCAACTGCATTCTGGATATTGTTTGGGGGAAAAATTCAAAAAAACCTCTGAACTTACACTGCAATGTCCCATAGGCCTCCAAACTTCAGTTAATATTAATTAAACCGCCGAAGTTCACAAATTTTCTTCAATTATGCCTTTGCCGTCAGTTTCCGTTAGTGTCCAAACGGGAGAAGATCCCCCATGCTCTATACGCTGACACATGTCAAAAACAAAATCTCAACCGTCTGTGGAACTTAGGCATGCTGAACTAGAAATCCTCCACCATGGACCCAAATGTTTCCTCACTTCTCTAACCTTTTCTAACCTTCACCAACCCAAAATCTAGTCTCCTCCCCTCCATTTTTCTGTCGGTCTAAACCCATCCCATTGCAATTTCGTTCAATCACCCATCTCGCATGCATCCTAAACTGGGTTTCGGTAAATCAATGATTGTGTGTTTATTAGTATAGCCCGATTTGATTTGTGGAATAATATATGTGGGTGGGGTTTATAATAAACTGATTTAAGAATTACATTTTTTATGAACCCCATGGCTAGAGGAGTATGAGCACAAGAGCACAGGTATAGAGGTGGGGTTTGTCAAAGATTATAGGCGGTGATTTTGGAGAAGAATGGTAGATTGGTAGTAGGTGTATTTTTGGTACCAGATTTTGGATTCTATGAAAGCCCAAAACTTTCTAGCCACCATTAGCACCATTGACAACCGACGAATGCCTCCCTAAACGCGTCGCACTCCAGCAACCTCTCCCCCACACTTGCCTCTCTCCGTTTACCTACCTAGATCGACGTTTGACCTCCAACAGCCCTCGCCGCACCTCATAGCCACTCGCCGGAGCTCCGTTTGCTTCCACTGACCATCGTCGAACACTTGTTGGCCCTCGAAGGACCTGCGACGATCCTTTTACAGCCTGGCCGGACCTCTTCTTACTCCAGGGACCCTCAAATCTGCTTCGACCCAATCTACAAGACCAAGTGAGTTTCAACCCGAAATTGCAGGTTTTCGAAATTGCTCGAAAACTTGATCTAATCTGTTCGTTCCTTTCACATTGACGAGATGAAGACATCGGTGCAAGACTCATTTCAATCGGAGAAGAAAATGGCTCTCATGCACCGTCCAATCGTGGCGCGTGTACGGAAAGTTATCTCCATTATCCGCATCTGTTTCACGCTTTGTCCAGAGGCAGAAGAAGAATAATTGAAGCATCTCGCCTAAAAGGACAGGGGGAGGGACACGTAATCCTTCCCCCATTTGGACATTGACGGAAGATAACGGCGAAGGCATAATTGAAGAAATGTTGTGAACTTTGGAGGTTTAATTGATATTAACTGAAGTTTGGATTCCTATGAGACATTGTGTAAGTTTAGAGGTTTTTTTGAATTTTTCACTTTGTTTCACTTAAAAGTTATGAGCGAGTCTGGTTATTGCATGTTCTCCCATTTTTTTGCTAGCCTCCATTTTTCCTTGTGTGACATTCTGTGAAACTGAATTAAATGCAGAGATGTGGAGTTGACAGAGAAGCTAGACTATTCATCTGCCGTGGCATTACTTGGATTTTCCTTCATTGTGGCTATACTGAGAGCTTTTAATGTGAGAGATGAGGCTGCACGGGTGATGGTTGCTGCTCCACTCATTGCATTTGTGACGACTCATATATTGTATCTCAACTTTTACCAACTTGACTATGGTAAGCCTACTGCCTCCGCCTCTTGAACGATTATATTCTGCTTTATCTTGGGTTGTCTCTTGCCAATGAACGGTCTCCCAGTCGACTATATCAATCATATTGTTGTTATTCCAACTCGTTGACTTCACATGAAATATTTCCTAGACTGTTACATATCTTTGTCCTTGTTATGCACAAAGGTCTTAAAGCCCATTCCACTTTTTGGAAAAAGTGGGTTTTTGAAAAAGAAGATAATTTCAAGGTCAAAAATCATGTGTTTGCGTAAATAATTTTCCTACCAATATGGATCTTGTTTGATAGATCTCACTGAGATATTTTAAATGGTGTAAAAAAAATTGAAAAATTATTTTTCATTTTTAAGCGGAACGGGGGCTTATAACGTACAGTAGTTTTGTGATTTATCCTTGTTGAATTTGAATTGCACACCATGTGATAATTTGAACTAGCAAAATATAGAACTTTTAACTTCAGGCTAGATATTGTGGTGGTTTATATTTGATTCGATATGTTGTCTTTTCTTTCGGGATGTTAGAAATCAGATTGCAGGGTAGACACAAGGTAGTGGGATTTGATGCTTAAACGCATACAGCCCTTGTTATTGCCACTTCGTACTTTTGAACAGAGAAATGCCGAGTCATCAACAATGTGATAAGCCTAATATGATACAAATGATTGAAGTCACTTGGATAACATTTTTACCCAATGACTGCTACGTTTGTTGGTATTGGTCCATGAAACTTACACGCGTGTAATATTAGAGGGTAAACAGTTCCGGTTTAATCACGACTTGACAATTTTGCAGGTCTGAACATGAAAGTTTGCATAGGGATGGGTTTAGCCCAGCTTCTCATATGGGCTGTCTGGGCTGGGGTAACCCGGCATCCTTCGCGCTGGAAATTGTGGGTGGTTGCAGCTGGAGGAGGTCTAGCGATGCTGTTGGATATATACGACTTTCCACCATACCTGAAATTTGTTGATGCCCATGCTCTCTGGCATGCCATCACCATCCCTCTCACCTTTCTTTGGTGGAGTTTCATCAGAGATGACGCGGAGTTCAGAACCTCAACTCTCCTCAAGAAGACAAAATAGCATTTCGCATGTGGAGTATATGAAACTTTAGGACATGCTTGCCCTTTTGTTTATTCATCTAAAGCATGTCTTCTTTCTCTTTCTTTTTCTTTTTCTGTTTTTTTTTTCTTTTCCACGTGTTTGCATTTCTCGGAAATGCTTTTCCTGGCTTTGTTAGTTGGTCTATAAGCAGACTTTTTTTCCTCGCGTTTTTGCATTTCTCTGAAATGCTTTTTCAATGCGAGTTTGTTTTCAAATTTAGCCGGTCGATGTTGGATAGGAGTACATTTTTTGTTTCCTCAATATTGGTGAAAAGCGTCATGTAATGGAAATGGAAATTTGTAGTTTAATGGTTCTATCCTACTTCGGTTGGGTTTATGCTATTCATCTGAATGTACTGAATATTGGAGCTGTCGAGGGCATCTATTCAATTTTACGGACTTCGGCTGAGTTTCTCCAAGGGCTTTTGGGACTTTTTGAGTTTTTTATTGTTTTGTCTTTATTTAATTTTTTTTCTTGTTTGTTAGTTTTGCGTCAATTTTTTTTGACTTTTTTATTCAAATCAGAAAAGTAATTTTTTACTTTTCCGATGAATCAAAAAATAAAAAAAAATTGACGCAAAACTAACAAATACAAAAAAAAGATTGAATAAAAATAAAAAATACTAAAAAGATACAAAAAATACTAAAAGAAAAAATTCTTAGCGGAATGGAGCCTTCTCAATGGTTCCTACCACACAAGCCTGTAAAAGGAAAATCTATTTTACGAGCGTATATACACCAGTTCGTGGGTAGTGTAATCAACAATTTCAGCTTCCATCTGGTTGTGTATCCCTTGACTCCCAAAGGAGAGGTTTGGGGTTTGAGTTTATGGAGAGACGTCGAACCCCATTTAGTTGTTAATTTATTAATTTTCCCTTAATCCCACACTGATGTATACAAGATTGGTAATCAACAATTTCATGGGCGCGTAGTTATGAATTTCAAAGACAAAGGGATGTAACAAGAATTTTTTTTCCCCACTCGTTACGTGTCTAGCCTACCCTTAAGAGGTGCCGTTAAGCGGCATACGGATGGGGGCAAGTTCAAAGAGAACTTTCACCTTCCATGTGGAAAATGTGAGGAAGTGTCATTGGCCTACAAGTCTGTTGGCACCAAAATATTCACTAGTTTTTCTCTATCTAATTGTAACCTTCACAGGCCAATAAGAAGTTCATAATGTCACATCGACAATGGGATTTTTTAATAAATCTTGTTTAATAGATCCTAATATCCTAAACATAGAAATTAGATGTTTTACAATAAAAGTTATAAAATTTTTAAGTTTATAACATAAGAAACAAAAAAAATGCCACATAAGTGGGACATAATTTGCACCACTAGTGGACGGTAGGATTAGTTCCCGGATTTAATTGAGATACGCATAAATTGATCCGCATATTTAATTATCAAAGGAAAAAATCGAGCAACTAAAAAGGAATCACTCTTCTTTTTTCTACTGAGGGCGTTTGATAACCTTTTTATTTTTACTTTTTTGAAAACTAATGAAAAAAACTTATTTGGTAACAAGTTTCTCCCTTTTTGTTTTTCATAATTTTTTTTAGAGTTTTTTAAACTATGAAAGCTACAAAAAGGTGTTTTCCTCTTCTTTTTTTTTTGTTTTGAGAAACATAAATATTACAAAACATGTTTCTTGCTTTTGTTTTTTATGAAAATATAAACCTATTTCTATTTTTAATTTCTTAAAAACAAAAAACTAAAAAGGTTACGAAACGCACCATACGAAATCACTTATTTTCAAAGAACGGGATAAGATCATAAGAATATAATGAAAACTACTCCACATTGAAAAGGATCTACCCAGCTATCAAATCCGTCCTTAAGTCTTACGCATTAATACCCAACCAATAATAAGTACAGTAACTTTCAAAAGGAGTGGCGGCCAAGAAAGCAATAATAAGAATATTCAATTCACAACACTTCAAAAAGAATTACGTAATGAATTTCTAACGTGTTCAAAAAAATAAAAAAACTTCAAAAAGAGTAGCACCCAAGAAATTTCGAGAGCAGAGTGTGTGTTGTGCACCAAGCACACATGCACAACACTTTTTTTATGGGGTCCAGCTCCCGTTGTATTATTTGAATCGTTCAATATTTTTTTTTTGTTTCGTCTAAAAATATTCCTTAACAAATTTAAATTGATTGAAATTTTCTACTATGTTTCTAGAATGATTATCTGTCTCGAAAGAAATAGCTACAAATGATTTTTTTCCTAAAATTATAAGGTAAATACACACCGATTCAGTAAACTATCAATTTGATTAAACTGAAATTTTACGGAGGCTACCTAATTATCTCAAGATTAAAAAAGTGAACCGCTTATATAAAGTACTCCATAACAGAACTCAGGATGAGCCCAGAAATGGTGCACACATTGGTTCACAAACACTGCTGTCATATTGCCGATGGAAAAAAGGGTTTTGAGCATAGTCAAGCCACGATTAAAAAATACTAATAATTTGGGGTTGTATGCAACATTGACTTGAGCGAAGGCCCGACCCGATCGAATAAACACCACGCTTACAGTTTCGAAAGATACAGTCAGACGGATTCGGTCGTTCGGGTCTACATGGTTGAATATTCAGATCCCGATCGAATCTCGGGTTTTTATTACTTGACCGATTATATCCAACCCATCCGAAAAATAGGCTAGATTTCTACACGTAAACCCCTCTCCTTTATCCCTTTCCTTCCCCTAAACCTAATCTAATTTTCATACTAGTGTTACAGTACATACACAAATTGATTTTTTCTTTTCTTTTCCTACCCATGGTGTACTAGTCTCTCACGTATCTTCTCTTTTAGGCTCCGTTCCTCTCAAGTTCTCAAATAAGTATTTATTTTAGTTAGCGGAACACATTCTTAGTACAATAAAGAGTTATTTCCGCCCACCAACCCGCCCAGCCCAACCACCATTTTCGATTGAAACCGACTCCCATTCGGTCGGACTCAGGTAATCAATAAGGATCCGAGAAACCAAATGGGTCAAGCTGCCCCGAACTTGACATGACCCGGCCCGTGAACAGCTAATAAAGCGTGCTCAGCCCAGCCAAAGGCCCAAAAGCGGGCTTTTAAGTAGGGTTTTCGTAGCCGTTATTCCAAAACGGACGAACAGAGTTAGGACAGAGAAGTCAGATTTTTCTGTTTCTATCAACCTTATTCTTCTTCTTCATCATCACAGCCGTCCAATTCGTCCTCACTCCCTCCGCCGTCTTCTCTTCGATTTCGGCTTCCGGCTTCCGAAATCGAGGTTGTCGACGGCCTCTAGGATGGTGAGTTGTAGCAATTTCCTAACCGCCGTTGTCTTCAAACCGATTCGATTGTTTTATAATTGCGATTTATTTATGCGTCCTTTTTTTGGGTTATCAGGCGGAACCAGAGACGCAACCACAAGACCCGATGAAGAACGTAAGCGATCAGAAGGTTCATTCTATATGCAATTGAGGATTGTTTCAATGTGTTGTTCCAGTGCGTGTAGTTTACGCAGGTTTAGCGAGCTTTACTTTTGTGACGCCAACTGACGTTTAGAACCGATTATTTGTAGGCGGAATCAGAGCCGATAGAGGACCCCGAGAAGAAGAAGAAAAAAGAAGAAAAGGTACGGCATTGACTGTCCAGTTATGCTTTACTCAATTCACATTTTGGTCTTCATTGCATATAGAATTTGAATCCTTTCTCGAATTATGTATAGGGCATGTAACTTCCTGCTCGGGAGATGTTTATTTGGAATGTTTGTTTGAAAACTTGAAGTTTTCTTTTCAAATTCGACAAGGGAAAGGAAAAAAATCATTTGTTTGGTTTGGAGACGTGTGGAAGCTTTGGAATCTGTATATGACATAGTATACAAGGAAACAAAGTCGAATTGAGCTTATAGCAAGACAAAGACGTGTAATTTGTTTGGCTTACATGTGGACCATAATCCATTTACATATTTTGTCGAAGAGATAACCGATCAAAAGCAAAGAATGAAACTTATACAGTTATACTCCATTTTGTTACCTGGGGAAGTTTGCTATCTATTCTAGAATGACACTAGGTTGTTGAAGCATCTGACTATGGAGCTGACTTTGCCAAATGAATTGTCTCTTTTTATATTAAGTTCTTCTGACTATAAAAGAGAATGCTGCTGTTTGAGTTATGGTGGTTTTGCAAGTGCAACAAGGTTGATGGCTGAAACCATGTTTCTTGTGTAATGCTGAAGATAAATATTTTCCTTGATATGCCAATGGCTTAGTTGTTCTCTCTGGATGAATTGTGGATCTATCTGCATTGGCTTATCTTTCCTGTTGAGTCATTTATCATGTATGCAACTAAGATGTTCCCGAGTTAGCTTGTTGATTTGGGTCATTTGGATTTGTAACTCAAGTCCATCTCTTTCTTTGCATGTGATCTTATATGTTTCGTATATCTGGTTTAATTGTTGTAGGCAAGGGATAAAGAGTTGAAAAAACTTAAGGCTGCACAAAAAGCAGAAGAAGCGAGACTTAAGGTAAAGATAATATAAACATTGTTTGTGCTCTTGTAAAATATTGATTTTGGGGTATTCATGATCAATATCCACATAAACTAATACTCCCTCCGTCCCAAAATTTTTGGACCTTTTCGATATACACACCGTTCTTTAAACTCTTATATCTCTCAATTTATGATATTTTTCATAATTTTGAAAATTTTGTATTATAGATCTAATCAAGAACTATCAAATAAGATCCATATTGCATATTTTATATTGGAAGATACAAGAGTTCAAAGAACGGCACCAATATCGAAAAAGTCCAAAGATTTTGGGACGGAGGGAGTAAGATAAACTGTGTTTTAAGCCCGTGAAAAATATTAGGCCCTCTTCCGCTAAAGATTCTATAAAAAAAATTACTCATTTGCAATTTTTAAACCTAAAAATAATGTAATTTTTTTTGCACCGTTCAAAAGATCTCATCGAGATCTATCAAATAATATCCATATTGCACAAAAAATTATTTTAGTAAGTATATTTATTTTTAAGCTTGAAAATTGCAAATATGTACTTATTTTTTTGTTTATAGGAAATCTTTTCTATGGCATTGGCAAGGATTTCCTATGGCATTGACAATGATAGATCACTTGACTTGTTTGCCTGAATGTATTTATTCAAGGCACAACAAGCATCTAATACTCCAAAAGTGGGTAAGCGAAAGAACTTGAAGAAGGAGGGAGGGGAAGAAAATCCTGAGGATTATGTCGACCCGGAAACTCCTTTTGGTGAAAAGAAACGTCTTTCTAGACAAATGGCTAAGCAATTCAATCCAAGTTCTGTGGAAAATTCGTGAGTTCTAAGTTTTTGTCGTCGTTTCTTGCTTTACAAAACTTGTTTTAATTGCTTTCCCTTTATTTATGCTCACATCGGTGCTCGTTCAGATGGTATGCGTGGTGGGAGAAATCAGGCTTCTTCGTGGCAGATTCTAGCAGCTCCAAACCGCCATGTGTGATTGTGAGTCTCTCTCTCTGATGGTTGTTCTTGGAATTCCAAAGTGTTTTCTTGTTTTACTCGCTTGTTACACTAGGATGATAGGAGGTTTTGGGTAGAAATGGATACGGTACTCCAGTAGGATATGACTATGGAGTTTGTTTTTTAAGCTGTATTTACTATTTACATTCCTATTGCTAATTTGCTTAAGTAGCATATGCTAGATGTCCAGCTCCCAAAATGCGAGTGCAATTAGATTGTTGAGGAATTGTGAGCTTGATTTCTGCTGATAAGACAAATTTCTCTCTCATTCGACGAGATAAACAAGAAAAGTTTATTGTAACTTGTTTTTCCTTTTAGGATATGTTTTATAGTACATGCTTTGGCAATTTCCTCGCGGTATATTTTTGAGGTGCAATATTTATTTCTGTAGTTGTTGCATCTTGGTGTCAACATTTTGCATACTTCTTCCATATGCTTTATGCCTCCTAATAATTCTTCCATGGAATTTATGTAAAGGAATGGGTATGCTACATATGCATGTGCCAATAAATTGGAAGAAATATGGAATGAATTATAGTGACTTCCTGTGAAAACTCTTCATGCCTCCTTACTACAAGAAGAGTTGTGTTTCCTGGTTGAGGTTTGGTTCTTATAGTGATGTGTATTAATTTCCTGAAACATGTTCGTGACATTCTCTGTAAACTTGATTAATTCCAAGTCAAATACTCATCTCTTGCACGTCTCTTTGTGTTACACACTATTCTCCATCATAAGTTTCTCTCACTTTTTTTGTTGTTATTCAACTCATCATGGCAACGCTTGGTTGTTTACTTTCAACAATATACACATCTATTTGTGTTATCATGCTTCCCCTTTTTCTTGAGTTTGTTTCTTGTCCCAATCAGCTTGCAATCGATAGTGAGATTTTCCAATCTTACATGTACTGCACAGGCCAAGTGATGAATATACCCCCAAATCTGCAGAGTTGAATGATTTTGTGGAAAGGAGTAACAGCTTGTAAATTACTCTGTACATGACTAGTGTCTAGAATGCCTTAAAGTACAAGTTTCTTTATATGCTAAAAATCATATCTTGTTTGGCCTAGGTGTTGTAACTGGCATACCTATTTTCCTCTTGGATTGGAAGGTTTTAGTTTTCCCAAGACCCCAGGAGTGCCTTGTGCAGTAATAAAGCTTTTTCTTAGTATTTGTATCTTTTGTAATTCATTATTTTTGTGCAGAGAGTGAAGGTGGTGTCTCTTTTTGTGGTTAAATCTGTATTTGTCTACAGCACCTAAAGCTGTTATTATCGTGTTGTTTTGTTGGATATAAAGTTTTATGTTTACTTTTAGTAATTTTAACGAACCACAAATTTTTGTTTTATCTATGTGACCTGCAGGTTCTGCCACCTCCAAATGTGACTGGAGCCCTACACATAGGCCATGCCCTTACTTGTGCCATCCAGGTCTCAACATTACTGTGTCTTACCTCTTCTTCTCTCTTCCTTTAGTCATTTAGATCAGTTTTAGTTGGTCTTTGCATATTTTAATATGCTTTTGATTTTCATTTGCATGCAGGATACTATTATTCGCTGGCGCAGAATGTCTGGATACAATACCTTGTGGGTGCCTGGGATGGACCATGCTGGAATAGCAACCCAGGTTTATGATTACCTCACTTCTTCATTTTTGTTGCATCTCTGACATTTTTAGAGAGCATATTACCTTGAGTGGGAGGGGAAGCGTTGTAGGGACATTACGTATGTATATGGTGCCTAATTCATTTCAAAGATTGACCATCAGGATCATGATAACCGAGAAGACGTGATTTTTCATATTGTATTTAGGGTACAGGGTTACATGGTTCACTGAGCAAGCTGTAGTCATGCCTAGTGCCATTAGCTTGCATGAATGGACATCATAGTTACATATATTGTCCCCGATTCTGCACTATTCAGACTACTGAGGGTGATCTTTAAGGTTTATTATCTTATTGCTTTCTTACAGGTGGTTGTGGAGAAGAAAATCATGCGAGAAAGGAAACAAACCAGACATGATGTTGGCCGTGAAAAATTCGTATCAGAAGTAAGTTTAAGTTGTCATTAGCTTGTTTCAGCAGTATAATTTTAACGTCCTTAGTTCAATAGAATGTGTGCCAATGTTCATTTTGTGGTGGTCTGCCAATTTGTGGTGAAAGGTATGGAGTTGGAAGAATGAGTATGGTGGTACCATATTGAAGCAACTAAGATGCCTGGGTGCCTCTCTTGATTGGTCCCGCGAGGTAAGAATTTTAGGTTTCCGAAACATGTTTGAATTTATTCTAGATGCAACCAATCTTAATGCATGTACACCCTTTATGGCTGTTTTACTGGGTCCTCTTGGTTCTCCCAACAGTGTTTTACAATGGATGAGAAAAGATCCAAGGCTGTTATAGAGGCTTTTGTTAGGCTTTACAAAGAAGGTCTTATTTATAGGTACGTTTTAAACCAATCTTCTATGGACTCTTATTCTTGGATTTGCAATTTTGGTTATTCCTAGAAGTAGAAAGTTGAAGCACTAATCTTGTGTATGTCATTTTTGCATACACAAGATTTTGCAAATCTTGGCCATTAACTTTTGTCCGTATCTGAGAACCGATGATCAATAGCATGAGGATAGTTCCAACTGCTCTATTTTCACTTTTTGGAGTAATGAATTCAATGTTGTTTATGGTCTGTTGTGTTGTTTAATTCGTGGTGGTCTTTGTGAGGGCTTTGATTATTATATCTGCCGAGGCAATAATTTCAATTGCGATGAAACATGTTTGAGGTTTAAGTGGAGAAATTGAAATAAGTATTGGATCAAATCATTTGAAGTTAATCTAAGGACCACGATTGGTTCCTGATTTGGATCTATTTGGAGATTATAGCCCTCTAACCTTCTATTTCAGGGATCTGCGGCTAGTGAATTGGGACTGCATCTTACGAACAGCAATATCTGATATTGAGGTAAGCCTTAGCCTGTTGACCTTTCGATGATTGTCATGGAGCAGTGGATAGTATGTTCTGAAATTGCTTGGGATTTGTAGGTAGATTATTTGGATATCAAAGAAAGGACCCTGTTGAAGGTTCCTGGATATGAAAAGCCAGTGGAGTTTGGTGTTTTGACATCATTTGCTTATCCTTTAGAAGGAGGACTGGGTGAGATTGTTGTGGCCACTACTAGAGTGGAAACAATGCTTGGTGATACCGCGATTGCGATACATCCTGATGACCCAAGATACAACCATCTTCATGGAAAATTCGCCATTCATCCATTCAATGGAAGAAAGCTTCCTATAGTTTGTGATGCAATACTGGTTGATCCAAATTTTGGGACTGGTGCTGTCAAGGTACAGATTCTCATTCAAGGAAAAAAATTCTAGCTTTGAAGTTCTTTTATTTGTCATTCTTGGATCTTAATGTCTCTGAATCTTCGCTTCATATTTCTTCCAGATAACACCAGCCCATGATACTAATGATTTTGAGGTTGGGAAGCGTCATAATCTTGACTTTATTAATATCTTTACTGACGATGGGCAAATAAATAGTAATGGTGGTCCAGAGTTCGTAGGGATGCCACGTTTCAAAGCACGTGAGGCTGTGACTGCAGCTTTACAGACAAAGGTACTTTTGCTGCATAGATTGGATTGGTCTGCTACTGGTAGTTATGAGATGAAAAAGCTTTTTCTTTCTTACCTATTAACTAGGACAATTTGTTACCTGCTAAAAACTCAACAAAAAGACAATAAAGTTGAAAGGGACAAAGGGTCAACTTGTGCCAATGTTTTGGATGAGAGTTTGTTGACATCACTAATGGTGGTTTCGGGTTGGCCTTTCTCCTAATAATGAGTTGACGTGAATTTTCTTTAATTACCTTTATTGTTGATAATGACATAGTGGTTTTTGCTTGTCATGGTCGTGTCCATGGGTAGTGCCCCTTGGCACCTTTTGAATCTAATTTTAGTTTGCTTAAAAAATGTTATGGGACAACTAAATTCTGCAACTTTATGGACTTTTCTTCTTCCTTTATATAGGGACTCTATAGAGGTGCCAAAAATAATGAGATGCGCCTTGGCATTTGTTCAAGAACCAATGACGTGGTGGAGCCCTTGATAAAGCCTCAGTGGTACGTAAGCTGCAACAGTATGGCCAAACAAGCACTTGACGCAGTCTTTGATGAGGAAAATAAGAAAATGGAGATAATTCCGAGACAATATGCTGCTGAATGGAAAAGGTACTCTCAAATGTGACTTACGTTTAACATGTGATTTCACGCTACAAAGAGTTTTCATGCCATTATGCGGAACCACGAATTACCAATATCATGAGCCATTCTCCTCCTCCAAGTAGGAAGCTTTGCTCTGTTATCCATTCCGTCAGGAAGTCTTTAACTATGGGAAGTGATTTTTAGCTGTGGCCTTATCCATCTTTTTCACAGAAAAATCCATTTTCAAGCCTTTGTGGGATCCTTGTAATCCTGAACTGGAACTGGAACTGTAACGTAGATGTGATTTCTTTATGCAATGCAGATGGCTTGAAAATATTCGTGATTGGTGTATCTCAAGACAGCTATGGTGGGGGCACCGTATTCCTGCATGGTATGTGACACTGAAGGGTGATGAACTGAAAGAACTTGGTGCATACAACGACCATTGGGTGGTTGCTAGAACTGAGGAAGAGGCTCGGACAGAGGCCAGTCGAATATTTTCTTGCAAGGAATTTCAGCTTGCTCAAGATCCTGATGTTCTGGACACCTGGTTTTCATCTGGTCTTTTTCCATTGACTGTGTTAGGTTGGCCAGATGATACAGACGATTTGAAGGCATTTTATCCCACATCCGTGCTTGAAACTGGGCACGACATTCTCTTTTTTTGGGTTGCTCGTATGGTGATGTTAGGATTTAAGCTGGGAGGTGATGTACCTTTCAGGAAGGTGAGTGGATTTTGTCATTTCATGTAGCGGCTGTAGAGCCAGTTTAGATATGTCATCAGATGCTATTAGGTGTCAACCCATTGCCTGCCTTGTGCTCTTGTGATGTTTGCTTTTGCTTGTAATTTCTTATCACTGGCTCAAATCATCCTCAAGTTTCTTCCATGGTAGTGGCTAGGTGATGAATGTTAACCCCTTCTATTGTTTTGGAAAGGATGGGCATGAATATCTTTCATCCCAGAAGCTAGGAATAGCATCCAGTAAACATTAATCTTGAGTTTTAGTTTTATTGAAAAAGTGGAACAGACATTTCAAAACTAGATCTTGGAAAAGCTTCAAAAAGAAAAGGAACAGTTTTCTTAACCAAGCTTCAAGACAAACATGGAGGGAAATGGTTTTCACCCAATTCTTTATCGGCTTAGAGTCTTTAGATATACACTTCACCAATTTTTATTTTCGCGAAAAGATGAAGTGGATTCACAGATTCACTTTGAACTGTCTACAGGTTTATTTGCACCCCATGATTCGTGATGCACATGGACGTAAGATGTCCAAGTCTTTAGGAAATGTTATTGATCCTCTTGAAGTCATAAATGGAATAACCCTTGAAGGTCTTCAGAAGAGACTGGAAGAGGGCAATTTGGATCCAACAGAATTGGAAGTTGCAAAAGACGGCCAAAGAAAGGACTTCCCTAATGGTATTCCTGAATGTGGTGCTGATGCTCTGCGTTTTGCCCTTGTCTCTTACACAGCTCAGGTGCATTGCTTTGTCAAGACCTTTTTTTTTTCCTCCAGATTTTCCTCTGCTTATTTTTGGTCAATCTAGTGACTTTTGTCTCCTTTTGTCCTAGTCTGATAAAATAAATCTGGACATCCAAAGGGTGGTTGGCTATCGACAATGGTGTAATAAGCTGTGGAATGCGGTGCGATTTGCCATGAGTAAACTTGGAGATGATTATTCCCCTCCAACAAATATAGTTCCAGATGTTATGCCGTTTAGCTGCCGCTGGATTCTCTCCGTATTGAACAAGGCCATATCCAAAACGGTGTCATCCCTAGATTCATATGAGTTTTCTGATGCTGCAAGTGCAGTTTATTCATGGTGGCAGTTCCAGTTGTGTGATGTGTTTATTGAAGCAGTCAAGCCTTACTTCGCTAGTGACCATCCAAAATTTGCATCTGCGAGGAGTTCTGCACAAGACACCTTGTGGGTGTGTCTGGATAATGGTCTACGATTGCTTCATCCATTTATGCCTTATGTTACTGAGGAATTGTGGCAGCGCCTTCCTTCATCTGCGGATTGTACAAGGAAAGATTCAATCATGCTATGCGAGTACCCATCAGTAGTAGAGGTGATTTTTTTTCTCTTCATATTTGTGTATTATTAGTGGTGATACACAAATTATCTTTCTATAGGTACCAGTGATCTTAGAAATGTCAGAAGTTTGTTTACGTTTTTGTTTGATAGAACACGAGGTTTGATAGAACATGAGGTTGAATCTTCTGCTTGATCATCTTGCGCTATGACAAATTATCTTTCTATAGCTACCAGTGACCTTAGAAATGTCAGAAGTTTGTTTATGTTTTGTTTGATAGAACATGAGGTTGAATCTTCTGCTTGATCATCTTGCGCTATGACATATTAAGTCTTCAGTTAAATAACTCGTCAAGAATTTTGTCGATACTGACATGGGTACGATGCTTATTCTTGATTTTCATTTTGCAGACTGTTTGGGTAGCAGGAAAGCTAACTATTCGATCATGTTACGTTGCATAAAAATATACTTAAATATTTACCAGTGTAGTTTTTTCCTACATTGCTTTTGTGCTTTTGTGGAGTCTATCTTTTTGGTTGTTCATAGATTGGGTTTTGGGGTATCATGGGATATTGGTCAGATTAAGCTGTGTTCGACCAGCCCATCTCATCATCCTTACCTGACCTTGGAAGTTTTTTCTTTCAACCAGAATTTTTTTTGGTTACCCTGTTTAGATACCACCACTCTGCTCCCCATGTGGCATCGCCATGTTGTAGCCTCATCAATTGTGGGGTGACACATGAATGGATCACAGGCCAAGCCGGCCGAGGTAGTGCACTTGTTGCGCTACCATTGGGCCAAGTTGGTGGTTAGAGTTCCCGAACTAGGTATGCCTTTACTCTCTCCACTTAACACTGATCTTGGCCTATCTCATTGCTCACTACCTTCGATGCTAAGTCTGTGAAGCAGGTATTTATGTTGACTTAGAAGATGAATTTTGTGTGTTATAATTTGAGGTTGGTTGGTTGTCAGGTACTTAGACTATTCTTTATATTTAATGTTGTTATGTGCTTTCTTATGGACGAGAACTTTCTAAGCAGCTCTTGACTCCAACTTGCGGTTTTCTTAAACGAGGCAAATGCTGTCAAATTTCTTGGTTCAGTGCATTTTTTCACCGTTACAAAAATAAAATAAAATCTTGGTTCAGCATATTTGTAGCTCTAGTTTGTTCTTGACTAGAATTATTCGTAAACAGGACAGTTTTTGCTACGTGTTTGATTGAGCTGTTGTAAGGGTTTGAAAGTGTACGGTAATTGTCAGCCAACAAGTTACTTTGCATCTACCTTCTTGTTTGTACCTAGAAACAAATGACTGATTGGATGATGGTTCTGATGTTTATTTTGGTTGTCTGCAATTTATGGTGGTAATAATCTGTCTGATGTTGAGGTAACATCAATTGTTGCTCCTGCTAACTCGTTGCAATTTTATGCAGTGCTGGACGAATGATAGGGTAGAGAGTGAGATGGATATGATTGAGTCTGCGGTGAAATCACTAAGGTCACTCAGGTCATTGATGCCTGCAAAGGAAAGGCATGAAAGGTAGATGTTTGAATGATATAACTTTGTTACCTTTTGAAAACACATTGTTCTTGATGAGTTATTTTGTTGAAGCCTCTATATATAGTTTACCTTTGAAGTCTTATATAGGTATTGCTATGGCATGAATACTGCTTCCATTTGACAAGCTTTAGATAGTGTGAATAATGGAAATGGTAATTTCATGCCAGAGTATTTTGTTAATTTGTTAGGATATGAAATTCTGGGTGACTTGAAACATGATATTTTATGTTTACTGCTATTTTGAGCAGCTTCAAAACTAATAGTTGGACAGCCGCAGACATGACATAGTATAAATTTATTCCTTAACCTGACCAAGGTGCTATGCTATTGGTTTTACTACAGTCTGTAAGGGTTTTTGCAGACTAGTTAATGATTGCTG
>BPLS01000693.1:392384-418650 GCA_019656275.1 Rhododendron kiyosumense | reverse complement strand
GCGGGAATAAAAGATCGGCCAACGGAAGCTGCATAGAACCGCAGAAGCATGGAACAGCTCGAAAGTAGCACTCCCTTGTCTTGATATGACGTAGCACAAAGCGACAAAAAAAATCTTTTTTGTCGCAGTCAGGCACACGGGTTGACAGTTAATTAACGGCTCATAGCCTGTGGGTTTCCCACGGAAACGCGTGGACCACGTGCTTGTATAGTTATCTTAACCACGAAGTTCATGAACATGTTGAATGGACGCCATCTTCAAGTGGGCCGCACTGATTAGGAAAAAGGCAAGTACTTAAAAAAGAACAAAATGCTAGGTAGATAAAAAGCCTTTTCAAGTGGGTCACACTTGACACTTGTTTGGTTGGTCAGAAAGATACAAGAGAAAGCTGGAGTGTCCCTTCCAATTACTATTTTCTAGCCCGTATGTTTTGGAATTTTGGATTTGAATTTGGATTTGAATTTATAAATAATGAGTGTAGAAAGAAATTGAGTAATGATTGAAAATAAAAGTAATGATTGAGAAGAGATAAAGAGAAAAATGATTAAAAAAAATAAGATAATGATTAAAATTCAAAATTCAAAACCTAAAACGAATAGGGTCATGATTCCGGATATAGTCCTCAATGTGAATGCCCTGTGGGAGTGCGACTTTCCTTGTACCCAAACAAGAAACAAGTGGAGGTGGGAAAGCGTGGGTTTGATTGGGGAAAAAATGGACCAGGTTCTAGCTAAGTGACTAAGTGTGGATTTGGTCATATTTTAGAGATGTCAGGCTCACGAAAGTTGGGAAAGCTTTGATGGGAACATTTGGGAGATCTTAGTTTGAAGCTTCACTAGAGACTTTTATGGGTTTTGAATGTTTTTGATGATTCGAGGGCTTGAGAATTGAACCATTCAATATCATCCCGAATGGACGATGTAAACCACATATATTTTTCCATGTGCATGACACGTCAATCATGTAGTGCACTTCAATTATTAATACTATGATTTATGTTCGAAACACACCCAGGTGAATCTCAACTAGTGTATTTTGAATTCGAGGTGGTTCCACTTATGAAATTGTCAAAACCATAGGCTTTTTCCACATCAATTATTACAGAGGAAAAGCATAAGTGCCAAATTTCAAGAGTAAGTTAATTTTTTGGCCGTCTGTTAATTACTATATACTATATTTCATTCTCTAGTTAATAATTTCCTTGATAGTGGGGCTCAATCAAAATAAACACTAAATTCATGCACTTTTAAGGAGGATTATCCAAAAAAAAAAATACATTCCTTTCAAGAATAACAAGTTGACTTGGTTTCTGATTTTTTCTTCTTTCTTTTTGTTTTGTTTTGTTTTTTTTTCAAAATTGAAGGTTTCAAACAATATATAGAGCAATATTTCTTTTTTGATTGGCAATATATATAGTAATATTGGAGAACCCAAAGAATTCATGGCCAGAGCAATTACACCGTCTGCACCTAATATTTTTACACGCCCAAGTGTACACACACTTGTGTGTGAGTCCCAACACTTGCACGAGTGTATACACTTGATGTGTAAAAATAAATATGGTTGTAGAATGATTGAATTTCTAAACTCTAGTGGGTCCTACAGTAGCATATAAGGTTGAAGGCATAAAGGGTCCAGTTGAGGTGAATGCAAATTCCTTTTCCTACTTCAATATTCTCCTCCCCGGCTAGAGCCAATAAACTAACCAAATTACTTGAGTTTAAATTTGTGGTTGCTCATTAAAAAGTTTGTTCGATAGCAATTTGTAACATCAACAAATCAAAGTTTGAATATATTTTTAAACCTTATTAAGCAATTTTAAAACAAGATTGATATTACTTGATTCATTCAACTTATGGCGTTTGACAAAATTTATACAACTTGTGATCAATTCGATTAAAACTTGATTCAAACTTTCAGATTAGTTTGCCCGGTAAAAAAGCCAAGCTTCTATGTAAATTTTAAGTTTTCTCACAAAAAAACACAGTGTGATGATCTATGGCAAAGAAAACAAACAAAAGCACAAGGTGATGATCTATGGCAGAAGGGGAAAATAAGTAATGTTACACCCCGACTCAAAATACGTACGTGACTCGACTAAATATAAAGACAATGTTGAGACCGGCACGTAAAAATTATTTAGTTTTAGTTTGGGACAAAAATTAAAAACATTTCTTTTATATAATGTATGAACACACAATACATAATTTACTTGAAAGATGACAAAATACCGTAAGAAAATTCCACCAAGTTCCGGAGGATAAAAGGGGTAAAAAGAAGGGTACTACAATCTTCTAGTTTAGCACATCGTAGGGTTAAATTCTACACGTCATGCTTATAATTTTACCGCTTCCAGTTTATGTGACACCTGGACAAGTTAGGTGTCAGGATTAGGCTAACTAAAGAAAGTCTATAAATAGGAGAAATACTCTTTGTGCATGTCAAAGAAAAATAAAGTAGACAAACTACTTTTAGTACGGAAAAAAAAATGCTACTGGTAGTATTGGTAGTATTAGAACAGTAGTCTACACTTGGTGCAATTGAAAGGAAAGAAAAGAAAAGTAGCCAAGCCGTGTACTAGTGTACTACTTTAGCTCAGCAGACAGCAAGGATAGAGGTTGAGTCTTCATTATATTCCCAAGTTTTAAGGTGAGATACTTATACTCTAGTTATATGATTTTTCTTCATAAAAGTACCATGATTTTATGTTGAGAAAAGATTACATTTTTTTTTTTAGATATGCCATGGGAAAAGATATGACAAATTTTTCATGTTAAAGATTAGAAGCACGTCAAACAAAGGTGGTGACGCCGTAAAAATTTAAAGCTAGAAAATAAAAGCGGTCAGACGAAGGAGATGACCTATTGATGCATGCAGACAGTTGTCCCGAGTTTGGGGGACACTTAAAAAGATACCATAACATAGAATGGAGTTATACGGACGGAAAGAATAGACCCGTAGTGGCCAGTGACTTGATCATTTCACACAGTAAGAGGGGTCGCTCCCCTACAGAAAGATTAAGCTGTTGGATGAACATCATAAGATTATTTGTTTTAGTTTATGTAAGCATTTATGTTAAGAATTGTTCCATGGTATAAAACGTGCAACTTTTGTATTTGTATCTCACACGAGCATTCGGCTTATGAAAATTAATATTTTTCACAGATAATGAAGAATAGAGATGGAGTTGCTGCTGCCTTGGGACATGCTTGTTGTACTTTTGTGTAGATATTGTAAAAATGTTACCTTTTTCAGAAGACTTGGGTTTTGTAATAAGTGTTTTTGAAATAAAACAGTTATGTTTTTCTTGAACCATTGTCTCCAAATTTAATTATGAAAAAAATAGGTCTGGATGAGCGTTAGGACTTATCAGCCGGTCACGAAGACTCGACAAAGTTTCTAGAATCGGGGTCGTGACAAGTAAATAGACTAGTACGTGGCTGAAGCATACGAAGATAAGGATGTGCCTCAATGAACTGAATCTTGAGCTGCTCATGAGCAGCTTTGTTTGTCTGCAGCCCAACATGCACTGTGCGCACAATTTTGAACACATTTGTTTTCGAATCTGTCCATACACAAAAATCCATTCACAAAGCATTGTTCTACTGTCTTGGTACGTACGATCCAGACGGGAATAATTTTGGATATCCGTAAAAACACATCTCGTTGGTAATGCTCGAAAAAAAGACCGAAATACCCTTGAAAGAACTTACTCCATACTTCGCCTTAGGAGGAAAGCTAAAAGAAAGATTGCAGCCCCGTCCTAGGATTCTAGGAGAGAGTAACGAATCCCGTTTTAATGGATTGTCGTGATTCATGAGGGCAATGATAGAACTAGAGTAAAATAGTCTAGGAGAGAGTAATTAACGAATCCCATTTTAATGGATTGCCATGATTCATGAGCACAATGAAAGAAATAGAATTAAATAGTCTCCCATGTTTTTTATTAGAGATTAAATTATTTATGTTGTCCAGCTGGTGTAAACATTTGTTTCCTCCAAATTAATTACATCACGCCACGTTGCTATATATGTTCTATTAATTGGGACCACTGTTTAGACGACGTAGCGTAATGCAATTGATTTAAAGGAAACAAATGTTTACACCGCCTGTGCATATAATTTATTCTCCTTTTTATTATCAATTCCCCCGAATCATTTCCTCCTTGAAATAGGAAAAAGGAAAGGAAAATCATATTATATTTCTTTCTCGTACCTTCATCAAAAGATGTAGATAAATATAGTACTATATGCTTTCTTACTTTTGACTTCATCAGCCACTTTGGGGAGCAGTCTTCCTCACTAATTAATTTTAACTTCCCCTATAACTAATTCGTCATATATTTTGGAACTAAAATATATAAAGCCTCTTAAAGCCATACGAAAATTACTTCGTGTGTCACATTATTAATCATCAGGCCACCACTTCTTAACTAGAGAATGATTACATGTGGAATCAAAATGGAAATGATTAAAAGAGAGTGTATCAGTACTCATTCCAACTTTTCTAGCTAATTTATAATACTAAAATATTGGGATTTTGGGGCAATCTCCAAAAGGAAAACCCACTTGCAAACCGGTATATATTTATGCCTTATCTATAGTTAGGAGTGCATATGATTTACACATTTATATATAGTTATTACGCGTATACTGTGGTGAAATGTTACATCGTTTACGGTGAAATATTTTGTCTCTTTATGGTTCAAAATGTTACTACATCTCTTTTTGTGGTGAAGTATTAATACGCCTCTTTGTGATTAATGTGAGAACAAGTAAGATCATTGTCATATCATTGTGGTCATAAACTCAATTCAAAATTTCTGAAAGCTCATCAACTTATAAAGAGAAACACAGCACATGCAATATCACAAGGGATGTCACAAACGATCAGAAGTACTCAGATTGGGATTCGTTTCACACAACATAATACTAGAATTCGAGTAATTATTCAATAGTCCCGCAGTACACGAGATACTCCCATAA
Organism: Rhododendron kiyosumense; assembly: GCA_019656275.1. Classification (NCBI taxonomy): domain Eukaryota; kingdom Viridiplantae; phylum Streptophyta; class Magnoliopsida; order Ericales; family Ericaceae; genus Rhododendron; species Rhododendron kiyosumense. The sequence continues at coordinate 413,665 of BPLS01000693.1, read as the reverse complement.
ATACCACTTACTCTTTGGGTACGTAGATATAATACAAACACAGAAGCCTTTATGTTTCTCATTAAATAATGACCATATATGATCTCATAAGCAGCCAATCATCAGCTAGTACTATTATACATTAAAAGCTACTGTAAAAAGAAGAAAACCTAGAAGTAGCCACAGTCCGACACAATTCTAGACTTCTAGTAGCATACAACATGACTACGTACGTAAATATTTGCTTCAACTATTTATGGTCACGGATAACTCCATAGCCTTCCTCCATCTGAATTGCCGGCGGATTCCTCTGTCGACGGCCACTCCATCCTTGGCGGGCTTAGCATCATTCCCTCCGCCATCTCCGCCATCAAATTTGGCATGTCGAAAATCTCCTCCTCGTCGAAAAACTCTTGCCTGCTTCCCGACGACGTGGCACCCTCTTGACACGTGTCCTCACTTCCGGACCTTGTTTGCATTGATAAATGTTGTCTGGCTGCCGCAGCAGAGGCAGCGGCGTCGCGTATATCACTCGCGGATGAAGAAGCCGGAATGGGATACCAAAGCGCCGATTCGGGAAAGTTTAGGGTGGCATCGGGGCCTTTTAAGGCAAGCGCTGCCACGTCATATGCAGCCGCCGCCGTTTCGGGTGTCGGGTAAGTACCGAGCCAAATCCGAGTGGTCTTACGTGGCTCGCGTATCTCCGACACCCATTTTCCATTCCGGCACCGGATTCCTCGAAAAACCAGATGCTTGCCGGACATCCCACTGCGTTCCCGCGGGGAGGGAGCGGTGGTTGTGGGTGGTTGAACTTCTTTTGGTGGTGGTCGGTCACTGGGGCGCACGTTAGCGGGATTAGCCATGCATAAATACGGGGGGAATTAGATGATGAGTTGGATAATCTAGTACTTGATTTTGGAAAGAGGTTTCATGGGACTGATGGGCTTTTTAAGGGGAAAGAAACAAAGCCTATGGCGACAGCGTGGGTAATTCGTGGGCCTCAGTCATTATGTTAAGAAACCTTATAATAGGGTATATTGGTGGATGAGATGGGGCCACGAGTGCGCACACGTTTTAGGCGCAAGCTAGCAATTAGCTGTTACCTACTTGTCAGCCACATTCATCGATCTCATGTTACTTTAGTCTAGGTCTACATCTGTAAACGAATCTTGCAGCTCGTGAGCTCGATTCGATTCTGCTCGTTTATTAAATGAGTTGAGTATAACTCGACTTGTTTGACAAAAGTTTGGTTCGTTCAGGGTGTTCTGTTCGATTAAAGAGTCTTGTTTAGTAAATGAGTAAGCTCGGCTCGTTAATAGCTCGAATAGTTAGGGCTCAAGCTCGATAAAATTCAACTCATTTACAACCCTATCTAGGTCACAGTAATAGATTGCTTCTGTTCGTGTTTTTTTAATCGAATGTCTAGGCTATCTAACTTTCGCGCACACACCTTGATTGATCTCAAAGTCCTGAAACTAGTGAACATGCAAACGCTTTATACTTTGTTTGGATTGGGATTTGAAAAATGTTTTTGAAAAATAGTAGGGGTAATGAGTGGAGAGAGATAGAGAGAAAAAGGTGGAAAGTAGAGGGAATCTACGGGGAATTTTTTGAAAAATTCTTTTTGAATCACGAAGTGAACAAGACATTAATGATTGTAAGATTTGACCTCCATATGATTCGAACATGCAACTTTATAAGACGACAAATACTTATTAGTTTCTCATAATTATTTGATCAAAAGTTTTTACTTCTATGGCAGATGATTACAAGTGACATATTTTCCACGTGTCAAAATCCTATATAAAAACCCAAGGCCTTAAGGATGGGTAATCATCATTCAAAAGATTCATGTTATGTCAATCATTTCATGACGTATGACTAAAAACAATTGGGCAAATTTCACTCACCTCCCCTGAGGTTTCTAACACTAGTAGAAACATCCCCTGAGGTTTCTGAAATATCATTGCCCTCCCCTCCTTTTTCTGACATTACCAAAATACACCCTTCTGTTAACTCATCGTTAGGTGCCTTGACAGAAAAGGATGAGTCAAACTGATGTCATGTTATATGACCTTCAAACTGCCGAAAATGCCCTTCCAGCTTAGCCTTTCTTCTTCTTTTTTTTATCGCCCATTTAGCCTTTCTTGTTAATATTGAACCCATTGTGTTTGTTTATTATTTTATAGGGGTGCACACGGTTCGGATTAGTCCGATTTTCTAGAAAATCAGTAACCGGATCATTCCAAAGGATTCTAAAAAATTGGCAACAAAACCTAACCAATATATGCCTGGAACCTAACCTGACCAAATATATATTTAATTACACACACATATTAGTTTAAAACGATCTGGTTTGGTTCTAACCACGATTCTGTAATTGATAATCAATAACTGAACCAAAATTAACGGTTCTTATTTTTTTAGAACCATAACCTGACCAATGAACCACAGAACCAGACCAAATAGGACGGTTCGGTCCAGATCAAATTCGTTTTGCGGTTCGAACCGGTTTCTTGAACACCCCTACTATTTTATGCACTACTATTGACCTTTGGCTACTATATAAAAATGTTTCAAAAGCATATAAAGTTTACAAGAAAAAGAGACGATTCAAATTTTAGGGAGAAATCCTACCCGATCTACAACTACTTCTAGAATTTGCTAAGGCGGGGTAAATTTTTTATTTTTATCTTCATCCTTTGCAATTCATAGGGAACTGATTGTTGAAGAGTTTAAAAAAAAAAAAAGGAAGGGGTTTGTGTATTCAGGGAGCACTGTTTTTTTATTTTATTTTATCGACATCCCCACTAACCCCCCACTGATGTAAACAATGTTTGCAAGAAAAAAAAAAGAGGATCAAATAATCAAACGCTGGATGGGCCTGAGTGCACAACACATGTTGTGTATCGCGGACATAAGATACATTATTCTTGTGTATTAAGTTGTTGTAAGGCCTAGTTTCCCCCCCAAAAAAAAAGCATGTTTTATTTTATCTTTATTCAAATATTTTTTCATATTTGTTAGTTTTGTATCAAACTTTTGTGGAATATTAGTTTGTCTTGGCAAGAGGAATAAAAAAAGCAAAAAATTATGACTTTTACACATTTAAGCACTTACTTTTAGCTCTAAAAGTGTAAATCTTGGATATTTCTAAAATAAATTGGGTAAAAGTCATACGGAGTAATTTTTAGTTTTTGGATTGCTTTTGTCAAGATGAACTAATAATCTAGAAAAAAAAAAATTGACGCAAAACTGAAAAATGCGATAAAAATTTGAATAGGGCCAAACAAAAAAAAAAAGGCTTTTTTTTGGAAACTAGACCTAAGTTAATCAAACATTAGCAGTTGGAAATTTTTTTGCGAGTTATTAGTGACTTTAAATTACCGATTATAGCATAAGAATTGGATGTGCTTGAGCAAAATTTTTCCATTGTTCTTATCCTTAGAAGAACAGACCCACCACAAAGGGAATAAAAAAAAGGCACCAGCCAAGCCATGTCCAAGTTGAACCTGTGATGCACATTGGTAATTTGGTATAATGGTATTAGGATTCTTGCTGTGTTTACACGACAGGGAGATGAAATGGCAAGGTTATCTTTGTCACTCTACCACAAAAGCTAACACCGTTTGTGAACAAGCTAACATAAGGGGGAGTCTTGGTAATGTTAGAAAAAGTAGGGAAGGGCAGTGATATTTCAAAAATTTCATGGGAGGTTTCTGCTAGTGTTAGAAATCTCAGGGGAGGTCAGTGAAATTTACCCTAAAAAAAGAATCATTCCATGACCGTAAAATATTCAATCAAAATGTCATTTACCAAACTTGCAACAAGTACTTCTTTTGCTTGATTGGTTCCCTAGAAAGCGGTGATGCTTTCAGTTTGCTGTTTTGTCTTTCTTGGGTGTTTTTTTTTCCAATTTTGCTCCATCTCCTCCCTTCTCTCTCCTCCATCCCCGCCCACCCAAAGTCCAAACCCGACCTACCACCACCGACGCACCCCGTCCCCACCACCACCGACGGATCACCACAAACGCACGATCACCGCCAACGGTCATTCCATGAATAGGAACGCCTTCAGTCATTCTCACCTGGTTTTGATCCATGAATAGGAGCGCCTTCAGCTTCGCTCGTATGGGTCTGAAATTTCGAAGCCCTAATTTTGTTGCTTTCTCTTTTCTTTGTCTTCACTGTGTTGTACCACCGCCACGGTCGGACTCCACCAGTCATCGATCTCTCTTCTCCCACAGGTTTCACAAAGATGATGAGAGCTGATGTTGGAGCACTCTCAGCCACTCACTCAAGAAACCACCAGAAGACCACACCAACATCCATTGGAGATTACCCATCTGGGTTTAGACCCATTAGAGTTGCAGACCAAAGCTCTGGTTTAATTGGAAGTACTGAAGAGCAAGAAACAGCAGAAATCAAGGCAGAGCTTTAAGAGGCAAATCAGGCAATGCAAGGTAAACCCACATCAATTTTCCAAATTTGTGAGTTTTTTTAATTCAAGGGCTCAAAATGGGTTTGTCTTTGAAAATGTATGAAAAAGGCATCAACAGAGGTATGTTTGGTGTTCCATCTGCAAAGAAATCTGAGATTGAAGGTTTGGTTAAGCAGCTAGAGACAAGGAATCCAACTCTGGAGCCTACCCTGTTTCTAGAGAAGGTGAAATCAGTGCTATGTTGAAGTTTTTGAATTTGATATTAAAATTGGAAGTTGAAAAGTCTATAAATAATTGGTTTCTTTTGTTCTCTTAAAAGTTTGTTCTGAATTTGTCCTCTTAAATTTTTTTGCTGAATTTGTCTCGTGAAAAATGCAATGAAGGAGTCTCGCATCCCCGGTTTTCTTTCCTCGGTAGTAACACGCTTTTGATTGTTTGTGTGGCTGTTCCATGATTTGGTAAGCATGAGCTTATAACTAGCTGCCATTAAATTCCAATTGCTTTGCAGCTAAACGCACTGCAATTCAGAAGAACGGATTTTCAAGAGTTCTGTGCAGCTGCATTAAGTGTATATATCAGCTGGAGGCACTCGATCCCTGGGGACAACATGCGCGTAGTGCATACGAAATTTTCAACGAGGGAGGAAACAGAGCTATTGTCGTTGAGGAACTTGCATCGGTAGTTTGGACCCCATGCAATTTGATTTTGCTCAAGTCTAGGCTCATGATTCTTATGCTGATGCTTCAACTTCACACGGAATTTGCACATTCATGTACGTTGTGCTATGCTCGAAGCCGGTCACCAAATTACAGTTATTGTGCCTGGTTGGACGGGAAGCTTTTTATTGATGGAGTGTCATTTTTGTGCTGTTCATTCTGTTTTTAATGTTTGCAATTGCGCACGCGTTGGTTTCTCTAACAAGTATAATGAAAGTTCCTTTTTCGTCTGGCCATTTGTTTCACTTGAAATTAAGATAGAGAGAAGGGAAAAATAATGCTAGCCGTTGCATTTGGAAAAGTGAATACAATTCCAATAGTACGTCTTTTTATGACATTCTATAGCATAAAGCACAGCGAACACTTAACTAAAAAGCATGTTTATCATTTGTGCAGCTGAGCAGACAAACAATGGGGTACAGGACGCCTAGTATGGTGGTGGAGGGTACAATAGCTGCGGATATGGCAGAGGAGGCCCGGGCGGAGGATACGGAGGCGGAAGGGGGGGGGGGGGGGGTGGTTTGGAATGCCGCGATCTTGGTTATTACGGAAGGTGCAGGAGGTGTTGCTCTTATGAAGACTGAAGAGGCCGGGGAAATGGGAAATTGATCAGAGCCAATGCCTCACAGCCGGATCGAGGAAGCTTACTTTGTGCAATGTTGCTTTTGTAGGAGTCATGAATAAAAGCATGAGTGGAGGTGATCCCACCATCACGCCTTTTTCACATAAGGCTACACTGATCGCACATATTGATTGCTTAGCTTACCTCATGCCTATGTAGCGCGGTGGGCCCCACCTTTAAAAAAAAAAAAGGGGGCTAGAAAATACCAGTAAACGTAATCCCCCAAATTCATAATCCCATTCAAGTGGAGCGGGTTCCGGGAGAGGGAGGAGGAGGTGGGGGGAGGCGGCCATGTAGGCGTGCTGTAGGCTAAGCGGTCAATATATGTGCTGCCGGTGTAGACTTTTTGGTAGCAAGATTGCTATTGGAAAGCAGTGATGCTTTCAGGCGGGGCTCTTTTTTTGGGTGTTTTTTTGTCTCCTCATTATTAGATATATTTAATGAGATTTAAAATTAGTTAAATGCATGCGAGTTCATGGTGTGTAAGTACTAAACTACCACCTAACTTACTTTTTGAGTCCTTTGCTTAAGGAGGATGTTGTGTCCGATTTCCTGTAATTTCTTTTCCCTAATGTTGGTGTTTCAAGAGATTGATTGACTTTCTTTCTGCGCGTGCTTTGTTTTTCTGTATCAAAGTTTAGGTTCTATCATCATAAGTTGGAAGACATCAATTAAAACTTTTCGTTAATGTAAATGATTTTGAAGAATATTTACGAGAATATGCTATTCCCTCTGTTCCTAAATAATAATTTGTTGTGCAAAGATGTGCAACTTTTAGATAAATATAAATACTTTCATACTAGATAATTTCTTAAATTTATTGACACGACAAAAGAAAATCCTAATCTACAACGTCTTTAGGGGGAAGATGAGTGGAGGTGGGGTTTGAATCATTACTAAATGAAGAGTCCATTGTTGCACTATGTTTGAATAATTATTCAATAATTCGAAAGTACTGCTAAATGATATTTTGGATTATTTTACAATCGCACATTATTTAAGGATCCATATATTTAGCGATAGATCTCACAAAAATATGTGATTGTTGTATACTAATCCAAAATACAATGTGACAGCACTCTCGGACTATTATATAATTTTTTTTTAAACAAAGATGATAGGAGGACGGGTTGAGCTCCTTTATGCTATGTTTGGATTAGTGTTTGAAAATAATATGGGTAATAAGTGGAGAGAGATAGAGAGAGAAATGTTGAAAATAGGAGAAATTTAAGGAGAATTTTTTGAATTGTAAAGAGAACAAAGCATAATTAGGAGATTTTTACCTCTAAAGAAAAGTCAAAGTTTAATTTCCATTCCGTTCCACTAAATAAGTTAAGTGACTTATTTTTTTGTTCTTATTCAATTTTTTTTTCATATTTGTTAGTTTGTCGTTTATTTTTGGAAGATTATTGCATCGTCATGACGAGAGGAATCAAAAAAGTAAAAAATTATGATCGAAATCAAAATTTTTTGATTAAAGACCAAAAAATTGGCTTATTAGCTTATTTTCGTCTTTATTCAAAAAAATTTGATTTTAATAATAATTTTTTATTTTTTAGATTCCTCTCGTAACGACAACGCAATAATTTTTCAAAAATTAACGATAAACTAATAAATACGAAAAAAAAAATTAAAATAAAGATAAAAAAATAAAAAACTAAACTTATTTAGGTGAACGGGGGAGGGGGAGGGGAAAGAGTTACTGCTGAAATTAGTACAGTATAATCGACCAAACTACCTACCGCGGCCTTCCATCCCCCTATCAACGAATCAGTCCCTCTGCGGATCAAAAAAAAAACCGAACCAGTCCCTCTCTCTCATCTCATCCATGGATACCCTTTCCTCTCAATCCTTCACCACCACCGCTAACCTCAACCTCTACCATTACCACAGCCCATTCAAACCCTCTCTCAGGCCGTCCAAACCCAACAGAGTTTCACTCAACACTCCCCCACCAGACTTCGACTACAAGAAATCCACCCTCCTGCCCGACTCTCGGGCCGCAATAGCCCAAACCCACCCCGAGCTGCTCGATTTGGCCGACAACGGAACCCTCGTCCTGGTCCTGAAGAGTCGGTTCGGTCCGGTGCCGGATTGGCGGGCCGACTTCGTGGAGCCCGAGGCGATTTGGTTGATTGGGACAACCCATATCTCTCGCGAATCGGCGCTGGTTGTGGAGCGCGTGGTGCGTGCTGTTAATCCCGATAATGTTGTCGTGGAGCTTTGTAGAAGCAGGCAAGTCTGGTTTCGTTACTTGGTTTTTGGTCAATTTTGTTGAATTGGTGCCATTTCGGGGCCTTTTCTTTTTTCTTTTTTGGAACTCACTCGTTTAGACGAGCTTACGCCTAACTCGACTGATCTTGGCACTTATCCTACCTTCGACTAGGGAACCGATTAAAGCCGGGCAAGCCTAAATGGACCTGCCAAGCACGTATTAGCCCCAAAAAGAGTTAATAGCACTTGAGACTTGAGAGGTTTCAAAGTGAAAGTTTAGCAGGGAGCAAATCCCTTATGCCCTGTTTGGAACTTGAGGAAGATGGGGAAAGGAATGCTGTGCATAATAAGAGATTGCTACTTGTAGCGTATCATGGGCAAAGTGGTATCCAGTTGATGGCTAAGTTGTTCTCTTATTGCTATGAGCTTATTTCCCTTTGTTGTGTACCAAGACTACCAACTGATGGTGTGGAGGGATGGTATACATCTACTGGAACTGGAAGTATTAGAAGAGCAAAAGATTAGTGTAATGAAATACTGACATAAATACAAGAAGCTGCATGCAGGGCTCGAAAAGTATAATAGACTAAAATAATGATGATAACTAATAACTGGAAACCCTTGGTGGAATGTAGTTTCTGTATAATGGCTGGCAAAGGTATGTGGAAACATGACTGGGATACTAGAGGAGAGGCACGGGAGACCTAAGTTGGTGGGATATAGCATCAGTATTTTTCGCAATTTCTTGTGGCACCAGCTATCTATGTAATTGGAATTTCCAAGGGTCGTATGCAAGCAGGTTCGGAAAGATTTTAACAACGAACTCACCTATTACTCATGGTCAAACTGTCGGGGTAGTTGCTGAATAAGAAGAGGTTGCTACTTGGGAGACACTTTGCTACTTCTTGGTGCTCAAACAGCCTAGGACCTCCAGAATTTTCCAGCAGCTGCCTTATTAATTATCTTGGATGTTGAAAAACTGGTATTTGACACAAGAATATAAAGGCATGGAATATGATCTGACTTAATGCATATCCAAGATAGTTGGCTTAGATATATAAGAGTTAATGTGTTTGGATGATTGGCATTTATGTAGCAGATCCTGTTTGATTTGATTTGGTAGGACTGACCAAGTATGCGTACAATGCTGATGTGCAGTCATTAGGCCAAGGAGGTTGAATTTGGGAGTTATCTAACACTGAGGGTCTCTTCCCTGCCATGTGAATTTTGTGTCTAGCCAAAACAAAAACTTCGTCTTCCTCCCTTCCCACTGTTCTGCTTCACAAGCGATAATGTTGGCATAGAATTGATAATTCTTAAGTGGATTAGAACTGAATAAATTGCATTTGTTCAGGAAAGTAATGCATTCGTAGGAATTTCTCTATGATTTTTTTTTTTGAAACTGTCAATTTCATATCAAAAGCCCGAAGGCAATATGGATTTCATCAATGATACAAGCATGAACCAAAACTACCAAGACGTTGACACAGGCACCCCCTGCAGAAGTAGGACCGACGAAACGCCTAGATTAGGAATCAATCTAGGTCTAGGTAATAGAGAATCCCAATGGACCCCCAGCTCAAATCCGCAAAACACAATAAGCACTGCTGAAATCTGAAAAAAAAACCAACAACTAAGAAACAACTAAAGAAGAGAACAGCTCTCTCCAGCCGGAGAAAACACCAACTGGTTGATTCACCCATGGCTCTCAAAGAATTGCGCACCTCCTCTGTCGGATCGAGTCGTTGAAGCCGAACAAACCAAGCCCAGAACCAGGACAAACACAGCCTGACAGATTGGACCTGAGCTGCTAACGGAACACCCTCAATGACGGCGCCATAGCTACCACTGCTGGAAACCCTCAAGAAGCACCACCGACACCGTCGTCGACCACCGCAGACCTCATTCCGACCACCCACCAAACCCTAACTAACTTATTCGCCCACCACCCAACCGCCGGACTTGGGGGAAACCTAGACCAACATGGGCCGAATCTAGGAGGACCTAGATTGTAAAACACCCAGATTGAGCCGGTAAACGAAAAAACCAAAGGGGAAAAAAAAACCCTAACCCCAACTCACCAATATTAAACCACGGCGACGACCGCCGCTCGCTGAGCCCATCGCCTCCACTACTAGATCTGGGAGACCAAGGAGCTAGTCAGACCAGAAACACGAGCCACCACCCGGAGCCTGGATGCCAGATCTCAGCACCCATGGACAGCACCCAAACCAGAGAGAAGCTGAACCAGGATCCAAGGAGGATGGGAGGGGAGAGGAGAGGGCGAGGAGGGAAGAGGGGAGGAGGCGGCAGTCCCCTCCCCCAATCTGAACCCTAGCCGCTGAAAGCTTTAGAGAGAGAAGGGGAAGCAAAATTTTAGGGAGAGAAAATTGCTCAAATGTAGGAATTCAAACAAGGTTGCTCATGTCTTTCATGCCTCCCTCTGTTTTGGTTTTGATATTCTGGCATTCCAGTTGTGGGCGAACCACTCCATCCATCTCAAACTTGTAATCTGTGGAAACGGCCTGGGAAAAAAGAAATACAACAGATGCATCTTGTTCTCCTAAATGAAGATATTTTTTGATATTAGTTGTGATGTATAAGTTGATAGGTTCTGTTTGAGTACATCTCGCAGAAAAGTTTCAGTAAGAAATGTATTTTGATGTTTTTTGTTATGAAAGTATACAATCCATGGCTTAACTTCAATTGCTGCAGATTTTGTCTTCAGAGCTGGTATTATGTACATGTCCAATGATGGTAAGGTTGGCCAGGAAATGAAGTCGAATATGTTCTCTTTGAGTGGCACTGGATTTTTTGGTGCTGTTGGTCGTAGCCTAAACCTAGGTAGATTAATGTCTTAGATGTTTGCCCCATTCTAGAACACGTAATAAGTACTTATTTTTTAAGAAGGCAATTTCAAGCTCAAAAATAATGGGCTTACTGAAATCTAAATCTTGTTTGAAAGATCTCATTGAGATCTTTTGAACGATGCAAAAAAAAAAAAAAAATTTTTTTTTTTTCATTTACATTATTTTTGAGTTTAAAAATGTGAAATAAGTACTTATTTTTTAAGAAAATGTTCTGGCATGGGGCCTTGTGCATGTGGCTGTGCCCCATTGAAGCACAGATTGACATTGGTTTCAAAATGACAGGGGGTCAGACTGCTCTGGCATTACGTTTACTGTTGGCAGTTTTCTCTTCAAAAGTCTCTTCGGACATGAACCGGCCCTTTGGGGATGAGGTATTTGACGCCTGAGAGAAACAAACTTTTGGATGTATTGATGAGCTGACATTACGTTTTCCCATCACTATGCAGTTTCGTGCTGCTCGAAAAGTATCTGAAGAAATTGGAGCTCAAGTAGTTTTGGGGGATCGGCCAATTGAAATAACTGTATGTGCACATGAAAGATATATGGCAATTTGAACTCCTAGGATTGGTATTTTGATAGGCCTTAATAACCTAGGGGTTTTTGTGTGTGTGTGTGTGGTAAATAATGATCTTATTGAAGCAAACAAACTAGTTTTGTTCGTTCTGTGTTTAGTTGGGCAATTTTACACTACGAAAAGATGGTTTACTAATTTCTCAAGATGTTTTGCAGCTTGAAAGGGCTTGGAATTCTCTTAAATGGAATGAGAAACTGGACCTAGTCCTCTCTGTTGTTCGTGGCATAACATCATCAGCTGATATGTCCAGAAACAGTGTGAAGGTTTTTCTTTTGAAAATTTCTTATCTAGACTTGTGAGAAACTGTATTCTTTTGAAAATTTCTTATCTAGACGTGTGAGCAACTGTATTCCTTCTCAAACTTCCAGATGTGCAGCTGCATATCTGCTGACTCGTATGGTCGTACCTAACAAAGTGGCATGCTCTTGATTCTCTTTCTTTGTGTGTTGTTGCAGGAATCAAGCACAGATGATAGCTCTTCGCAGCTGTATGAGCAGCTAAGTTGTTCATACCCATCTCTCCTACAGCCTCTTATTCATGAGCGTGACACAGTGAGCCTCTTTCCGTGCCATAGTCATCATTTTGAACCTAAATCTTATTGCTTTCATCTTAATAATGATAACCTAAATGATGAGAAAGAATAGAACACGAAAACATTCTCACTCACTTGATTGGATGATTCTTATTTCATTAAGTAGTGTGACTAATAGGTGCTTGTCACTTTTGTCATCGAAGATAGTTACGAATTTTGCCGCTTGCTATACTAGCAGATGCAACCAGTTAAATACAATTTTTTTTTCCTATTTCAATTCTTGTTATATTAAACTAGGTACTTTTTAGGATTAAATTGCGCTTCTTTAACTCCTTTTTTTGGATCCAGTATCTTGCATGGTCTTTGAAGAGGAGCAAAGCGGTGAAAAATGGTAAGAGAGTTGTAGGGGTTATCGGAAAGGGGCACCTTAACGGAGTGATATACGCACTAATATCGGATCAGGGCAACTTGCGGTTCCAAGACCTTGCCGGAAAGAAGTCATCTGGTGATAGCTCCTATTCTTGGGTTGGGACACTTCTAAAGAACTTGGTTAGAGACACTGTAATTGGCATCCTTCTGTGGGCATTATTTGAACATTTGAAGATAGCATTTTAGAACATTTTACGTGAATAGTACAGTATGTTCATCTTGATCTCCAATGTTTGTCCGACCGGCTTACCTCTCCTATTTCAATATAGGAGTATGCAATAGTAGAAGAAAGAGGGACGAAATCTATACTACTAAGGGGTCGGATCCCGTCAAGTTGCTTTGGACCAGTTTTTACTTTTTTGCATCCAGGCCGTCCAAAAAACGTTCAAAAGTATTTTGGATGGCTAAGATTTGTTCTGGGTGTTTTAGATATTTTGTAATAAAAATTTACCCGAACAAATTTGGAACGTCCAAAATACTTTTGGACGGCCCAGATGAAAAAACTGGACCAAACTAGTCCTGAATGACTGGACGGAATCCTCCCCACATACTAAATGTAGTTTCTAAAAATAAAATCAAGCTATATACTTAATTCTGTCTCCTATGTGGCATTCTCTTAATAAAATTTATTTTCTTCTCTTTTTTTCCCTATATTTTTAAAAATTCCAAAAGGTAAATAGAAAAAGTTAGAAAAAAGCTCTCAAACTTCCTTTCATACTCTCACTACAATCTTTACATTTAATGTTAATTCTATATTATAAAATAAAGCGGTATCTTAAGGAAATATTCCAAAATTTATGTATACATACAAACAAAAGCACTTTTTTGGCTATTAGATTGAGTTTTCAATATGTTACAGCTATTGGATCTTACAATATGACATTTTGGTAAGTATGTTATATTTGAGTGGCATTTTAGTGAGGGAGGGAGGAATCTCAAATAAAATTCCCTCTCAAAACCACATTCCCCCCTTGGATCCGGTAGGTTTCGTCTCTCTCTCTCCACCCAGGCAGTAGAAATAGGTTGGGTGTGGTCTGACGAAGCAGACGACGGCCATGACGTTGCTGTAAAATCATTGATACCGCTCTGTTTAACCCGTGGTTCTCATCTCTAGCTTCCTTCCTTATCATGTACTCGCTACCTTTTTTATGTAGCCAATAAGGTATTTGATGGAATGCTCAACACATGTTCGGTAAATCCGTAGTAGTGAATTGGTTTTTATAGTAAGTAGACTACTTTTTATTCAATTGTATGTGTTTTTGGAAAATCTTTGGAAGCAGGCAATGGCTATTGGCCATCTATTTAAGTTGAAAAATGTGAAAGCGCGTAAACTGTGTGAACAATAGTTCATGACTGAGTGTTTCATTTTTTTTTCCCCCTCAGGTATAAGCCTCCATAAATCAAAAACACCAAATTGTTATGGTGATAATCTCCGTCCCCTACCCTACTCTTATTGCTCTCTCATTTTTATAAAACCAGAAGGGTAAAACCAGTACCAAAAGAGTTTTGATTATTATTTTCCGTCACCTACTTATTTAGTTGATGTAGAGCATTGGTTGGTATGCTTAAATTTTAAAATGTTGGTTTTTATAATCTCAATCTTGGGCGGGGTTGATATATTGGGTTAAATATTCCAGTATTTATTTGTAGTGTGCTGATCGTTTAAGTCATGACTTCAGGCACGGGCATGCAATAGCAATGTGCCTTTAGGAACGTTGTGCCGTGTTTTTAGACAAGACATGCACTAGTCATAAATAAGGAAAAAATAACATAACAAAACTTTACTGAAACTTATCTTTAGATAATTATGCCAAATGAATTGCAATTTAGTATTGCACACATTGTTTTTTCAAATTTAATGCATTTCGAAATTATATCAAATGATATCAGATTAATGTGATTTTTGAGGTGATCAATATTATTGACGAGTTCTAAAAGTGAACTGATGATTATAGCCCAGAACGGCCCATAAATGGTCCAAAGTTAGACCGGAGTAGTTGGAACCCACAGACGCCCCACACAATATTTCTTCGTTCCAAACGCCCAAAATCAAAACCCTCCGCCGCACACCGTCTCTCTCTCTCTCTCTCTCTCACCCCGTCCACCGTCTCTCTCTCTCTCTCTCTCGCTCACTCTCCTTCTTTTCCCTCTGTCTCTCTCGCACACCGTCCCGAGTCGACCGTCTCTCTCTGTTCGAAGTAGGAGAGGGGAAGGTCAAAGTGCAACATCGCTATTTGCCATCATTCATCCACAGTTCGGTAGAATCGGTAATCATTCGAATAATACAGTAATTGTTTTCATTAAAGAGATTTGCTTCAATACACTTTGAATCTTAGCTTACAGTAAGCCGACCAAATCAAGATTCAAAACTCACAGTCGGCCCACTCTTTAAAAGTTGCAAGATTGTGAGTTTTGATTTGTTCCAGAAAGTATTTTGATTTGTTCGCCATTTGGAAGATAAGCCCCGAACTTCCATAAATAAGTAAGATTCAAATCATATTTCTAAATTTTGATCTGCCACTTCTGCATAATTTTCTAAAGTGTCCCATTGTGGCAAATTAGGCAGAAGTGGCAGAATGGCTTGGAGTTATTACCAATATACTTTTTGTTGGCTTTTGTTGAAACTACTGTTTTAATCCCTTTTTGTGATATAAATATAGATGGCATTGAGAGGTGCTTGGCAACTTCAGAAGCTAATTGTGAGCTATTGTGATTGGGGAGGAAGTAGCAGGGGTATCAGGTAAGCTTTGTTACAGTAAGTAATGTCAACCGTATTGACAACAAAATTATGCAGTTTTTGTCTTTTGCTGCGCAAACGCCCTGAAAAACGACTATAGTTGCATCTAGTTGCACTACCCTTTTCTAATTTGGTTCATATTCTTTTGTTTCCAAGGGAAATTAGGAGAATGATAAAGAATCATTCATATAATGCTGAAATGGAGGAAAACCAAGGAAAGCACACTGGACAAAGATAAAAGTATGAGCCTACCCAATGGGCTAGGCACACCCTTAAAAATGAGGAATGGTAGTAGTCAAAGGGGGAAAGCAAGATTTTGAATCCCATACCGTACTGGTATTGACCAAATCCGGTACCTTACACCTTTTAATTTCGTTCTGGCTCAAATACCAGTGGATACCGGCCGTATATTTTTTGTTCTAATACCAGATGGTACTGGTCGATACTGGACGATACCGGTCAAATACTGTATGGTACCGGTCAATACCGGATGGTATCGAACTATTTTTAAAATGAATTTTTGGTTTTAATAAATGAATATATTATACATGTGGGTAAATAACACTAATAGCGACAAATCTGAAACGATACCCGATATCTCACCGGTACCGGATTTCATAATTCCTCATAGGCTTTTTTAGTAAAATCGGTACTCTAGTTGGTACGGTATTCAGAACCTTGGCTTTGAAAGTTATTTTGGCCTGTATTCGCATTAAATCTGTGTTCTGTTGTGTTCTGTTCGGGTCCACCGGACCTGGTTTTCCTTTTGCCCTTTACCCTTGTGATATAAATGTTAGATTTCTTGGAGGGTTCCATCCTAAAACCAATTGGCAATAGGTGGAGTAGCCTCTAGAATTTATTAACCAAGCTTGGGTGGCTTAGATGAGCGATGTGAGACAAGTCTAACATTCCCCCTCACGTGCAGCCCAGATGCACGTGGAGGTAACTGACCAGGAGCTGACTGACTGACTCGGGCGACAGAGATGACAGAGACTTTTTCACGAGAGGTGAGGCCACCCAAGACCTAGCTTTGATACCATGTTAGATTTCTTAGAGGGTTCCATCCTAAAACCAATTGGCAATAGGTGGAGTAGCCTCTAGAATTTATTAATCAAGCTTGAGTGACTTAGATGAGCGATGTGGGACAAGTCTAACAATAAAAGCCCTTTTTTGTGTTTGTAAAGGGCTGTGAGTGTGTGCTAGTGATTGGAGGGAGAGTGGGAGAGTTGAGTGAGGCTTCCTTCAGGAGGAGCGGTGCTCCTCGGTGACGCTCGGATACTCCGTTGGAGAGCCACCAAATGAGGGAGAGGGTGAGGACTGAGGGGAGAGTGGAGAACCGGTTTGTGGCTCTCCTGGAGAGGATTTTTTAGTTGTATATGTGTGTAAATATATACAAGGAGTTTTTCCTCAGTGTTTGTCTCTCGTTTTGTGCTTAGAGGTGTGGATTAGGCCTTAGGGGTGTGATCACCCAACATGTTCTTGAAAAAAAAAATGATGAAATCTGGTGCTTATGTTATAGGGCATTTATGGAATCCAACTTGCCAGCATTTAAAGAGAACAATCCTCAGCTAGAAGTTGTCACTGAGCTCATCCGTGGTCAACATCCTCATCTGAAGGGCCTTTACAGTAAGAATTTATCTCTCAAAAAATGAAATAATAAATAAATGACTCTGATCAACTTCTTTTTTCTTCTGCTCTTTTTCTTTATGTGAACGAAAATTTGGCTTAGGGTGCAGTGATGAAGCCAGTTATAGAATTGTCTGGTTGATTATGTTGGGCCATTGCCGCCATTCTAAGTTTAGGTTATCAAACTGTTCTATCTTACATCTGTGGTACCCAACTCCGGTGTCGGAATTGACAGAAAATATTGTTGAGACTTGAGGCCATGCTCTTCAAATTCGATTGAGAGTAAGACATGATTTTATGCTTGGTGTCTTCTGATGAAGAGAATGGCTAATGATAATATTGGTATTCCATTTGAAGCAAGGTTGAATCAAATTCTAACTAGGTTCTAATCGTTGCTTTCCCGTTTTCAAGCAGGCCTTACTTTTTATGTTACCTTTTGATCACTTCTTAACTGGATTAATTTGTTGAAGTCTGTGGGATTGTACAAACAAATCCGCAAGTTTGGCAGATGGCTGCTGACCCCTTTTAACTTGGATGGGTTTGGCTCAGTTGGATGTGAACTCTCATCCAAACTTATGGGTTTGAATTTAGACAAAGCTCAAACTCACATTAGCTGTTAATTTCACTCAAAAGCAAAATTGTGATCTGACGACTGAGAGCAGTTCAGGTTCTTGACATCTTGCTGCGAAATAGCCTTCCATGCATCTGGCCTACTTTATGATCAGTCAGTCACTTGATATACCATACATAGCTGTAAATGATTAATAGGCATTTTGCTATGTTTGTGTCCACTGAGACTGGATCAGCATAGAACCACATCTGATCCCTACTTTTTTTTTGCTAACTAAAAAGAATAGAAGTACATGATCATGGAAGGCATACCTTCCAATGCTACAGGAGAAGCTCCAGCAAACAAATACATCTAGGAGGATACACCAGTTCCTACAGATTGAGAGATGAATAACTTTAACTGCACAGTTGTGAGAGGATTTGTTCTTTTTTTTTTTTGGCTAACTGAGAGGATTTGTTATAACATCATGTTGGAACTGCTGTAGTAGCAAACTTGAAGTTCCACAAGAGCCCCTGAAGGTCCTGTACATTCTTTCCAGCCATATATTTTCCTAGCACCGTTATGAAATCTTTTCAGGAAATGACATCTGCTTCTTTACTTTCATAGCATTGTCTCTAGTGGAGTTTTGGAAAGGAATTTTCTGTAACTTTTGGATATGTATTTATGCTAACCACAAGGTTGAACAAATTTTTAGAAGATTGAACTGCTTTTTTGTTCACCCAATATGCAGAAAACAAGAACCAGCGGGTGGTATGTGTGAAGAATTTAACACAAGATGATGTACTGCTACATTCAACCAGGCTCAGGAATGCATTGGGCAGAAAAGTCGTGAAGCTGAAGACAAGACATGTCACAAAGCACCCTAGTGTGCAAGGTACTTGGACAACCGACTTGAAGTTTGAGGCTTAGAAAAATCTTCATTAGGAGCTTATTTCGTACTCTTTCGAAAGCATCTGTTGTTTACGCTCCTTTTGGTAATCCTCTACTAGTCTTTCAGTATATTTCTTGAAAACTGAGATCAAACCATGAGTCTCCGAAGACTGGTACGAACTCTTTTGTAACATCACTTGTTTTCTTCAAAAATAGCGGAATCTAGAAGACATCAGACTACTGCATTATTTCTAAGTCCAGGTGGTATTTTAAGAAGCAAGAAAGAATCATGTCACTTGTTCATTTTCTCCCCTCCGCCATCTGACCACGACCTTAGGCTACCCCACCCTCCAGTAATCTGGTTACCACCTCTGGCCTCTATTCCCCTATTGCCGCCCATCCTCCCTCCACCCACCTCCCCTGGGGACCGGGGTTGTCTGAAAACATGTGATTGCACTAAACATGTTTTTGTTCTTAAACTTTTTGCAGAACTCGCTCACTATGCAATGTAGCTTGCTTGTCGAATTTGTAAGTGTTCTCTGAGCTGAATGTACAGTATATAATGCAATACGCGTTGCAAAAATAGATTTATCTCACATGTACTCTGATAAAAAAGAAAAAGAAAAAAAGAAGAGAGGATGTGGGCTTCTTTACCCTCCGCAAGGAATCACAGACCTTATATTCATTTCAGAGTTATTCATACCATACAACCAGAAAATTGAACTTTAGAAGATCAAGCAATCAGAGCTTTACAAAAAAAATACAAAATCGTTTCTTCTATATGCAGAAGATCAAACATTCAGAGCTTAACATAAAAATTGAACTCAAATGCTTTTTTCATACATTTATTGTCATCCCCTACGAAAACTTTATAATGTTGGAGTGAAAGTTACAAAGAGTGGCACTGCCGAAAAATTTATTTTGGGCAAAGGTCACTTTCACCCCTTGTGGATATCGTCATGTGCGGATACCCTTCTCATGGTTCAAAATTGGCCACCTAACCTATCTGTGGTTTTAAAAATGTGCGGATAGACCCCCTGCTGTCATGTTTTCCATTCATATTAACGGAGGTGTATCTCACACGTCTCTAGAATGTAATCTGAGTCATTCATTATGTATTAAATAAAGAATAAAGTATCTCTGTAAAAAATCATCTCGATTAGGCATCAATAACCCAGTGATCTAATTTTTAGTAAATTCAAATTTGAAATTTTAATTTCATAACAAAATCGATTCGACCATGAGTTTTTCATTTTTTGATTAACTTGAATTTTGACATAAATGTAATACTCGTCAAAATTTACAATATTAACGGTTTGGATTCAATTTTTTGTATAGGAGATGGTGTGGTTAGATTTTAAAAAAGAAGAATCAAGTGACATGATGAGGGTATATTGGTCTTTTAATGTTGTGTCCATTAATATAGATGAAAAACATGACGGCATGGGGTTTATCTGCACATTTTCAAAACTACAGGTAGGTTATGTGGTCAGTTTTGAACCATGAGGGGTGTATCCGCACATGACGATAACCACAGGAGGTCAAAGTGGACTTTGCCCATTTATTTTCATCACCTACAAAATGTTTACTATGTTGGAGTGAAAATTACAACTAGTGGCAGGTGCCGAAAAATCAAAACCCAAGCACATCAAGAAGGGCATAGAAAATAGGGTGAAAACCTGAAGCAATACAAAGAAGGTTTCATGGCGATGGATAACATCAAACCTTGTCATCCTCCACCCTCTGGCAGCATCCTTCTATATGCTTGGGTAGCCATTGCATCCTCCTTTCTTTCTCCACACCATGTGAGAGGAGCGTTACAAATAACCGTTGCATTGAAAATTTTCTCATCTTTGTGAGTCGTTTTTAGCATTAGCTGAAGCTACAAGATTGAGTGACGATTCTTTCCACAAGTAGTAGGAGTAACAATTATGTATTACTATGTCATTTTGAGTTAATTTTGTTTCTATCTCCTAAATTATTCAAATTTTTGTTATTTCATTATCAAATTATAATAAAACAATCTATTTCATCTCTCAACATCCCAATTGCAACCCATTTAGTTTAATAGACAATGGGAGTGCAAATCTTGGACGGAAAACAGTTCACGCGGCCACCAAACAAAAAGACTACGTGCACAGGCCCATTTTGAGGTCCCACATAAACAATTCAAAATTTTCATTAAATTTAAAATAATTTTTTGAATGGCTCATTAAAAATTAGCTCAATCAGATAACCATAAGTTCTTAATCTAATATGCTAACTTTTGATTTAGAATTAGAATCCTAAATTCTGAATGAAAAGTTAAAAGATTGGATAAAAAACCATTCAATTGAGCTAATTTTTCCAAGGCTATTCGAAATATTATTTCAAATCTAATAAACGTTTTTGGAATGTTTGTGTGAGATGCTAAAGTGGGCCTTACAAGCTGTCTGTGTGCGTTGTCTTTTGTTTGGTAGTCACATTTACTTTTTTCCGTCCAAGATTTGGACTCCCGTCATCTAATAGACCAAATGGATTGTAATTGAAAAGTTGAGAGATGAAATAAATTGTTTTCATAGTTTAGGGATGAAGTAACAAAAATTTGAATAGTTTAGGGGATAAAAATGAAATTAACTATTACGTTTTTATTTTTTTATGAGTAACTTTTTCTTTTTCTTTTTTTTTACGGTTAGGGGTGTCCAGGCCAACTTACGCGTACTTCAACTTATCTCCTTTCCAATTCGGTCAAATGCAAGACATCCACGTCGGAACTAAGAAATTCACAAGAAATTATTTTTTTGCAGCCTGACTCCTAGCATAAATAACTTAACGGCAGAGCATAGCCTTGCCAAGGCTGTAGTTGAGGGTTCAAGTCCCTCCTTCTGCTCCTGGCTTCTTCATTATTCATTTTTTAGCCTAGCTGGTTCGTGTTTTTTGAGTCGGGCATCCATTTAGGCTTTACTCCATCGCCTTCTTCATTATTCATTTTTTTGCCTAGCTGGTTCATGTTTTTTGAGTCGGGCATCCCTTTAGGCTTTACTCCATTGCCTTAGAAAGAGAATGGCGGAATGGGAGCTCTTGTTTGTTTTGGAAACACGTCTTCTTATTCCATCTTTTCC
>BPLS01000693.1:380197-391984 GCA_019656275.1 Rhododendron kiyosumense | reverse complement strand
ATCAATTTTTATTATTTAATTTGAAAATGAGTATATATACATATCAAATATTTTTCTTATTAGTGTTAGTTAATTTTGAGCTTATAGAAAAAATAAAAAATGTTAACGAAAATAAGTATTTTTTAAAATTTTTTTACGTGAAACTTATAGTTATACTAATTTATTTGCGTGGCAAATGACATAATTGTAAATGACTTTGTGGTACCAATACTACATGAGTGTGGGCGTCTTAGCCCACTCAAAAATTCAAGGAGAGGTGTTTTTTTTTGAACCATTGAAACAAAAAAGAAAAAGAAAAATATTGATGCCAGGATTTGAACTCTTGTCACACATGAGAAGGCAAGACGTCGTAAGACTGGAACCATCAATCTGATTTAGTGATTTTCGGGATATTTTATATATATTATTTACTTGAACTTGGGAGCCCTTCTTTGGGGCCCAATTTTCAAAGGGGTCACGCATGTCTACACTGGATCTGCCCTTGAAGACGGGAATTCAGACTTTCATATACTACAGGAGATTTTTTATTTTCCTCTTGATCAGAGTTTTGGGTGTCGGTTTATATATTGCGTCATCCTTCCCACACTCTGCATCCAAATAAATCCAAACAAGAGGTTCTGCATTTCAATTTATCAAATCCTTCCAGTGTTCTTTTTTGTTTTGTCGATTCATGGCCTTAAAAAGCCACCTAGCTAGTATATTTCTTTTCCCAATCTTTTTTGACCTCTTGCTAAATTCATTTGGTTTAAGAGTTATGATATTTCATGGGACCTACTAGAACGCACCATCCTTAAAAAAAAAAAAAAACCATTTCGGATTAATTAATTACGTGGACCAAACCTAAATAAAATTTTCCTGGGTAACGGAAATCTAATTCATAGGAAATGAGGTGTAAAAGTTTGTATGAGGTGGGTCACATCTATGGTAATTAAGTTTTGTAATGTAGCAAAATTGTTTAAATGCCATACCATATATATATGGGCTTTAATGAGCCTGAGAATTCATTTAACCATTTTCCATAAAAAGGCAGAGGAACAATTACCAAAAAAATAAATATAAATAAAAGGCCGATACTAACAATTGAAGCGTACAGGAGAAAGCCATCTGGATATAAGATGTACACAAGTGATATTTTTGTACTGTCATAAAATGTGTGTGCTAGCTAGTTAGGGCGCGCGTCCAAGAGTGAATTGAATAATCAAATACTTGACGGCGGCTGCAAAAAATTTACCTAAAAAGAGGATGCATAATTAGATGTACTAAAATTTGGAACGACCAAAATATCATATTCTGTAATATAGTGTGTGTGTGTTTTTTTTTACATTCTCAAAACTTTGGAGGAGCCATATGCCCTTTCCACTCCCATGCATTATTAATGTATGGCTATTTTCAATTGAGAAAAACTTTTTCACGGCCGTGAATATATTTTACTGCGTTAAATCACGCACGTCCAAAAATATTTTGGATGGTCTGAATTTAAAAAAAAAAATTCGCTGGAAGAGTTTTTTTTTTAAATCCGGACCATTAATTGCCGAAATAGACGGTTGAGATTGCATGGAGCCGTGAGCCGTGAATAAGTTTCTCTCTTTTCAATTCATTTATCGATTTCTCGCGATTATATCACTACAGTAGTTGGTAGTTAGACATCTATTGTTGATCTTTGCCAATGCCAAGAGTACAAAGAGTATGTGGAGGCTCTTCAGAATAAATTCATGTTTTTTTTTGGATAACTGAATGTCCGAGTCAACTTGTTCGCACTCTGACCGAAGAACGAACCCATGTTGGTCATTAGTAGCCTTATCCCAAGTTGGTAATTAGTAGCCTTATCCCCTCGAGGAATCTAAAATACGTACAAAACGATTTCATGCATCCACAAATAGTTTGACTAAAACACAAAAGTACTAAGTATATTCTTAGGTATCACACTTATCTCCAATTTGTTTCTTTCTTTCCTTGTGGCTTTTATCTCTTAAATTAAGAGTACGTACGTGGAGACCATCAAAAGAGGGCTCCATGCATGTCATTCATCATCCCATTATCCCTAAAGGAATCTAAGATACGAAAAACGATTTTGTGCCTTGTCAACTTTTTGACTGATGAGATGAGATAGAGAGATATTAATTAAGCAGGCCATTTATCTGCATTCACATTTTTCAACTAGCTGGCCAGCTAATTAAACCCGCTTGTCTTAATTAAAGGTCGTGGTTAATGATGTTTTTGGACTACTTCTAATTTTGACCATTAATATTATCAACAAATCTATACTTTGATTTCAATAATTAGTTGTCTTAAAACGAGTTTGGGATGGATGGTGGTTTTAGAGAAACTGTGGACCCTGGAATAGAGCCATGCGCGGGCCCAGGAACCTGGTTTTTGAATATGGCGTTTGTGGGGATAATAAATGTAGGGATTAGGCTTACTTCATCGGACCCTTGTGGGCATTGTCTCAACCAATTAAATGTGCCCTAATCCATAGTACTGTGAAACTAAATTTACTAATTAACTCCACTACAGTTTTTTTTTTATAATGCAAGGTGTTTCAAATCAGTTTGCGTACATTTCAGACTAATTCCACTAATATTGGGCAGCCGATTCTAAAATAGTGAGTAAAAGTTGATATATTGTCTATTTTGTCCCTAAAAATAGATTCTATTTTAAAAAATTAGTAAGTAAAAGTGTAATGATGATGGGTAAGTAGAGAAAGTGGAGGAAAAAGTTGATGTGAAATGTATAATGATGATGTCTTTTTAATAAGTTGGAGTTACGAAACATGACACTTAAAAAGGGACGGAGGGAGTATTTGGTTTGCTTAGTTTCTTTGTCATTCAACTCTTTGTTGGGTGTTTTTTCTTTTTCGTTCTTGACGTACTGTTTTATCGAGTTCTATTAATAAATCTATCTTTTGTCGATAAACAAAATTAGAAACAAGGAATTAGAAGCGTCTTTAATTGATGAAAATAATACAAAATTATTGTAGGTGTATTTTGACCCTTCAATTAGGAAGCTTTTCAATTTGTGTCCATTTTATTTGATTGTGTGAGTATGGTAATTACTAGCAAGTTTATCCATGCCTAATAAATATTTCAATTAAAGAAGTCAAACAAGAACGAATCGATGCCACGACATGCGTCGTATCACAAAGTGTCGTTTCGAGTTTTTCCATTCCGCCGACAATCCGTACATGTCGTATTGTCATGTAACGACAATCGTGTCAATAAGCGAGTGCCGCGGAATTTCGTTGTACGAGGTTCTGACTTTTGCCATTATACCGACAATCCGTACATGTCGTATAACGACAACCTCGTCAATAGCATTAAGTGCATCGAATATATCAAACTACAAAACCGGTCTTAACTGTATTTTTGTCGATCTTAATTCGAATTAAAATCTATGAACACATTTCCAAAAAAGGATAAAAATAGAGATCAACTTGTACAAAAGTGAGAAAACCCTAATACCAACTTGCTGATTTCTCTACTCCAAGAGTTCATAGTCATTGGCAACAGAACCCTAATAACTCATTCCAGCTTAACCTCAATAGTCCCTTCATATATTGAAAAGCTACCAAGGCCAATTATTACCGTTTTTTTTTTTGGTTGAAAAACTCAAAATGTAGAAAAGGAGAAACATAGAAAATAGGCATTAAATTAAAAGATACGACAGATAATGTGATTTTCCAATTAAAGAATCCAATGTATGAACATTCTATCTATACGGTTTGGTGCTTTAATGTCATACCTAGGACTACCCTTTTTTCTAAGCTAATGACACAACTGTGAACCAAAAAAGCTGTAGTTTTTCGAAATTAAAAACACTCACAAGAGGTGAAAAATCTCTCGAAATCCATAAACACCTCTCTCTCTCTCTCTCTCATGACCGCTTTTCTGCTGCCCTAAAACAGCTCATGACACTTGGTGGTATTCTCTGATCTCTTTGCATTCGCCATTGAGTGGAGCTTGTGACAACCTGCTCATATCTCTAAAGTTGACTCAAGCTTGTTTTCACATATATATAGCCCTACTTGTATCTAACTAGCTGCTCCATTGTTACAAGTAAAAATGGCTGGTGAGATGGTCGCACCAAACCAATCGTCCCAAACCAGTGGTAAGCCCATGGGATCGATCAGCGTCTTGGTTGTGGACGACGATACCACATGCCTCGCCATTGTTTCTGCCATACTCAAATCATGGCAATATGAAGGTACCAATAGATAACCCTTTTTTTTTTTTGTGGGTGTTTTTTTGTTAACTTGTGTGTTAAAGATCTTTCATTTTGTACAAGCTTTGGTTTAGATTTTTTTATTTTTCTGTAATAGATCTATTCTTTTTCTTCCTGGTAATTTTTAACAGAAGAATTAAGAAGTAGAAATGAGATTTAAATCATCACAACGTCATTCAAATTTAAGCGGGAAAAAAAGGATCGCGTCTCATCTTAACGTCGGTTAACTCTGTTATTTCACCATGTTTCATTTGCATGTGGATCTATTTCTTTGTTCGTCAATTGAAACAAACTGCAACCTCGTTGTTTGTCGTTGATAATTCGTGCGTAAACGCAAATTACATCCTCATAAAGATGCATTTTGATATATAGCAACTATTTTTCATGGGAGTGTACACATTTGGTAATAGTTATTTGTCTTTTGTATTCAAAATCATCAAAGAAACTTAAGTTAAGGCGACATCAAAGAGAATCTAGTTGCATGTGACTCAAGATCTTGACGTACATTTAGATAGATCTCAAATTAACATATATTTTTTTGTTTCTTGTCTATGGAACATAATTAACTTTGTAATTCATCTCATTTTTCGTGCTTCTGAGGAGCGTGTATTTTAAATTTTGGGTTCCTAGGAATTTTTACGCGGTATCATTTATGATTTATTATTTGGTAAAATAACGAAATACAATACCAATTAAGTTCTTGGTGCATGCATGGTTAGATTCGGTCATTATCACTTACCAAATCGCGATTGTTCTCCAACAACAGTTGTGACGGTTAAGCATGCAATTGAAGCGTTGTGCACCCTAAGAGTTACGGGAGGCGCGTTCGATCTTGTCGTGATAGATGTGCATATGCCCGACATGAATGGATTTGAATTGCAAAAGAAAATCGATGAAGAATTCAATTTACCTGTTGTTTGTAAGTGTCATTTTAATTATTTCCTTTTCTTTTTTATTTTCCCTCTTGTTGCCGTACAATTAATTATCAAGCCTTTCCGGCTATCCTTTTCTTCCAAATTGGATCTTCACCCTCCAAAAAAATTCAATTAGCATCAACATGCGAATTTCTGACCGCCGTAGTTTCAAAATTTTAGCGACTAATTCTTTGCTGCGTCGTAGTCCTCATTTTCTAGTCTTGATAAATTATTTGAAGATTGTAATAGCAAATAGAAATATAAACTATAATCTTTGGATGTATGGTTTCTAAACTATTTATACCCTAGTCGATGTTTTCAAACTTTATTGTTTGTAAACTATGGTGCGTTTGTGGAGGTAAATAAAATTTTCTTTTGTCGATAAAAAAAAAAAAAAAAAAGTGGGGTGCGTTTGGTATAAGTTTGTTTACAATGCAGTTATGTCAGCTGATGACCAAGAGAGTGTCATATTAAGGGGACTGCAAAGTGGAGCTGCATTTTTCTTAGTGAAGCCAATATCCCCAAATGACCTAAAAAATTTGTGGCAATACGCGGTTGCGAAGAAGAAGCCCAGATCAGCCAATATCGAGGCAATTGAAAGTGCACGAGATACATCACAAGCTGATAAACGAGCTACCTCCCCTACCAATGTATTCGTACATCGCACAGCCTTGGCAGGTCGCTTAGCCCCGTTCAGCAATGGCCCCGATCATTCCCCAGTTCAAGAAACATCTGAAAATGAGAAAGGTTCCAACGGAGAAGAAGGGTCAGGGTCGTCATTGAGGAATGAAGATCGAAGAAACACAAAGGATTCGAAGAGAAAGTCCCCAGCAACTGTTGAAGAGGGGGAAAATGAGGATGATTCCGGTAACCCAAAGAAGGCGAAGATTGTTTGGACAAATGCCCTTCACAACCAGTTCTTGGAGGCTATTCGATGTGTAGGCATTGAAAGTAAGTTTTTTTTTTTTTTTTTTCAAATTATTATAGCGAATTGATTTTTTCAATTTTTTCTCTTTATTTTCTTGTTGACATATAGTACTTTTTGATGGTTGTTCTCTTCTTTCATTTTCTTTTTATTTCTCGAATTTTTTTTTCTGTTCAATTTAATGTGATCCAGGGGCCGTTCCGAAGAAAATTCTAGAGCTCATGAACGTGCCGGGATTAACCAGAGAAAATATAGCCAGTCATTTGCAGGTTTGTTACTTTCATCCCCTCTAAATTATTAGGGTTTAAGATGCCACTTTTGGAATGAATTTGTGACTCAATTGTTCCAACACATGGATAACAGAAATGCTACGTGCACAACCTATACAATGGTTGTGTAACTAATTATGGCCGTTCAGATGTGTTTTCGACGGTCCAGATTTTATAAAAATACTTTCAGGGAAAAGTTAAATTTTTTCGGAGAAGAATTGAGCAAATCCTAACCGTTTATAACAACAATGGATGGATAGATATTGATTGTGTTTCTTGTTGTGCTTTTGTGTTGTGCACATATAGCACTTTTGGATAGCTAAATAAACGGGAAAAAAAATTATAGCATTCTAGGTTACATGGCTTGCTTACCTCACTCGTTTCACGTACATTGCATGGGGTCATCCATAGCTTTCATGACTATTAATTTGACAATTTTGGTGTTCCATTTTTACCAAAATTACTTCTTGTCCTTAAAGTTAGATGCATGATATTAGCAGTATTTTGTAGGAAATTTCTATGTACTCGACATCTATCTATTCTACTCCATACAAAAGGAGAGGAGCTTTTGGTGTGTCATATTTTTGAAGCTATGTCACAAAAGTGATTTTCACTTTGTCCTAATGAAAACCAAGTTTACATCGGATTTTACTGTAACATGATTAACTTTAGGGCGAAATAGTAAAATCACTAAAACTTAACCACCCACTTCAGTACCCAAAAAAAAAACTACCCATCCACAGTACTCCCACTCTCCAAATATTTTCACTTTGACTTTTACATGCACATACGGAGGGTGTGCCCCCAACCGCTAGTTTCCACATAATGTTTATGGAGTGCGAGCATTTAAAGGAAAATAAATACTATGTTGTATCCTAAAAAAGAATTTCAATATAGGAAAAATTTTTGCACAAAGAAATAGTGGGCTTTTCCCATCACTATATATATCTCGACGACAATTTTATGAACTTGCAGAAGTACCGGATTTTCTTGAAACGAGTTTCAGAAGCAAGCACTAAAATCCAATCTGCGAGCGAAAGGAGCATGATCGAAAGGACCTTTCGATCGAATTTCGCAATGGCACAGCCTTCCTTGATGCACAAGAAGCCCCAATTCCCGTCTCTGCGAAATCTGGACCGAGCCCCGTTGGGAAAATCTCTCCAACCGGATCTCTCTTACTCCAACCAGAAATTTGCTCCATCTACCGACTCCCCACCTGTGTTCGGATCCGGCCAATCGCGCCTACTCCTCAATCAGACCAATTTTAAGCAACCGTTGGCTGGCGGTGGTGTAAATCCCGGCCTTTACCACCAAGCCAACTCCTCTAGCATCAGAATGGAACCAAACGATCATCCAACTGGTTTGTCACTAAATGGGAATGGAAATGGAAATGTTTCAGCTGGTGGAATCGTGAATGGTGCGACTTTTATGCAGCCATACCAAGAAAAAGATCACGTAGCACTAGAGAGTTTCACCAATGACCACCTAGTCACAGGATATGGAAATATTGGAGATTTTAGCAGTTCTAACTTGAACCCTAGTCCCAATTATCAAAACAATACCAGTTATGTTGGACTTCGATTGGCTAGTGACGGGCAGCTGGTCGGATTATCAGCTGATTTGAACTCTAACCATGGTTCGATCAATGTGGTCCAAAGTGAGAGTACAGGTAATGTTCTTGTATTGAACGACTGTTTCGATGATTATTTGAACCCTAACCATGGTTTGATCAATGTGGTCCAAAATGAGAGTACAGGTAATGTACCTGTACTGAACAACAGTTTCGATGATTATTTGAACCCTAACCATGGTTCGATCAATGTGGTCCAAAATGAGAGTACAAGTAATATTCCTGTACTGAACGACATTTTCGATGATTATATGAACCCTAACCATGGTTCAATCAACGTGGTCCAAAATGAGAGTACAGGTAATTTTCTTGTACTGAACGACATTTTCGATGATTATATGAACCCTAACCATGGTTCGATCAATAATGTGGTCCAGAGTGAGAGTACAGGTAATGTTCCTGTACTGAACGACAGTTTCGATGATTATTTGAATCCTAACCATGGTTTGATCAATGTGGTCCAAAGTGGAAGTACGAGTAATGTTCCCATACTGAACGACAGTTTCGATGATTATTTGGGCCAAGGAGTACTGTCTTCTACCGGGCTAGAGAGTGGATGCTATCTCTCAGCGACTTTGGGTAATGTCATTCAAGATGGAAACACTTTAGCCATGCCGCTTCCGCCTCCGATTTCGCTGGAAAATGCTCTTGGGAATGAAGGAGAGAGTGACTATATCTTTGGCGCCCTTTTGGATAACAATGTCATGACTAACAATATCTGTGAGATCGATAGCAACCCTAATATTTTCCTGCAACCTTATGGCGAATGTGGTTTTGGTATTCCGAGCGAAATCAACTTCATTCAAACCCCGATTCAGGTATGGAAAAAACTCATAGAAACAAAATTATTGACTTATCAATAGTTCTGTTATCTGTTTTCTTTTGTAACTCAAGGTATACAGGTCAGCTTAATATTTAATGGACTTTCTTGCATAAATAATATCTTACCAATGTAATGCTATCTGTGTTAACGACAGGATGATGTCGAAGTCCTCAATTCTGCATTCTCTTTCAGTACTCCAGATGATCATGTGGAAAATAACCCAATAGTCAACATCAATGGCCAGTCTCTTGAGCAGGCACGGTCGACCAACTTAATAATCCATTTCATTGTTGTTGATCTTAATTACTTTCTTTACACGAAATCAGCTTATTTATTAGACTATCGTAATTCGCCGCTTTTACTGTTTTCAGCCATTAGGCCGTGAGATGATGTTTTCCGACTTTGGCATCGACGGGGGCGATGAGTATTTTCCGGCATTTGGCCAGACGTTTGACCAGTTCCCTCAGGCAAGTCTATAATCTGCATATATTTATAGCTTCCTCTCTAGCTGCATGTATTTAATTTAGAATTTAGACTCAGGTGGTAATTGACAAACTCTCAAACCAAATTGGGGAAAAACTCTAAACAGTTGAAATTTCAATGTCATAAATCTTTCCTCACAAAGATTTCATTACGATTATTTTTGCAGCTTGAAGATGAATATTTCCTGGAGCCGATGCTGTTTGGCGCTAGCGAGTTCAACGGAGGATATGATAAACCCTAGAGGGCCCTTGATCCAACATCCTTGGGAAATAAAGTTTCGATCTTTATTAGACCTAGTTGGTTAATTGGATCCTAATATGTAGTAATTATATAAGTAATCTAGCAGCATGGAATAATGAGACTTGGATATTTGGACTTAATATGCAAAGTTTAAATAAGTATTTGGAGTTGTTTTATGTCATGAGATGTTGTTAAAGTTCTGAAAGTGTTGCCCATATTTGCAGAGTCATGACAAAGTCCTCCTCCTGAGGAAACCATCGCAGGTAATTACTGCAATTTGCGGTGGAAATTTTATATTTGTCTCAAAATTAATTGGCTAAGTGGAGAGGCTTCAACATATACTATTAAGTGATCACTCATTCAATGTGAGATTATATTTTCTTAACATCTCCTCACGTGCAACTGCATTTGAGAACTGTTACGTGTAGCCTTTTTTTGGGTCTGTCATCGTATAACTTTTTTGCTGGTTTATCATCATAAGAGGTGAATTGTAAATTTAAGGGGTATACATTTAGGTGTTGTACATGGGTTTCAAGTTTTTTATTTATTTTTTGTTGTTGTTCTTAATTAGTTGGCACTTGATCAACTCTGAAAAGCTTCGAGTAGCTGATCAGATAGGTTGAGAATGTGCGGGTAGAAGTAGTAAGAGCATCCGCACCAGTATTTTTAAATTTTGGACTAAAAAGTCACTTTATTACTTTAGTTAATGACTTTTAAAATATCTACTGCATCAGACTCTCTATATTAAAATTATCCATTAAAAATATATTTCAATCACACCCCCTTGGAACAAACCAAAAAAAAAAAAAAGAAAGGAAAAGGGGCCGACTATTTGCAACTACAAATTTCCTAAGACTAGCTTGTTCTAAACCTAATCCACAAATCTTATAGCAATTTCCTAAATGCGCGCAACCTAACAACTATCCTTAAACTTCCAAAACTACCCTCTTCTTCCCCTTTCTATCTCTCCCGTTTCTCTTTTCTGTTCTCCCCTGCACTACCACCAAACTCCATAACCACCGTGGGAGTTCATCAACAACTCACCGTCAATGTCACCAACACCACTGCCACCACTGTTTTGCCCTTCTCCCTCTGTCCTCGTTTCTATCTTCTTTGTCCGTTCACTACCAACACACCAGCCGACACCACCAACACCAGCAGCAGCAGACGCTTCCTCCACCACATTTGTCGGCCACAACCACCACCAATAACGCATTCTCAGTTCTTTCTTCTATTCTCTTATGCTGTATACACCACCACCACATTCGAAATTTCAAAAAAATTCCCCGACATATTTGGAGACACATTTTTGAAATTTTTTGACAAATTCAAATTCTAAAATTTGAACACTTTATAACTGAAGAAGCGTTATGCATTTTTTTTTGGGTTAAAAACGCAGATTCTGACTGTTAAAAATGCAAAAAAACTCAAATTCCGAATGCGTTATGCTCTGTAGAACGCATTCACGAAATGTGCGATTAGCATCACGCATTTTGCTAATGCGCAATGGCACTGGGTTCTTCGGCGAAGAAATGCGAGTTCCATACGAAAATTGGCGGCTGGCAATAGAGTCGGTGGCGGATGTAATGGCGGCGGCGGGGTGGTGGGGAGTAGGAGGAGGGAACGGGTGAGGTACTGGTAGGTGGGAGGTAAAAAAAAAAAAAAGACTGGTAGGTGGGAGGTGGGTTGGGGAAGAAGAGTAGAGAGGAAGATGACCTAAAACGATGTCATTTCAGTAAGGGTATTTTTGTCCATTTTTTAAAAGGGCATTTTTGTCCAAAAATTAGTAATTTTAGAATGGGTTAGGGTAAGGAAATTTGTGGTTGCAAGTAGTCGGCTCTAAGAAAAATACTCTTTAACATATGAACAATGGCACATTAAAGAACACGAGGAACTATTCACTTTTCAAATGTTGGCGAGGGAGAAGCGACTCTGGTGCCGGGCATTTTTTTGGAGTTTTGCTCACCACCGTGGCGAAAAGATGAGAATAACGAGTTTAGTATGGATGCTAGCTCTAAGAGAGTAATGTGCATTCTCCGAGACTATTTCAATACTTTTCTTTTCTTCTTTTTATTTGATAAATGAAATTTTTTTTTGCTGTTCAAAAAAGAAGAAGAAAGAAAGTACTATAGTGAGTCAGGCCCCGTTCCGGAACACGAAATAAATACTTATTTTTTAAGAAGGCAATTTCAAGCTAAAAAATGATAGATTTATTGAAATCTAAAAAATATGCAATATGGATTTTGTTTGAAAGATTCATTGAGATTTTTAATACGGTGCAAAAA
>BPLS01000693.1:356948-375197 GCA_019656275.1 Rhododendron kiyosumense | reverse complement strand
GGGGTTGGGCGGGCGGGGGGGGGGGGAGTAGCAGCTCTCCCCTTCAAATGATGGTGGTTGCGGCGGCAGAAGTGATAGTGAAGTTTTGAAAAGAAAGGTAGAGAGATTCAAACATCTACTCGGGAAGTATAAGTTAATTTGGGCTCCGTTTGATTTATCTCTTGAATTGGTTATTTTGACATAAAATCCAAATCAATACTTTATTTTATTTGAAAATATTTTTTCAAAGCCAAATTCTTTTCCCATAAAGTAGAATTAAATGGAATTTTTAGAAATATTTTCCTAATATAACTTAAAAAATTGAAACGAACAATTTTTTTTAAAAAAGTGAATCATGGTAGAAAGAGGACTTACGCGCCATTTGAAGCTTGTGAAAAGTGGAAAAAAGGAAAGGAATACGATTAAGAAGGAAAATGGGAGAAAACTGAGAGGAGAATTTCACTATGCATTAAACTCTATTTTGCCATTTTTATCCAACCGTGCTACTTGCACATATGTTTTTGCACATATCTTACACATATATTTTTGTGGGACCCATATCGGGGTCCCACAAAACGATCTGAACTATTCATCTTTTTTAAAATATTTTTTTAGAGAGTTACTATAAAAAATTAACTCCAATGAATATCGGTAAGAGATTTCTAAGAATTTGTAGGCAAAACAAAATGATTCGTCTTATGATTTATTTTTGAACCCTCCCTCTAACCAACCAAGGGTAGGATTTATTTTTTATTTTTTAAACTTTCCTCTATTTTTCATCACTTTGGGAGGTTCGTATTGTCACACAGGTTAAAAAAAAAGAGGACTTAAGTGTTGAAATAAGACGTTAAGCGACCGAACTGAAGTATTGCGAAACCCGAATGGTAAAAGTGTAATTTCTCGGGAATGATACATTTTTTTAGAGTAAATTACAGTAAACCCCCCTCAACTAACCTGAATTTTCACTTAACCCCCTCCGACTATAAAACCCAACAATGTGCACCCTCTAACTATCCAGAATTGACACTTAACACCCTTTTGTTAGGTCTCCGTAGGAAAAATGCACCGACGGCCGTCTCCGGCCACCGGGTGGCCGATCCGAGCCGTCCAAAAATTTAAAAAAAAAAAACTGAGTGGGCTAGAGTGAGAATCAAGGGCATCCAACGTGCGTAGGTGCTCGATCCAAACACCTCAAGAATTTAAATGGGGTGTTTAGATCGAGCACCTATGCACGTCGGATGCCATTGATTCCCGCAAAAGCCCACTCGGTTTTTTTTTTTAAATTTTTTGGACGGCTCGGATCGGCCGCCCTGTGGCCGGAGACGGCCATCGGTGCATTTTTCCTACGGAGACCTAACAAAAGGGTGTTAAGTGTCAATTCTGGATAGTTAGAGGGTGCACATTGTTGGGTTTTATAGTCGGAGGGGGTTAAGTGAAAATTCAGGTTAGTTGAGGGGGGTTTACTGTAATTTACTCTTTTTTTTATGACTTTCTTATTGCAGCCGGTTTCAACGATACCGTCTCTCTCTCTCTCTCTCCCCTGTTCTTGTTCAATCCGCCGAATTAGGGTTTCTGACATTCCAAGGTAAGAACTTTTCTCACCCTATTTTCCGTCGGATCTCCCAATTTTCAACAATTTCCTTTGATGATCTCTCAGATCTCTTTGGTTACCTTAAAAACAGGCAAAAAGTTTGAAAATTTCAGGATCTGATAACTGGTTGAATCTCGTGGGTTTTTTTTAATTATTATTATTTCTATTTCAAGTAGATTTTTAGCATCAAACTTACCATCTTCTTCTGATCTAAGGTTTACATTCTAGCTGTAGGTGTCGTTATACTTACGAATACTGGTTTTGTGCCTTGTTTGAACCGTTCTAACTGCATATACACGCATAAAACAACTCAATGACTGGTGGACACGTTGTTAGGGAATTTGCTGTTGTTTGTCAGTTATTTATTTATGCGTTTTAGGTTTTGTGTGAATATGAAATATTCAGAGTTTTTGAAATGAGTACGGCTATAGGTACATATGGATTTTGTGGGGCCCACCTGGGGTCCTAAAAAATGATTCAAAGTGCACGTTATTTTTAAAATATTTTTTTATGGAGCCTTGTAGAAAATAAGCCCAATCCGATATCGGTAAGGATTTTTCCGGAATGCGTAGGGACGGAATGCATAGGGACAAAACTGAGCAATTAAGTAGTTTCATCCTTACAAATTCAGAAAAAATCCTTACAGATATCGGATTGAGCTGATTTTTTACAGGGCTCCATAAAAAAATGTTTTAAAAATAATGGGCGGTTCGAATCATTATTATGGGACCCGAGGTGGGCTCCACAAAACTCATATGTACATGATATGTACATTCTCATATGTACTCATAGCTTTATTGTTTTGTCATTGGTGCTTTGAGGGTGTAATGCTCTTTTATTTATGTTGTTTGGCCTTTCTTGGGTATCTTTATCTCGTTTCTGCATCTGAAATTTTAGGGAAAAATTTCGTGCTGTACCTGCTATTGATTTGACGTTTTGGGGGATTTCCATGCCCCATTCGAACCCAAATGATTAAGGCATCTTAGAAGATGGATTTAGTTTTTTGGGTTTGACAATTTTCGAAGTCTTCACCAACAATGTGGTTATGCTGAGTTGAGTAGCGTTGGTTAACCCCAACTCCAAGGAGTTGGCGGAATGGTAAGCTGAATCGAGATACGCATCATGAAGTGTATGTCATCGGTTCGACTTCCATGATATGGTTTGATCCTCTTGGCCCCCAGGGGAAATTATTGATTACCTGCACTTGTGGGACGGGGCATTGCAAGTACTGGGTACAAGAGATTTGGATATTTTCATCCCAAATTGCTGAAGAAGGAAAAAAATGGGTGTTCAGCTTCGTTTTGAATCAATGATTTTATACATTTTCTGTTGCTCCATGTTGGATTGTTTTCATGCGACACCCATTTAGGTTTTTCTGCTAAATTTCTAATTAGCAAGGACTCTACCATGCCGATTGTACTAGTGGAGCTCTATCAAACTTGTGAAACTTAGTTTGATTTATTCTGTTTCATTAATTTCTAGGATTCAAAGGTTCATAAAAAGCTATTTCTTTGTGTGTAGGTACAATGAAGGCCATTTTCTGTGGAAACTTTGATTATGAGGCTCGGCAGTCTGATCTGGAGCGACTTTTCAGAAAGTATGGGAAGGTTGATAGAGTGGATATGAAGTCAGGTAAGTTTGGCTTATTGCTCTTGGTCAGACATTGCATTGTTTGAATGATCATTGTTTATTTGTATTTTATATTCCTCAAAGGGTAATTTTTTACTTTTGCATATACATAGAGAGAGTACTTTATCACCTGGTCGTGAATTCCTAATTTGGTTTGGACAATGGCACCACTGCACCATTATTCTTCGGGCCCTCCCAGCTGGGAAAGTTCCTAACATCTGACTCATTACTATGCTTATGGAAGTTTAAGACAAAAGCCTGCAAAATGCACATTCTCAGCAATCCCCGAACTTGTTGGGGTAATAGGGAAGAGAACGATGGTTTTTTGCGAACCAACTAGCAAATGAATATGGAGGCCTCCGTAGTCCCACAGGTACACCAGAGGTGAATTGCAGAAGCTGTTGTATGCGTTGGTAGCCGATAGTGACATGTGCTATATTTCAGCATTTTCAAGCCTCAAACAATCTTACGCTTGTATACTTAATGTACTGCATCGTTCATTTTACTTTTATAAGATCTGGTTTATGAGATAAAACCCCCTTAATATGCGTCAATTTGGAAACTCATTGTGGTAAACAAAGATTTGCAAAGGCCTGTACATGTGAAATCTGGGCCATGGATTCCACAGCTGCGAGCTTCAATGGCATCTTCCTCCTTCGAAAGGTGGCTGCTTTCAGTGTCCTATGGCGGGGATATCATCCGAATCATATGATCAGGACCTCGGCCCTCCCTTGTTGAGCAAAAGTGGGGTGGCAAGATATCTTTTGATGAGAAAAGGAAAAGTATGTTTTATGAAGTGTAAAACCCCCATTCTCAGCTAATTCTTTGGCGCAGGATCTTGGAATGTCCATACACTTCCTGACTGATCGATGGGCTTCGTCAGCATTCCATTTCCTGGCTGTGACAAGCTTCCTCTTCTTGTTTCCAAGAAGAGCCACTCTGACATCACAATCCCACACTATCCTCAGACACCAATGCATTTCATGCCTCATGAATTTAGCACAGCTTTCATTTTCAGACACGTTCCCTGGTAGAAACCATGCCACCCTCAATGCAGAGGCATCAGAATATATGGAGAAGGCACTCTTTTCATTCTCCTACCATGAGACATCCACCTTTCCGTTCTTGTTCCTTGACATCATTTATTTCATCACACAAGGTCTGTTACTGATTTTACTGGTCAATAGTTTCTCGATTTCACCTGGGGTTAGTTTTGTGTATAATTATGGGCGATAGCATTGTCTATGAAGTTGGCAATGCAATATCATTTGGCAGAATCCTTCCAATGGGGATTCCTAACTTATTTATTTTTCTCCAAATAAGAAAGTGAATTCTTTTCTCATTTGGATATATTTTGTTTAATATCTCTGTAGGATTTGCATTTGTTTATATGGAGGATGATAGAGATGCGGAGGATGCAATTCGAGGACTTGACCGTTATGAATATGGCAGAAAGGGGCGCCGCCTTCGTGTTGAGTGGACAAAGGTAATGCATATTCATAATTTTGAAGGTTATCTTAAGTTAGATATCCTGTATCAGTTTTCCTATTGTTGTGTTTCAGCAAGAACGTGTCACAAGGAGGCCCGAGAGTGCTAAAAAATCTTCTACGAATTCGAGGCCGTCAAAGACATTGTTTGTAATCAACTTTGACCCATATCATACTAGGACAAGGGACTTGGAGAGGCACTTTGATCCATATGGGAAGATATTGAATGTGAGGATTAGAAGGAATTTTGCATTCATTCAATATGAATCACAAGAGGATGCCACCAAGGCAATAGAAGCTACAAACATGAGGTGTTTTGAACTTTGTTGTCTCTTCGAGTTAATTATTTACTAAAGTTTACCTTTCTTTGTTAAGTCGTCATTATTAATTATTTTCCTCTCAGTTCCAAGTTCCTACTAGATACTGTGTTATGACTTGTGTGTTTGTTTGGTGTGCAGTAAGCTGATGGATAGGGTTATTTCAGTGGAATATGCAGTCAAAGATGATGATGATAGGAGAAATGGCCACAGCCCTGATAGGGGCCGCGATAGGTCACCTGGAAGGAGAGGCCATGAAAGGGGAAGATCTCCGAGCCCTGTTCGCAGAGAGAGGGCTAGTCCTGATTATGGTCGTGGCCGTAGCCCCAGTCCTCGTCGAGAGAGGGGGAGTCCAGATTATGGCCGTGGGCATAGCCGGAGTCCCCAGCGGAAGGAAAGGACTAATTCTGATTATGGCCGCAGCCGTAGTAGCCGCAGTCCTAGGAGAGAGAGGCCTAGTCTTGATCATGTCCATGAACCCAGCCCAAGAGAAGGGAGGGTTACTCCTGATCATGGTCGTGGCAGCCCAAGCCCTCCAAGAGAGAGGATCAGTCCTGATGACTATCCTCGTGGCCGCAACCCTGATTCTAAGCATGAACCGAGAGAGAGTCCAAAGTACGAGGAAGGAGAGAGCCCTGGGGATGAGAGATACCAGAGGTTTGTCTTGTAACTTGTTCTTGTTGTGATCTATTGGTTGCATCCATTTTTGATTTATTGGTTTTTTCTTAGTATAATCTTTATCTATGTATTCCTCTACTGACACAATGCAGTCGTTCTCCACCGGCACGAGAAAGAGAAAGATCGAGATCTTGATTAGCACGATGAAGTTCTTTGTATCAGTAGTTTGAAGATTTGTAGTGCTATCTGCAAATTTTCTGCTACTGACTGGTTTTATCAATTTGGACTCAAGCTTATGAAATATCGATACTGGGGCCTAATGGAAGTTTTAATTTGTAGTTACTTTCTTTCAACCTGTGTTAATGGATTTATCAAAATTGGTCCGAACTAGAAAAGAAGAGATACAGGTCTGTGAACTTTTCCTTTTTCTTTTTCTTTTTTATCGCCCGTCTGTGACTTTGACTTGACTTAATGTTTTTTCAGTTATGGATTTTTCTTATTTATATTTGATACTGGTTTTATGTTAATTAAGTTTGTTGGAAATTGATTGCATGAGGTATCCTATTTTTTCGATAGCTGTTTAGTTTGTGTGGGGTGGATGTCGTTTTTGCCTTAAACTGCTATTTTTATCAGCACATTTTGGTGTTTTTACAAATCCGTTCATGTGCTGCTATTGCCTCTTTAGGATTTTCTCGTTGTAGATTTTGTTTCTATAGTTGTGAGCATGTGTTAGTCTTAGAGAATATGAAAGCTCAAGGCCTGAAGTGGAACATAGAGTGGAATGCTTGTAATAGCTCCAAATTTATTTTTGGGTCTCCAAAAATGGATACCACACTAATTTCTAAAAAGTATGATGAGTTCCTCCAAAATTTATTGTACAAAAAGTTGAAGAAAACAGAGTAAATTACAACCCTAGGGGGTTTTTGTTTTTGGCAGGGGTAGAATAAAAGTTGGGTTAATAACTGGGGGTTAGACAATTATCTAAAGGCACAATTCACGTACCTACTCTTTTTCTATTCCTTCCATCCTACTTTGTTGTGTTCTTACTATTTCTTTTTGAGATGTCCTAAAATATGCTCTTTTTTTTTTTTTTTGGGAGATGTCCTAAAATGATGAGCTTGTTTCAAACTTTCTATTTTTAAATGTTAATATTATCATTTTATCCCTCATTCTCTCCCTCTTATATTCAAAATTTTAACTTGATTTGACATGATAGGACTACTATTTGTGAATGTGGCTCCAATACCATAACTTGGATTCAGATGTCGTTCCATTTTTTCAAAAAGTGGGTTTTTGAAAAAAAGGTAAATTTTGAGGTCAAAAATCATATGTTTACGTAAATAATTTTCCTATTAATATAGATCTTGTTTGATAGATCTTATTGAGATTTTTTAAACGGTACAAAAAAAATTAAAAAATTATTTTTCCTTTTCGTTACATTTGAGTTTGAAATTACCTTCTTTTTAAAAAAGAAGGTTAAGGGGACTTTTTCTCTCTCTAGAATGGGAGCTTCTCTCTCTAGAATGGGAGATTTGTCCCATAGTGGACCTGTGGGATAGTTTGTCCCTTTGATCACCGTGCCTCCACCCTCCATCCTTCACTCCCTTTCTCCTACCCAGACACCTCCTCCGCCAGCTATTCCTTTTTAGCTCCCCCCTTTTTTCCATATCTACCCACCTAACCATCATCGATTTCATTTATCATCCCGTTTCTCTAACCCCCTTATCCTAATCCATCCTCACCCCTAACACCAACCTATTTTAGTTCCTGCCCCTTTTCGTTGCTGCTTGCGAGCCATGGCAGCTACGAAAATATTAGATCTCGAAGAAGGATCTGGGGAATCCGGTATTCTCTAAAACCATTGCTTAGTTGGGAAAATCCTCAATACTAAACCATGTAACATCACAGCGGTTTCGAATGTATGTAATGTGGCGTGGAAAATAAGAGCCTCGTTCTCTGTTATCCCCTGGAACAACAATACCTTC
This sequence comes from Rhododendron kiyosumense, assembly GCA_019656275.1. NCBI lineage: Eukaryota > Viridiplantae > Streptophyta > Magnoliopsida > Ericales > Ericaceae > Rhododendron > Rhododendron kiyosumense. The sequence continues at coordinate 367,591 of BPLS01000693.1, read as the reverse complement.
CTATTCCGTTTTGAAGAAGCTGAGGATAGAGATCTTATCCTCAAAGAGGGACCTTGGTCAGTGGCAAACAACTTGCTAGTCCTTCAGCCTCTCCCAGATGGAGGAGCTGTGGAAGATGTTATGTTCACGCATTGTCCGTTCTGGATACAGATTCATGGGCTACCTATAGACAAGATGAACAGAACCAACGCTGAACTTATGGGACGGCGTTTTGGGCAGTTGTTCGCCGTCAAAAGCTCTCACGATGGAATCCTTTTGGGAAGGAGTTTTCTCAGAGTTAGGGCAGCAATCAAGCTGGACGATCCTCTTCCCAAGGGTTTCTTCCTCCGACGGAAACCGAGTTGTGGAAAAGACCTCTCGATTTCATACAAGTATGAGAAGCTGACTGATTTTTGTTATGATTGTGGGAGAAACGGTCATGAGAACAAGAACTGCAAGTTTGTTTCCCGAGAAGCAGGGGAGAGATCTGGATACGGCCCGGAGCTCCGTTCGGGTAGAGCTAGACAGTCAGCTATCCCTATAGAAGAAATCCGACAACAAGTTGACGAAGCAAAGGCTAGGGTTAATCTTCTCCTCCAGCAGCGGCCGATTGCTCACGACGGAGATGGTGATGCGCGTGGCAAGAGGGATGCGGGGGAGCGCGTGAGAACTACCGAGTATATTCCTCGTCCTTTGGGTATGAGGCAGCCATGCTCTCTAGCCTACGAGGGTGTACTGGCTGAAACAAGTGGCAATACGACGATGGAAACAGGTACGACATCCTCTGTTATGAACCCTATCCGTTTGGGATTTATCAATAGTGATCCGTTGAAGTCAATGTTATTATCCAGTACCTGAATCGCCTCGGACTCTCCTGATTTTGTCCATAGCCCCAACCTCTCTTTGGGCCTAAACAATAGCACTAGACCAATCCCTCATCCAGCCCTTACCACAAAATCAACCGCCCACTATTTTGTAACCGAACCCCCTGACAGCCCAAAAACCCTTTCTTTAAACCCTTTTGCTGAACCCAATACTATTACTACGGGAAACAATCCAACCAATAGCTCTACTTCTCCCATTCCTTCTCCTTACCATCAAACGAAAAATTCAGGAAGATGTCGAAGAACCCCATCGATCCAAAATCCTTCGTCTTTGTGCCCTTGAAAATAACCCCATCTGTTAAAACAACCCCCCACCCATTACCTTACCAAACCCAACCCTAGGAAAAATCCCTCACCCTCGACCAGAACCAAAACCCCTCACCTCCTCCGTCGATCCATGAGGAAGTCAAGCCCTCTCTATACTTCGAATGGGAATGGTTTAAACGCTGACAATAACCATGGTGCTGAGGAAACTCTGTGCGAGATTAACATTGGCCAAGAGTATGCAGGTCAGGGGGACGATACCAGAATGATGACTGTTGAAGTTGTTCATAATTACAAGGAAAATGAAGCTGATCTTTCAAAAAATGGAAAGGGGCTTGTGGTTGGCTCGGAACAGCCACACCCCCAATGTTGATCCTAACCTAGGATTGTCAAGGTATTGGGCGCACCCTGACAAGCTAGGCTTTAGGTGATTTGGTTCGAAAGAAAAGCCCTTCCATCGTCTATCTGATGGAGACAAAGAACAATAACGTCAAGTTGGAAACCATCCGCCGTAGATTAAAGTTTGATTATGGTAATTATGTTGATCCCGAAGGGCTATGTAGAGACCCGTATTTTTTCAAAAATTGTTTAAAGGTTTTATAAATACTAGAATATTGAAAATGGAAAAATTGTGAGTTTATTTGACTTGGGGCTTAAATGATAGGATTGTAACTTGAGGGAGTATGTGGGTAATATAGAGATATAGGAGTATATATAGAGGGGTGTGTGTGTAGGAGATTATTTCATCTCCCATCTCTCTCTCTCTCTACCGGCCTCTCCCTCTCTCTTACTCCCTCACTCAAAACTTCACTCTATCTCACAAAAATCACAAGGATCCGTCTCTATTTCATCTCTAGAACGCAACCTTGGGCTCGTATTGCGTTGGGTGAGGCTCGGGAGGAAGATCTTGGAGAATTTCGGAGCTTTGGAACTAGGGCTCGTTCGTTGATCTCGTGTTTGAAGCTTCTAACATCAAGGTAAGGATTTCTTACTCACTTTATATGTTTATGAGTTGATTTCATGCTTGGATCGAGCCTTGATCGTCCCCTTTCGTTCTTTCGAAAAACTGTCAAAATCTGCAGAAATAGCCCAAAATCGCCTAGGGATCGATCCCCAAGCATGAAGGATCGATCCCTCATTCAAATCTGGACTTAATATGGATTTTTCCCTTGGGGGATCGATCCCCAAGGGAGGAGGGATCGATCCCTCCCCTCTCCGGAACATTCTGCTTGCTTTCTGGGCTTCAGCCCAACTTCAAACGGCCGTAACTTCTTCGTCCGAGGTCTGATTTATGCAAATTTTATATCGATTCGAAGGTCTTGAAGTTAGCTTTCATTTGCCACCAAAATCATCTTAAAGCGATTAGTACACATAAAGTTATGACCATTTGAGTAGAGGTGGGTCACTCCGCCGATGTCCATGGCTATTCCTAAGGTTGTTCTTGACCCGTGTTATGATTCCTTATATGATTAGGATATGTTTAAGTCACTCTTGAGCATAATTGTTTATGTCCTAATGAATTGTTATTTGATGTTGTCTGTTAGCACACTTTAAAGCATAATATCAACGGCGTTGGTTAGAGAAATGTACCGTAAGGGCGATAGGAGTACTATGGGCTGTAAGGGATAAAGTAGTGAGAGTTATGAGTAGACATGAGCTTATCTAGTGGTCCGATGGATAGTATTGTGATTCGTGTCCTCGTGTCTCGTCTTGTTGAGCTCCATAGGTTCTTTTGACACTCGTTCTATAAGATTATCGTTTAGAACCCAGCGGGTGATGTGTCGAGAAGTCGATTGTGGTTTCGATATGTAGAGAAAGACGTTATGATACACTTAGAGAAATGACATGAACTTAAGGTAATTATTAATGTACGATATGACATATTTACAAGTTTGTATTACAATGTGAATTTGGAAAATGTTACTTGCTTGTATATTGAACGATGGCTTACATGTGTGTATGCTTGAATTGAGAATTTGAATAAAGGGCCCGCAACGCAAGGTGTGGTAATGCGAGGACTCTAGAGGGCCCGCAACGCAAGGTGTGGTAATGCGGAAACCCAGGTGAAGAGAATTCACTGTCACGCAAGGGGTGGTAACATAGTTGAATGTCTCTCCCGGGTGAAGAGAATTCACTGTCATGCATGGGGTGGTAACACAGTTGAATGTCTCCCCCGGATGAAGAGAAGTTTGATTGATTTTAGAAGTTTATGTTGAAGTTTGGATAGTTTGTTACTTGGGATCGTGGCTATAAGAAAAGGGAACGAATGGTTAATTCTATCGAGGTTTTATTAAAGAAAGGATTTGGATTTTGAAAAGAGGATTTTTACCAAAAACCCTCCGGTATTCTTGATCGAATCAACGGAGCTTGACCAGTGATGGTCTTGAGTTTTCTCTAAATTGTTTCGAAAATTACGAAGGAAAGTTTTATGGAATAAAGCTCTATGGTGAATGGTATGAAATGAGGAAGTGGTTTGTGGCATTTATTCGAAAGATTATGAGATGATTAAACTATTGTTATTTGTTTGGTTGATGTAAGTTTAAATGCTACTTCTAGTCGACGTGTTGATGGTTAAGGTTACCTCTAAGATGTCCGAAATCCCGAAGTCTAATCGTCTATTCATTTTGGTAACCCCTCTTGTATCTCATGTCATTTTGTTGAAAACTCATTCTTACTTATTGCATGTTTCATCCTATTTACATATAACTTGAGTATAGAATTTCCTACTGGGCTAGTGTAGCTCAACAAAATCCTTCTTTTCAGGTTTTAACGCCCGACAGTGGCTTGCATTACATCGTATGCTCGGTGTGGAAGACATTTTTGGAAGCTAACGAAGTCTAGCTATTTAATCATCTTTGTAAATCTCTTACTTTGATTAATGATAAAGATGTAATTAATTCATTTTGGTTTCTTTTGACTAAACCATTGTGATTTAATGACTTGTTCGTACTTATAATTAAATTAATTTGGGCCGTGGTGCCAAGGGTGTATTTCTCAAAACTTGGGGACTTTGTTTGTAACTAAACAGGTGGGAACTTTCCTTTGGGTATTATATATCTTATGCGAGGGTCTTTTATCGAAATGGTTTATTTATTTACTTGAAAATCGAGGGCGTGACAGGCTAGCTGGAGGGTTAGCTTTATGGTGGAATAATGATGTTTCTGTTGATGTGGAGTTCTCTCATATGAACTTGATGCACACAGTCATCACAATAAAAGCAGAGTCTTTGAGTTGGGCTGCAACTTTCGTCTACGGGTGTCCTACGAATACGGGAAAGGAGAAAGTTTGGGACGAGCTTCGGGACATTGCTAGATTTGAACGAATGCCATGGCTATGCATTGGGGACTTCAATCAAGTCTTTAGTATTGGTGACAAGGATGGGGGCAATATTCCAGATTCGGGTAGAATTGGTGCCTTCCATAATATGCTTAACGACTGTGGTTTGGTGGATCTAGAATGTAAAGGACCAAGATATACGTGGAAAAACAATAGAGCTGCTTACTCTGCAACCTATCCTCCAAATAAGGTTTGCACCCGAACAAAGGGCTAGGTCGTTGAAAGCATATAAAACCGGTAAGACCGGGATCGTTCCCACAGAGAAGTCTTCTTTAGCGAATTTGGAATAGATAGCAAGTAAGTAGCAAGGCTTTCAAGCAGCCAACTCGGTGATTGATTCGGTTAACGAAATTGAACTTGAAATTAAACTAGATTAGAGATGGTTGAGTCAAAATGGATTGATTTACCCACGACTTAGCCATAAAACGGTTCTTTCATTTAACTCATGAGTGAACCGAAACCGTCCGGATTCCACTTGAATTAAAAACTGAAGACTACTTATAACTCAACTCAAGGCATTAATTCAAACTGAACTCATTTAACGGAAGTGAGAGACGAAAATAGATCATTCGCACGCGTAAGATTATCAAGCATGTAGCACAGGGCGATATACTTCATTGATCAAAGAAGCTACCGACCGCATGACCAGTGCAGGAAATCATGAGTTTAATTCGTTCAAAACCTTGAAATCGAGTTAAAGTTTAAGCGAAACCATTTAAACGACTAATCCATAGGGTTCATCTCACTCCATGACCAAACCAATTAACTACTCACTCATAGGAAAAGTCTAGAAATTATGCTAGAAAATGAAAACATGCTTCACCGTTAGAAATGGAAATAAACTTATTTTTACTAAGGATCCAAACTACACGAACAACTTTAAAGCTTGAGATTTAATTCAAACAACAACACTTACTTGAATTATGGAGGAATTAAAGACAAGAAACTTGAAGGCAATAACTAGAGCTCTCAAAACATAAAAGACTAAAATTGTTCAAATGTACATAATGGCCAATAAAGGCCAATAAAACTATTTAAAGGCCAAAACAATCAGCCAAAAACTGGACAAAAAGACCTCCAAAATATCCCAGAAACATAACAAAAGTAGAAAGTTTCCATAAATGGAATGTCTGAAAAGCAGGAAAAATATCTTCTGGAGCCAATTGTTATCGCTAACACAAGGAAGTGTTATCGATAACACTCTGCCGAGAAACTTGTAATCGATAACACTGGGCAAATATTAGCGATTCCCTCAAGTCTGGAAACTTGTGGACCGAAGATGTTGCAAGGTTATCGATAACAGATTTCAAGTTATCGATAACACTTGACTGCTAGACCAAATCTGGGCAAACGTTATCGATCACAATGCTCAACAGTTATCGCTCTCCTTGCCTCTGAACAAATTATGGACCAAGATGGAGAAAGGGTATCGATTACTCTATCCATGTAATCGATAACATCAAGGTGAAGGATGCTTGGTGGCCAGGAATGGGAAACGTTATCGATAACAACTTGTAGAAATGCAGATCCAGCCTACTGATCTGGTTGAGTTTCCTCACACCTTCCGAGCTTCATCCCTTGGCACGCAAAACCGCCTTATTCGCACGTTTTCTTGAAAAACTCAACGACACACCTTACGTGCAATATTTGACTTAAATGAACAAATAAACATAGAAACGTTGCAATTTGAAGGATTTGAGCACGCAAGATTATGTAATCTTGTGTGTTTATCAAGAGCAGATGGAGCCTTCATCATGGAGAGGATTGATATGGCGTTTGCCAATGTGGAATGGAGAGTTCTCTTTGAAACGGCACTGGTTTTTGTGGAGGCTGCAGTGGGCTCAGATCATAATCCACTGCTACTTGACACAAACTTTTCCTTAAACAAAGTAAGAAGACCTTTTCGTTTTGAATCTCTTTAGACAACGGAGGAGGAGTGTTATCACATTATCTCGGAGATGTGGGCACGAGAGGTGGATGGATCAGAGATGCTCCAAATGTGTAAGAAGCTTAGAGGATGTAAAGAGAATTTGAAAACGTGGCTTAGAAAGAACTTTGAGGATTTAGGTCTTCAAATTGCCACAATAAATGACCAGCTGATTGGAATACAGAAGGAGAGTGAGAAGGGCTTCAACTCTGACAATTACGTGAATGAGAAAGTTTTGACAACCAAGTTAGGGGATTTATGGCAGAAGGAATCTATGTTCTGGCATCAACGGTCAAGGGTGAATTGGCTCAGAATGGGCGACAAGAACACTCGTTTCTTCCACCTAACCACAATTCATCGAAGACAGAGAAACCAAGTGGTGAAATTAAGGGATGAAGGTGGAATCTGGCAGAATGAAAAAGAGAGTATTGCTAGTATTATCAAAGGCCATTTTCAGAAACTGTACCAACCCCCTCCGAAAAGGGACTTTGAGGATATAATCTCCTTGGTGGATTCCGTCGTTACATCGGAGATGAACGCTGCTCTGACTAGGACCATAACAAGGGAGGAGGTGAAAGAGGCAGTCTACCAAATGGGTCCTTTAAAGGCTCCGGGGTCAGACGGATTCCCTGGGTTATTTTACCAAAAATATTGGAGCATCGTGGGTGAAGATGTGTTCAAGGCAGCCTAAGAGTTTTTTGAAGAAGGCCAACTATTGAAGGAATTGAACCACACCAATGTCACTCTCATACCCAAGGTACCAAATCCCGATTCCATGTCTCAATTCCGCCCCATCAGTTTATGTCGTTTCAATTATAAAATTTTTTCCAAAATCATTACAAATCGTCTCCAACCTTTTATTACTAACATTATATCAGAGCAACAGTTTGCCTTCATTCCAGGAAGACAAATTCATGACAATATCATTGTTGCTCACGAAGTGTTCCACTATCTCAAGCATAAGAAAAAAGGGAAGAAAGGGGCAATGGCAGTAAAGCTAGACCTGAACAAAGCTTATGACAGAATTTGTTGGGATTTCTTATTAAGGTTGCTAGATAAAATGGGCTTTTCTCCCACATGGATGAAATGGGTAAGGGAATGTATGTGTTCTGTGAAGTTTTCTGCTAACGGAGAACAAGTGTGCAACGTGGTGCCTAAAGGGGGGTCAACGCCAAGGGGATCCTCTCTCACCATATCTTTTCCTCATTGCCTCAAATGTGCTCTCAGTCTTAATCAATAGACCTGTCCTCAAGAAGTCTTTATCGGGAATAAGGCTCAGAAAGAAGTGTCCAATAGTGTCGCACCTATTGTTTGCTGACGATTCGCTGGTCTTTCTCGAAGCAAAAGCAAAATGCTGCTCTAACTTCAAGGACCTCATAATGTGTTTCAGCGAAGCTTTGGGATTGGATATCAATTTTCAGAAGTCCAATCTATTTTTCTCTCCAAATACCTCCACGACTGCCAAGACGGAGATCAAGAATATATTTGGGATGGACGAGATCAAAGAAGGAGCTAAATACTTGGGCCTTCCAATGTTTTGGGGGAGATCAAAAAAGGAATCGTTGGCTTTTATCAAGGACAAGATCATGAAGAAGATTCATGGGTCGAATGGGAAACTCCCCCAAGCTAGCAAGGAAGTTTTGATTAAATCTGTGATATAAGCGACCTCAATGTATCCAATGATGTGTTTCAAGTTACCCACATCCCTGTGCGCCATGTTGAACTCTATGGTGGGGAAATTCTAGTGGGAGAATGGCGAGAGAGGGGAAAAATTCATTGGGGAGCTTGGGATAAGCTAACGAATGCAAAAGGAAATGGTGGTATGGGTTTCCGAGACTTCGAAACCTTTAACTGTGCTCTACTGGCCAAACAATATTGGAGAATTCTAAACAACCCCAATGCTTTTTGGGTTAAAGTGCTAAAGGGGATATACTTTCCTAATAAATCGTGCATGGATGCAAGTAGAGGGGCCTCACCTTCGTGGCTCTGGAGTAGTCTGCTGGAAGGCAAAGCTCTTTTGGAAAAGGGGCTCCGATGGAATGTTGGTAATGGGGAAAGTATCAAGTTTTGGGGTGACAATTGGATACCAAATTGGGCTGATGGAAAACCTCTAACAACACCACCTTCAGATTGCCCGTGGACTTCAGTTTCAGAATTCGTATGTCAGCAAAGGAAAGTTTGGGATGTGGGGAAATTACAAAGCTATGTGTCAAGAGAAGAGGTGAAGGCCATTCAGAAAATTCCAATCAGTATAATGAATGTTGTGGATAACATCATTTGGAGCCACACAAAAAATGGAAACTACACGGTCAAGACGGGATACGCCCAGGCCTTTAAAGCCAAGCTTAGAGCCAAAAGCTATCGTCCATCTTCTTCATGATGCTTTCCAAACAATTTTTGGGTAAAACTCTGGACAATCCCCACTATCCCCAAGGTACTCAACTTTGTTTGGAGAGTGATTAAGAACTGGATAGCATGAAATGATAATTTGTGCAAGAAAAAATGTTCTCAGTCACCGATGTGTCCTATTTGTGGGAAAGAGCCGGAATCTATTGAGCATGTATTATTTCGATGTAGTTGGACCGAGGCGGTTTGGTTTGGATGTGGCCTTTCATATTGGATTAAGGAACAACCCATTAGTTCAGCAGATAAATGGGTGGAGGATTTACTTTTGCGGTGATCTTGCTAAGGAAACTAGTAAAGAACAAGTTGGACTCATCTTCCAAGTCTGTTGGGCTATATGGAAGGCCAGAAATGACCATGTTTTTAATGGGATTCCTCCAAACCCAAAAAGAACAGTGGACAGGGCAAAACTTGCAAACTCTGATTATCTGAGGGCTACCTTCAATGAAACCAGGACAACTACGGAGACAGTATACAGGGAAAAGAAATGGAATCCCCCCAACCCCAACCCCTTCTTCTATTAAATTCAATTGTGATGGTGCTTATTCCTCCTCCTGCAACTCTGCTACCTTTGGTTGTTTAGCTAGAGATAATGGTGGAGGAATGCAAAGTTACAGAGCTGGTAGGATTGTTGCCTCATCAGCCTTAGCTACGGAAGCTTGGGCATTACGGATAGCTTACGGAATGGCGATGGACATGAACCTAACTAATGCAGCTTTTGAGCCGGATAGCAAAGAGTTGGTCGATTGTATCAACAACAAGAATAGTAGACCTCCATGGGAAATTAAGGCAATGGTAGGAGATATCAAACAGTGGGCTCAACAAAGGGACTGGACAATCAGCTGGATTTGCAGATAACAAAATTCTGCTGCACACTGGCTAGCAACCCGTGCTTTAGATAGGAGCTTTACTTGTAATCCAAATTGTATCCCATATGGGCTTAGCCGCCTTCTTATGAAGGATAGGCCTTCTTGAGTTTTAATGAGAAATTTGAATTATCAAAAAAAAAAAAAAAAATTGTTAAAGGGGGTAAAATGGTAAAATTGACAAAAAGTCAATGTAATTATAATGTTCTCTTAAATTTTGGAAAAGTCAATATAGGCACAACAAATTAGGATGAGGGAGTATAATTTTGAGATCTGGAACATTGACTAATTAGTTCGGTAGCTAGACCAATTTTATTGCCTACTAGTTGGTGACTCATTTAAAACCTGTATAAGTCTCGTCAATAGCCCAATACAGGAATTGATGGCATGCGACTCATAGTCTAACCTCAAACCTAAGGGTTCTCGAGGCCCTTGTTTGGTGGACAACTACCTTGAGCCAACCCTGACGATATAGCAACTGGTGAATGCTATGCATGCAGGGGCAACTCTACTGGGTTTTCAAGGAGTTCATGCGAACCCTTTGCATTCAAAAAATGCAATATATATATATATCAGAAATCTTCAAGTAAGGACCTTAAATGCGGACTACCCATTTCTCACCTTTCCCGATCTGATTTTGATGATCCGAGCCGCTCAATATGTTCAGAACGTGATTTTAAGAGTACCCGCCAGAAATCGACAAAAAAAAATGACCGAGAAGGGCTTGATTTGAGCAGTTTTTATTTAAACCGTTAGATAAAAAATAAACAAAAACTGCTTGGATGAAGCCCTTTCCGGTATTTTTTTTTGCTGATTTCTTGCGAGTACCCTTAAAATCATGTTCTGAACACATTGGGCGGCTCAGATCATCAAAATTTGATCGGGAAAGGGAGGTCCGCATTTTATTAAAATAAGGTAGTCCTTATAAGAAGGGGACTCATATATATATATATATATCTGTCTCTTATACACATCTTAGGAAGA
>BPLS01000693.1:305132-336376 GCA_019656275.1 Rhododendron kiyosumense | reverse complement strand
TTCAGAGATAACTGTGGAAGTAGGCTTCTACCCTCTTCTCTTGCCATGGACTAAACGGCCACTGCCTGAAAGGACTATGTGCAAGGAACCGCCCCGCCCCCCAAAGGTACATCTCGCGCCTATAGGTCGCTAGAAACTATCCAAGAAGACACTCGAATCTGGAAGGATAAACAAACCCACCCACCTCCCGCGTACATCTCGCGCCTGTGAGTCGCTATAACTATCTAAGAAGACACTCGAAACTAGAAGGATAAACAAACCCACCAGGTGGACTGCCGAGCTACAAGTCCTACGACACAGGAGCGGGATTCTCTAAAAAGCCAAGGTCGTGGGTGGCCAAGAGGGCCCACTTGGAGACTTGGGATCTCAGCAGGAAATGCAAAGGTTGCTTAAAGCCGGCCAACCGATAGGCGAAAGAGAATCAACTACATGGTTATAATTAATTTTAGCCAAATTTTTAAATATATAAACTATCTAAAAAAAATTAAGTACTCAATTTTTCAATCCGTTTGAATCAATGGGAAGATCATTTTTTTGATCATATTGTTCTAAAAGGTCATAATTAATATTTTCATGTAGAACTCTCATAATGAAGTATTTACCCTATAGGATTCCAAATAAAGAGCAGAAACTTGATTACAAGAGCCCTATAGACAAAAATTAATTATGACAATTTATAATAAAATGATCAAACAAATAAGATCTTCACGTCGTTCAAACGGATTGTGGATTGAGGTAGGCTGAATGGGAGGATGGTGGGTTGGGTTAAATTCATTTAGACCGAAACTTTACACATAATTTTTTTTTTTTTAATTCTTAGGAATTGCACCTAGGCTATAGCCTAGTGCAGCCTAAGTGTACTTCCGCTATTGTACACCATGAAGGACATCATATGGTTCCTTTAATAGGTTTCCGAGGAATGACCGCTTCCATTCCGAGTTATGAAACAGTATGGGGTAGTGCAAACCATTCCTGTGGTTGAAGATCTGAGTCCTTGATTTTTCGACTATACCATCACCGACAGCAGGGTCAGAGTCTGAAAGGGATTACATCTTAGGAATGCAGAGATCGCAAGACCGCGGAGAGGGCACCGGCTGCAAGATGACTCAGAAAGCCCATCAAGAGTATCTCCTATGGGTAAAGGCCAACTTCGGGGTGGATCTCCCTCCCTGAAATGCTGGAGGCCTACCTCCGCCCAATCCAAGTTATAGAGATTACCTGACCGAGGAACGAGCTCGACATCAGAGAATCCCGCGGATATGGTCAGAAAGTCAACAAGCTTTGATGGATAAGCAGTGGGAGCTAGAAGCTATATTGCTACGCGTTGTACGTAGTAACATTTTTACTAGCCCTTACCCATCAAGATTCAAGAACTGTAATTTCAGTACAAAATTAAGATATCAGTTAACTAGTTAAGGCTCCGTTTTGTTAAGGTTTTTATTTTATAAGTATTTATTTCTCGTTTTACGAACAGGTCATTCTCTCATAATACATCGTACATTTAAAAATAAGTACTTTTTTTAATTAATGAATCCGAAACACCCTAAATATGTTCACATCAAAAAATAATACTACTCCACTAATAAACCTCAAGAAGTCCTACATATGAAGTTGGTAACTTATCTCCCTTCTCCAGTGGTGACCAAGTTCGAGTTCCATGAGTGGCGGGACTTTTGGGGCCAGAGCTATGGATAACATCTAGACCTCTTGTGCTAATTCTAACACCTCCACTAACCCTCGCTGATGTATATCGCCTGAAAAAAGGAAAAATAAAAACCTCAACAAGTCCTACATATGAAAGGATACGTTGCACGGCACAGCAAGGCCCAATAACCAAAAATTGATGATCAATTTTCATCCACTTTGGTAACCTTTTTCGCATATTAATTAACCCATCAGAGTATTTACGAGTATGATATTAGCTCTGCTTGACTAACTTAAGTTGAAAATATTAAACGAATTTCTGTCTTTTGGTAAATGGGACGGCCGGAATTGCGAGTCAAACATGGGGCTACTGGCTTATCTGAAAAGGCAAACTTTAGTTTAAAGTTTTTTTAAATTAGTACGGAGTAATTTTTAAGCATTCTTTAGCCGATTGTTTTATGGATTCAGCAATGTTACAGTACAGGAAAAATTTCTTCGAAAATGTTCCTGAAAGAGAAATTAATAGTTCATATTAACTTTAATATTTGGGTCATACCCATTAAAAGGAATCTCAATCATTAATTTTATTTTTCCATATCCTAACAGTTTCGTTATAGTAGCTTTCTGCTTTAGGCCCCACAGTTCAGGGCCAACTATGTGGGCCCCCAATTCCCATTAGCCGCAAATAAATTTGTGGTACTCGTTGTTTCAAATGGCCCCCATAATTTTCAGGGGAAAAAAAAAACCAGAGGATGTCATCCATAATTTTGTCCTAAAATATTAGATTAAGAATTTGAGTCGAGTTGTAGAATTATATTCTTATTTCACAATGGCACATTGTTTTTGATTTCCAACCTGAGTATTGACATCAGATACTCCCCTGTTGTTCATCGACTACGCATTTCGGCCTAATCTTAGGCCCTCACTCACCCTCCATGGACGAACCTTGCGGAGGATCCCTTAGGTTTTGGGGGGCATTGGATTCACGCCAATATTTACGTTACTCAAGCCGACATTCTTGATTTTGCTTCGTCCGCCACTGCTCGCGTGGGTGCCCCTCTAAGGCGGGACGCTCCCCTACCGATGTATTTTTACATCCCACAGCTTCAGCAGATCGCTTAGCCCCGTTCATTTTCAACGCAAGAGTGCTCGATCAGTGAGCTATTATGCACTCTCCGTACAATTACAATGAAAATGGGACGGATAGAGTAGAATATAATTCTCTTATGCAATTAGGTTACATAGGTTTTGATTTTAGGACTGTAATTATTCTTTATATATACCTGTATTATACCGATCAACGAAACTTCACAGACAGGGATAGAACTTGGGGTTCTGCAAAAAGCCATGGCCCCCAAAAAAACCGGCCTTGTTCGTTGTGGGTCTTAAAACCCCTGCGCACGGTCCTCAGTAACATTGAGTACTTAATAAATGGATGTTACCCATGGCTGTAGTAATTAAAAATGAAAAGGCCATCAATTAGTGGGTTGTCTATGCCCAGCCCCTTTCTGTTTGGGCCTATCCTAATAGAGTATACATTGTACCCATCTGTTAACGGGTATAATATTGCATTTCATTTTGGTTTGCTGTGGCCCTTTCATCATAAGGCCTTCTTTGCTTAAGGTCCTAATTGTTTACTCTCTCCGTCTCTATTCTTTTGTCCCTCGTCCTATTTCAATTTGATAAAAAAATTCATTACAATTTTGTATTAGTAATACTATTTATATGCAATATGGATCTTGTTTGATAAATGTTAATTAGCTTTTTTTTAAACGATGTTTTCAAAATCACTTAAAAAATTATAGACTGCATGATATAATTAATTGAAAAGTGGCACAGACTCTCAAAAGGGACTAAAGATTGGAGACAGAGGGAGTATTTTGGGCCCTATAGTCGTCCTCTCTCTGTATCATTCTCATCTCTTCCCATTGTTACTAACCAAAATCCTAATTGGCCTAAACACAATAGCAAGGCTCAAATTTCACCGTAATTTGTTTTGGCCCTGGATGCTTGTATATTGATTGTGTGTTTGTACGGCCTAGTAACAATTGTTTGTTATTTACATTTTGATGATTAAGGACATTTACAGGAAGTTTTAGACTCGATATAAATTGCAAGTATAGAACGCAGTATGCATTTTGCCCAATGAGTTTTGCGTCATTTTTATACGGGCCTTCTGTAAGTGTACGATGAAATTAGCCTTCCGGATTATCTGTCCATTGGGCCGGATGCTGAGTTAATTACAAATGAGTGCGATATGCATTTTGTTGTTGGTTACGGAACTTGAGAGAACATGATTACAGAGAGAACAGTATATAGACTTCATGATTATAGCGTATCTCTGGAATGGGTTTAAGAGCATGTGTTCATTTCTCAAATTCTTCTGCTAATATAAATCTCAGCTAAACGGATGATTAGTTCAACAAATCTCACCACGCATAAGTAGTGCAGTACTTATGTTCTAATGAATCTTTCGAGATAGATCAGAAAAGGAAATAAAAACTTGGCCTCCAAAACCAGCCCTTCTACTGCAGCAAAGTTTTTTTTGTTTTGTTTTTTTTGAAGGATAGGATCCACAATTTGTAGCTTTCAAAAATGCATTCCTTTGACCTAAACCGCGAAAATTAATGGAACCCCTACGATACTTAAAGCTCTGTCGCGAACTCATTCATGAACCTAGAGGAATAAATTAAGATTTTGAACTTGTTTTAAGTAACAGGATTACACTTCCTCATACTTTCTTTAATAACATCCATTGATCATATCATTCGGTGAAACGTACCGACACTCCCACCCTAGCCCATGCCTCATCCACCAGAATCGATCGATCGATGGTTTATTATATATCTCTTTCCATGCAGTCACTTATACTCTTTCTTATGAGGAACTTGAAAATTTTATAGACTTGAGCAGAGGCGTAATCCTGAAGTAGCTCAAGTCTGTGGTTGCTGGTATCTGCCGCATTTGGTACCTAATGCTGTTAGAAGTGGCCTGGAAGAGATGCCAAAGTTTTCAGCTTTCTTGATCATGTGGAAATTTCAGTGTTTTTCAAGTTACTGGGATCCAAAAACACGGGTCCGTTTAAAGGGTGGTTAAAATATTCCCCCGTTATCATTTCCAGCAGGAACTTTACAATGAGACTTTCCCTTTCTGTCAATTGATGAGTGGATTAGTTGTTTGAGTACAAATAGCTGTTTCACATATTCCCCTTCTTTTTCATCTTGAATCCCCCCTGGGAAGCAAGGTATAAAAGATAATCATTATGCAACAACCACAACCGGGAGAGAGAGATCAGAGAGAGTTTCCTTCAGCTAATTTCCTTAACTATGTGCATCAGGAGATTAGGGATGGATATTTTTTAGTTTCCCTAAAGGATTTGTGTGTTTTTGTTCATATGCAAGCGATGAATTTGATTCGGGTGGTAGAACGTACATATTAAAACTTAAAATAAGAAGTTTCGGGGTTGCTTTTCGAATTTTCTCAGCTTTTAGCATTTTAGCTTCATATTGTAGCAATGTATCCATTGACGTTCCTACGGACGCTATTGTTTAGATTTCCCTGTGGGACACGGAATTATAGCAAATCTGCCTAGAGGGTAATTTTTAAAAGTTGGTGTGCACTATTAATGCTGGTTTGTCTAACTTTATGGGTAACCCTCCCTCGCATACCATTGGTTCTTCCTAATTAATATTTGGTGTGAAACTTGTCCCTTGTTTCTATTGGACCTGATAAAGCTCTCACCTCCTTTTCTATTTTTGGGACCTGGCAATCAAGTGCATGGCTTTTGAAGAATGCTTTGTGTTTAGTACTAACCTGTTGTTGTGCTAGATCTTTGGAAATCAGTCAAAATAGGAAATAATAATGATAATAACTTTGGCACGCAAAGCCCCTGCCCCTTCAAAAATTCAAGAGTTCAAGGAAAATGTGGGTTGGGGCAACCAGCGTAGTTAATCTCTTTGCGTGTGATCACAGAATGATAGAAAAATCCACCCGTTCTGGAATGTTCGGATCTGAGCCATAGTTGACCCGGTCAGGGAGAATATATCCATCACCCAGAACTCCACTGAAATGTAAGTGGACGTAAGGCCTCCATAGCTCAACCATCTAGTCCTACGTAGACTCGAACTCAGGACCGGTGGGACGGGAAGAGGGTTTTAACCGGGTTGGCTCAACCACTTGAACTGCCATCCCGATGGTTCTTATTCACAATGAAATTTTCATCAAGTAACTACTCTACTACGTAAGCTCAATTTTGTATTTCCCAGTCTGCACATTAAAGTGATTTTATCTGCCTCTCACTCTTGACAGATAATTCCTATTTAGTTCCCACATTTCTCTCAAGTGCAGATGTGCATCCATATTGTGACTCCCACCCTTTTACTGAGTCTCAAAACTCGTCAACAGCAGAATACATATTTAACTTATTATCTGAGTTTAACTCAGAATGCATTCCTTCAATTTAAAACCTGATTTTAGGTCTACCGACAGTCCACACATAATCCATAAAGTCAAAAAACAGACTTTACATTTATCTGCATTGTCATCATAAAACGCAATCTCTTCTAGTATTTCTCAGAAAACTTGAGAATTTTATGGACTTTAGTCAGATTTGATCCCAGATAGAATGGATGATTTGCCTTTGATTGAACCGTAAAAGAGATTACTCGAAATACGTATAAGCTGATTTGAACACCCTTGTCTGTACAAAAATAAAAGAACGGTTCCACTTTGGTTTTTCACTACCTAAAGTTGATTACAATGGGCAAAAGATGCCAAGTTTTCAGCTTCTTTCCACGGAAAAAGTGCGTTTGAAGTAACAGGGATCCAAAAACGCACATCTTTGAAAAATGTTTAAACTAATCCACTGTCATCATTCCCTGCAGATCACTTTATAATTAAACTCTCTCTTCCTATCAGTTGAGTGGGTTAGTTGATTTGAGAACAGATTATCCTTCAGTCATATTCTCTTCTTTGTCATCTTCTATCCCTACCAAGAAGAAAGGCATACCACATTCATCATCATGCACCAACCACTAGAAAGTCCCAGAAGTAGAATTGACCTGCTCTAAGCCACAGACACAACCACAGAGAGAGAGAGAGAGAGAGAGAGAGAGAGAGAGAGAGAGAGATGTCCAAGCAATGCACTTATCCGTCACTTAAGATCCTTATTACTAGCTCAAGTGACAAATCTACATACATATACTATTATCATCACTGCCAATGCCACAAACATAAAATGGCAATCAATGGCTTAGGAGGACAAGAAGGAAAATGAGAAGACGAAGAAGAAGAACAATGTAGTATAATCTTTTATGAATGAAAACCCCATTTATTGCTGAATAACAATTGAGAAAGGGGGTTTGCTAGCAAAATCTAAATACACAAAAGAATGGAGAATAGACACCAAACCAACTTGACACAATTTGAAAAGCACGCATCCACACACACTAGAACATATACTTCACCCATTGCTTTAGTCAAGCAAGCCCCAATTGAATTTGGGATGTACTGGATTACTGGCGTTCGATGTTGAAGGTGGGGCGGGATCGAACGTCTCCCATTGCGTGGTTATGACCACTGCTGCGCCGGAAGCTGAATGCCTCGACGGCTGTTGAGGTTGGGGCTCGATCTGGATTGGCGAATGCCCAACCGAATGCCTCGGCTGGTGCTGCTTGTTTGGGGACGAAATTTGCCCATTTGAGTAGCTCTGTTGATGATGATGCTGTTGGTTTGGGGACGAAATTTGCCCATTCGAGTAGCTCGGGGAAGAAATTTCCCCATTTGAGCGCCTCTGTGGTTGATTCTGCTGAACTGGTGATGGCTGTTGCGGAATTTCGCTTCCGTTGCTCGTAGGCGTTGAGTTTTTGACCTTTAACACATCAAGAATCTCAACATATTTCTGCACTCTCCTCACCTGCATTGTAGGTGACACCAAAATTGGCAATTTCCAATATTTGAGTCAGTTTCTCACACAACTGATGTTTCACATGGCAAAAACTAAAATCGACATCCTGAATGCCAAGTCAAAATTACCTGCATTTTCCTCTGCAATTTCACATCCCCATCAGCCACAATCCCATCCAATTTAATCAGCTGATTCATCAACATTTCAATCAGGTTCAACAACATCTTCTCCTCAACCTTCCCACCTTTATAAATCACCGATTCAAGAGCCGATACCTACCCAATTCCAATCAACCAAAATTCCATCAGAAAAATTCAACTCACACTCAATCAACCAACTTATTATTACCCTCTAAAAAATGCTTCCAAAAATTACCAAGTACAGCAAAATTATACCTGTCCGGCTAGCCTATCGACGTCCAAACTGATATCGGAGATCGATTTCGAAGCCTTTTCCATCTTAGCAGTCTTTTTCATCGCGAGGTACCGTTTTTCCTGGCTAATTGGGTCCTCAACCAGCACCATCTTCGATCGGTCCTTGACCCCAACAATGTCGAGGAACTGCTTGGAGTCCCTCTCCTTGTCCTTGTACATCAGCTTCTGATCCTCGTGGTGTAAGCCCGTGGGCCCTGATAACATCTTCTTCAATTCCCCTGCAATAATCCCAAAATCCATAAATTCTACAAAATCAATGGACTAACTTGAAAAAATCCATTTACAAATCGGGTGGCTGAGGAATAGGTTGAGTTTATGCGAGCAGCACTAGAAGAGTCCTCATTTACTCTTCGAAACTCTACTCTCCTAATCCATTTCTTTGGACTGAATCTCAGTGGATTATGGCACCAAGGCCACTCTGCCACTTACAATACCCGTCACATATTTGTGGTCGGTCATGATATGAGAATGAAACTTTTGCCATAGAAAAAAAAAAAAAAAAACTTGAAAACCCATTGGACAGAGAATTAGAGGATACCGAAGGAGGCTTGGGAGCTGATGTTCACTTCGTGATAGACCGACCCGTATTTGACCCGGACCCGGACAGTGGGAGGTGGGATACGGGTTTGATCCGAATCCGTTCGCTTCTGAACCAGCATTCCTCCGGGTCTCACCTCCCACTCACCGGCGGCGGAGCTCCCATTGGTTGTCGGCGGAGGCGGTGGCGGTGTTGTTCTAGTCTTCATTCTCATCATCTTCACCTCGTTGCAAACGGGTCGAGCAGAGTTTGAATCCGAAACGGGTTTTAGCACGACGGAGTTGTACCAATCGTTTGACTTTCTCACGATCTGCAAGAGTCGTCGCCTCTTTCAGCCGTCCTCATCGCCCCAGCACCACACGCGTCAAATTCCCAAGAGAGAGGAGAGAGAAAAATACGTGGAGAGAGAAAACGCGCAGTCACTCGCAATCTCCTTTTTTATACATCCCCATTTGGATATGAACCAGTGGCGTTGAAGGAAAGAAACATTAAAATCGCGCTCAAGAATCTCGAAATCTTACTCGCCAAGAAAACCGGCAGATAGATCGCCTGACTTCAGTCGTCGATCGGCTCAAACGTCCCGTAAAAACAGGGACTTTTCTGGGCTTTAATTTCTCTCTAGGATAGGAAATCTCCAGATCTCTTTCGGCCCAAATGTAGCTAGTGGATTAAACCCTCAAAAATTATCGAACCCAACAACAATCTGGACACAACGATAACGAATGAAAGACGTTAAGAGCTGTATGAGTCTGAAAATGGAAGGAATGTGGAATTATTGATGAATTTTCTCTGTGCTATTTCTTCTTCTTGGTCTGGAGAAGACCACCGGCAGGAGGAGAGAGATAGAGAGAGAAACGAAATATAAAAAAATTGAATGTACAACGAAGAGAACAATTACTAGCAGATTATATATATATAAGACGCTGAGTAGTGAGTATTATATTACTCCTTGTGGCTTGTGAACCCTCGAGTATTATATTTTGCCTATAACAATGGAGTAGGAGGAGTATTTGTTTTTCTGTAAAAAATTTCTGTGATGGGACACGAAAGCTGCCAATTAGGCTTCTGTTGGAAGGTTATCTCAAGAGAGAAAGAAAGGGAGAGTAATATGAGGCTGTTGTTGGGTTGATAATGATATACTCCTCCGTACGATTACTACTTTTTAAACTAAAACTCGCTTTGTCCTTTTTTTCCTTTTCATTATACGGAGTATCTTTTATTTATACTCTCTCCGTCCCAATTTACTTGTCACAGTTCTATTCCAACCGGAAAAAAGAATTAGTTATATCTTTAAATTGGTAATGAATTTTATATCCAATATGGATCTTGTTTGATAGATCTCGATTTGTTCTATAATACAGTGTTTTCAAAATCGCCTAAAATATTATAAATTACAAGATATAATCAATTGAAAAGTGGCACGAACTTCAAAAAGTGACAAGTAAATTGGGACGGAGGTAGTATTTGTTAATGTGAATTTTAAAAAATAAATAATATAGATCTTACTCGATAGACTTTGATTAATTCTATAAGAGTTTTTATTGAAAACATCCCTCAAACTATTCATCAGATTTTTATTTAGTTCTCAAACTATCAAAATGGTTTATTTAGTCTTTCAACTATTGGCTTGCATTTTATGTAGTCCTTCTTGAAAACTTCCGTTAAGTTCCAAACGGAAAATGGCACAGTACAAGCGTTTTGTTTTAAAAAAAAATTTCCAACCACTAATTTGCAATCCTATGAAGTAGAAATGTGATTATGAGAGCTTTAGAGAAAAAATTTGATTATGTCTCTTTAGAATAATATGATCAGAATAATAAGATTTTCACACCTATTCAAACGAATTAAAATTTGAACACTTAATTTTTTGAGACCGTTTATATAGTTAAAAAATTCAGTGTTCAAATTTTAATCCGCTTGAATGGGTGTAAAGATCTTATTATTCTGATCATATTATTTTAAAGAGACATAATCAAATTTTTTCTCTAAGGTTCTCATAATCACATTTCTACTCCATAGGATTGCAAATTGGTGGTTGGAAATTTTTTTTAAAACAAAACGCTTGTACTGTGCCGTTTTCCGTTTGGAACTTAACGGAAGTTTTGAAGAAGGACTACATAAAATGCAAGCCAATAGTTGGAGGACTAAATAAACCATTTTGATAGTTTGAGGACTAAATAAAAATTGGGTGAATAGTTTGAGGGATGTTTTCAATAAAAACTCATTCTATAATACAAAAAAATTTAAATTATAAAAAATATTATAAATTAAAAGATATAAGCAATTCAAAAATAGTAAGCAATTCAAAAATAGATAATGAAAATGGGACGGAAGGAATAATGGTATTTTGGTATTTTATAAAATGGTACAGTACTACTTTTAAATCTAGAAAATCTGTTATTTGAATTATCTGAGTGTTTTAATAAAAACTTTAAAGCTTTATGATAAATTTTTGTTTTCTAGAGTTATAAGTTATAACATCAAATGTGTTTTTTTATTTAATTAAATATTACTACATAAATAAGTTAGGACAATTTTAGTACAGGACCCGGGATGGCTCCACCATAGGTAAGGGTTCAAACAAATCCTTTTGCGGTAGAAAAATGCACTAAATTTTTTTTTGTAAGTGTAACTTCTTTTTTTTCTAAATTGTTTGCAAGAGATCATTTGTACCAAGCGAAAGTAAATGACAATTTTGCTAATGCGTGTGAGTAATTAGACATTATAGCTCAAAAAAATAAAATAAACCAAGTCCAATAAATTTTCAACCAAAATAAATACAATCTTTTAGTGCTAAACTACGGACCCACAGGGTAGTGAGCAAACTCATTATAGGGTGTAGTGAGTAATCGTAGTCGTCTAAGAGTATTTTCAAATGTCTGGATTTAAAAGAAACTTTTCCATGGAAGAATACTTTTTTTAATCTGAATCGTTAATTGCTAAGATAGATGAATGTGATTACTCATTACACCATGTAACGAGTTGCAACACTACAAGGCCCGCTTCCTAAACTAAGGCTCTGTTTGAACTTGTGGAAAGAAGTGGAAGAGAACAGAAGAGAAAATTTTTAGATTTTCCCCCAAGTAGTTTGATTCTTTGTAAGAAATTGATAATATCAAAACTCTTTTTGTTTCTGTCAAAACTTAAGGTATATCTTTCATTATATGACTTAATTACCCTCTAATACACTATTTACTTTACAAAAATGCCCATTAAAATCCCTTTTCAATTCCTTACTCTATTTCATCACTTTTCCAAACCAACTAACACCTCATATCACAACCAGTACACTTACCCAAAAAAATACTCCTATTATGACAACCAGTACACACACCACATACATCTACGAATCAAAACAATGTATAATCATCACAAACTCATCATTAAACCACTAGAAAAGTAGAATTGCAACATAACCAAAGGTCAAGCAGTACTACAAATCAATGAAGTAGATGTAGATGTTAAAGATGTACTACCACCGAAACAAAATCCTCCCTAAAGGGCGAACGAAGGCGAGACGGCGCCGGCCGAGGAGATGGGGATCAGCGCCGGTGCTTCCGTTGCGAGAGAGCTTTCGATGAGAGAGGCACTGGTAATTTCTTTTCTTACAAGATCGATTAATGTCTTTGCTTTTAAGATCGAATAATAGTTTCCGAAGAGAGAGAGAATATATGCATAATGGAGTGAAATATAGTACCCAATAGAAAAGAGAATTCATGATTTCTCCGGCAAACCTCCAGCGGGTTTTGGGGTTTTGTTGGAGATAAGAACACTCAGAACAGCCATGTGAAAGAAAAGAGATTTCAAGGTCATTTTCGTAAAGAAAGTGGTGTTGTAGAGAGGAATTAAGTTATGCAATGAAAGGTACATTTTATGTTTTGGCAAAAACAAAAAGAGTTTTTCCATTATCAGCTCTCACTTCAAAAAGAGAAGGGAAAATTTTGGATTTCATTTCAATTTTTCTCCCCATTTCTCTTCAACTTTCCTTCTCGTTTGTTTTCTTAATTATTTTCTCTTTTTTTTTTCCTTTTTTTCCTTAAGTTCCAAACAAGCCTGAAATTATGGAGCTACCCTGTGGCCTCTACTCATATTACTTTTTTGAGATAAATTTATTCACGGCAACCAATCGCGACCATCCAAAAGTGTTTAAAATGGTTCGGATTTTAATGAAATTTTTCTCGAAAAAAGTGTCCGAACCATTCAAAACACTTTGGGACAGCCGTAATTAGCGCTGTAAACAACTATTCACGGTGGAACCGTGAAAAAGATTTTCTCTACTTTTTTTGGTGCAACGGAAATATGACTCTACTCATATACGGTCATGGAGGATACCTTGTTTGTTTTGGATTTTAAAAATTTCTGGACACGGTCTTCAATAAGTTTCCTCTATCTATCTATATTCACTCATTATTCTAAAATCGGTTCCGCTAATAGGTGCCCCAGGGGCAATAGTTTAGATGCAATATATATGCCTAAATATGAGTTGTGTTTTTAGGTATTCTTACAAAGCATCACTTTTTTTCCTTTTAAAAATTAGTTCATGAAAATAAAAAAATGAGTTTGATCAATATCTGCAAGTATAAACTTCCAGTAGTTAAAAGTTTCTTTTATAATTTCCCGATGGAAAGATGAAAATTTTAATTCAAGTGGGAAATCACTAGCTCTAGTGTATCATTCAGTGTCAGGGGGAAAAATACTACTACAAAACAGAACAATTTTTTTATGATATATATGGAAAATCAAATAACTGGATAGTACTAAAAATTGTTAGGAAAAAAAAAAACTCTTCATCATTTGATTTAACATTCGAAAGAACAAGTTTTTTTTTTCACTGACTGAAACATTCCAACCATTCTCCTACATAATGCAATACCATGATCTAGCAAAAAATAGTTCTATAAAAAAACTCTTCATCAAGTATGTAAGGGAAAATTCATCTTTCCAAGAAACTCAAAGAAAAAATTCATACATTAGTTTGATTGGTGGCAAAGATTGAATTCTTGTTCAAGTCTCGCAGGAAAAAAAGAAAGAAAAAAAGAAAAAAGTAGTGGGATATCTTTCCACTTTTCTATTTTTTGTCATTTTTGCTTTTTATAGATATAGATAGGGGAATATAAAGAGTTTGTGGTCATTTTTGTCATTCAAGAAATTTTTGAACTTCTTTTGATGTAATTATTTGTATTTTCAATGTGGTTATTGATAGGTCTTGGGATGGGTATAACAAAATATAATTAATGTAGTTATTAATAGGTCTTGCCTTCTAAAAAATCTTCATCAAAACTCAAACCGAACAAAGATACGGCAACGTTAATAGTGTGCGTACCTGTTTTTTTTTTTTTTTTTCGATTCACCAATGGTCCAAGGGTAGACAATAATAGTGGGGGGCTTTCCCAATTCCGTCGGTGTGAAGGGTAAGGAGGGGTCCAATGGTAATTTGGGTGTAACCAATGATTGTTTAGTTATGAAGATCATAAGTACGAGTAATAGAAAGTGTGTTTTAGAGAGAGAGGGAGATTAAAGTGTCGATTTCGAGGGGGGAGTGTGGGCTTTGGCCGGTTCCGATGTGGACTCGCCGGTGACGGGTCGCAATCGGGGATATGGTTGTGTTGTCCAATCCGTTATCAAACGCCACACGGGTTAATGACTTGTGACTTTCCGTCTGAATATAATAACGTGTGTGTTGCATAATTTTCCGGAACCCATTCAGCTACCGCTTTCCATCCTCGTTTTGCATTTTCAATATTGGTTCACACAATTTTAGTTTAAAATATGTTTTCGAAGATGCTTTCGCACTCGCACCCTCACTTTTTTTGTTCATGTGCGCACCTATTTGACTTAAACCAACAACATTTCGATTTTCTATGGCCGGTGAAAAGACGATGGTTGGATTCCCCAAGTAGTCACAGAAAAGTAGACTCAGGTGGCGTACTATCCCTTTGAGCGGTAGAAGCACCATGAGCGTTGTTATGTTGGGATTTTTGGAGAATATGTTGCATATTATGAAAGGTGTAGGATAATAATGTTCCAAGACCACCAAACACCATCTCGTTTTTTTTTTCTTTTTCGAAATCATTTTCTATCCTTTTTTATTCGTATTTTTTTGTTAAATTTTTATGAAAGGAAACTTTGTCAAGTGATAGTGACATTTTGTCTAATATTAAAATATATTGTGCATATGATTAATCTTTAGATTAGAATCAATGATTACTTGGAGAGGGCCTCTTTTTTTTCCTGAAGATTAATAGTAAATGACATCAACTTTTTTTCCTTTATGTGATTAATAGTGACATCAACTTTTTCCCCTTTATGTCTTTTGTTGTTAGAGGATACAACTTCCAAAAGGATGGAGTATTTGACAAGGATTTCCATGTCTCCATTGATTTTTAAAATGGGTGATTTTCTTTAAAAGTTGTGAACTTTTATTTTATTTAATTTGTTTAGCCTTTCCTTTCATGATGGGAAACTTGAATCAAGGAAACTTTGGGAATCAAATTCCATCCTTAAATTAATGGAATCCGTGTGAAAAACGTGGTACAAGTTGTGTTGTAAGAATTTTTTTTTTTTTTGGTTTTATTTCTTCATAGTAATTTGATGCTTGATGTGGAGCCACTATAAGCATGAAGATCGTGTAGTTTGTTGGTTAGTCCAATCCATACACTTTTTTTTTTTGGATTTTTAATTGAAATAAGACGGTAAACAAGTCAAGTCAAATTGAGTATTGAATTGTTGAAACACAACTTGAAAACTTAACCAGACATGAGTCGACAACTAACATGAGTTATCGCCTTGGAAAAAACTTTTCAATTATTAACCAGGGCTAACGTAGTTGGTCACTTTTGCGCATGAGCAGCATTAAGTGTCTTTCGTTGATGATTAATTTTACTGCGCCTGGAATACGTTTTGGATAAGCTTGTATAGAGTTTGATTAGTTGCTGGGGACCTCATATGATTAATCTGATATATTGTACGTTATTGTATATAATTCTCTTACATGCTTAACATCAATAAAAATTTACTTATGTAGAAGAATACGCCTAATTTGCCCAAAAAAAAGAATACGCCTTTTGGAAAAGTTATTGGGACCACCCCATACGTAAAAATCTTTTGGGTTAGCAAAGGATGGTGAGAGACTGGAAAGATTAATCCTGTAGTGAGCGCAAGCTGGCCCGGAGACCACTCTTCATTACCAAAAAAAAATGCTCTGTTGGGTAAAGAATAGAGTCATGCTATGAGTACCAACCGGGGAGGAGGGAAATCGTACCGATCGGCTGCGCCGGGCCGTCTCTGGGCACTGGACGGCTGATCCAAACTGTCCAAAAATTCTAAAAAAAAAACCGATGGGGCTCGCATGGGAATCAACGGCATCCGATGTGTGTAGGGTGTTTAGATCAAGCACCCTACACATATCGAATGCCATTGATTTTTGCGAGGGTCCCATCGGGTTTTTTTTTTTAAGAATTTTTGGACGGCTCAGATTAACTGTCCGATGGCCGGAGACGGTCCAGCGCGACCAGTCGGTACGATTCCCCTCCCCAAGTTGGTACCTATATCATTAGTGGTAAAGAATATGCCTTTTGGTGTCTTCTTTTTTAAAAGAGAGATTTTGTGCACATTTTGTTGCCACCATTGTCCCCACAAAATTGAACTTGTATACTTCCAATACGTCATCAACTGTTATGGGAATATATATATATATATATATATATATATATATATATTTTTGGTAACCGAGAAATAATTCTGCAGCTGAGCTATTATTAGATCCGACTGCGCAATCCAAATCTCGGAGGAGGCTAGCAACCTACCGCCATGACCCCTCACTTAAATTATGGTTTGTCTCCAGAAGGAATCAAACTCTGCTACGTTGCTATAGGAATATTGGTTACTCTTAATTGTCATTATCTCATTCACTCCCCATCCAGTTAATAGTAGATCGATCACATCTTAAGCTAACTACTCTGAAGAGTCTTCATTTTCAATTATTGATCCTCTCTAAAACTCTGCTCATCTCTCTCTCTCTGAAATTTTCGAACATATTCAATGGGGAGAATGACCTTGCAACAATAAGAGATACTCCTATATTTTTTTCCCCTTGTTGATTAAAAGCATGGCCGATCTTAGATGAGTTTTTAACAAATGCAAAACGAGCAGCTGCAGGTTGGCAGTGGGAGTCATTCTCCTGAGTAAGTCGAGGTGTGCTAGTACGCTTAGGCCCCGTTCTCTTGCACGGAAAGGACGGGATATGACAGGAAAATCAACTTTTTTATGTGTTTAGTTACTAGAAAAATTGTAGGATTCACAGCTTCAACTTTTCCACTAGGAAACACTTTTCTGTAAAATAGGTCTTGCCAAAATGAAGAAATTCTTGCTTTCCTGTAAGATTTATTGTCAAGAAAACAGACAAAGGAAAATAAATTTCATTTTCCTTTATTTCACCTCACTTCTCTTTTTTTGGGAACCAATTTCTCACACAATATTCCCAACAATTGCATAAAAGCTTTAGATTTGTTAGTCCGGGCAACCACACCACCAGTTGCTAAATTTGACAGAATTATCAACAAAAAAAAAAAAAAAAAGGAATGACAAAGGCGAAGGCAAAGATGACATACATAGGTGATAGGTGTAGCATCTTGCTTTAATTGCACTAGTTGCACCTTCCAAACGAGCTTACCAACATTTGGACCCCTTAATCGCCGGTCCTCCCCATATCTGTGTGTAAGTCCCCGAGAACCATCTAATAAATTCGCAGGGTGTTTATGCTACTAATTAATTTATGTGCAATAAATTTTTGATTTTATCTTTATTAATTTTTTTTTTGGCATTATTAGTTTTACGATAAATTTTTATGTGATATGGATGATTAAGGACGAAAGGAATCGGAAAAAATAAAAAATTTTAACTTTTATACAAATATTTTAAAAAGTATCCAACGAAAAGCTTAGTCAGTTTTTGAACTTTTTCTTTAATATTTTTTGAAATACTTGTCTAAAAGTCATAATTTTTTATTTTTTCAATTCCTCTCGTCCTTACTCACTCAGATCACATAAAAATTTGGCGTTAAACTAACAAACGAAAAAATAAATTGAATAAAGATAAAACCAAAAAATTACAATGCATAAGTTAATCACTAGCGTGAACGAAATATTAGATACAGTTGCTTACGTCAGAATAAATTTTTGATTTTGTCTTTATTAAATTTTTTTTTGGCATTATTAGTTTTACGCTAAATTTTTATGTGATATAGATGATTAAGATGAATGGAATTGAAAAAATAAAAAATTTTAACTTTTATACAAATATTTTAAAAAGTATCCGACAAAAAGCTTAAAAAGTCAGTTTTTGAACTTTTTCTTTAATATTTTTTGAAATACTTATTTAAAAGTCATAATTTTTTATTTTTCAATTCCTCTCGTTCTTATTCACTCATATCACATAAAAATTTGGCGTTAAACTAACACACGAAAAAAAAAATTGAATAAAGACAAAACTAAAAAATTACAATGCATAAATTAATCACTAGCGTGAACGGGATATTAGATACAGTCGCTTACGTCAGACTCTTTGAAATGCGTCGATTGTCGGTTACCGCCAAAAAAGGAAAGTCCCCCCCGTCCTTGACTTTCTCTCTCCTCCACGTACGACCCATTCCAGAGGCACCGACACTTTTAAGCCGTCCGATCCAAACGAAACTTGACGACTTAGACGTGGCTGTTTCTGGACTGTGGATCGGTGTTCTCACGTGGGGATTGATCTTTTTGCGGGGTGGGAAAGTATACTCCCACGCATACGTGGTCCGATAGAGACGGTACAACGTATCCTTCTCTAATCGAATCGTGGAGTTATTCAAACCAAGCTTAAACTAAAGTAAACCACGGCGACCGTCGGTTGGTTTGTCCGGATGCTAATATTAATAAAGAATATTTTTTTTTAATTAACTCTAAACAAGTTATGATTGGAGTTTCAACATTACTGTATTGTCCGGGAAAGTATCTGCACGCAATTTTAAAACACAACTTCATACCCCATAAGTTTGTCCGGAATCGGGCCGATGCTTGCGAACCCAAAGGCATCAAACCGTTCGGGATACAATTGTGTCTGATATTGTGTTTTTCAAAATTATGTGCATAAAATTATTTTGAGTGAGAGTAATATTTTAATTCAATTAAATATGCAATACGTACGCGTAGCATATGCAACCCTTTTGAATTTACTCATATCCTTTTTGTCTATCTAATCTAAAACCTAAATATGCTTTGATCATTTCTTTATCGATTACTTATTTATTTATTTTTCATATGATGATTAATATTCTCGACAAATTTTATAAAATAGACGGTTTTTTATTATGAAAGTGGGGTTGAGATGGCTCAAAAAATTTTAAACTAGAGAGGAGCCTTGGTCTTTGAGCAGTTGGTTTGTAAATTCCCTTGTAATATTTGACCAGGGACAAGGTACCGACCACTGAAGTACTAAAATAATCAAGATCGGATAATAAAAAACGTTAATTAATGACTTACGGGGAAGTAGTTAGCGGCAATGGTAATTGTCGGTATAAGATTAGTGGCAATGGTAATTGTCGGTTCCTTAACTTTTCATCATCAGTTGAATGGCGATTGGATACTCACAGGGACCATAAAAAATGAAAGGCGATTGGATGGTGCAGTGAAAGTGTGTAGTGTATGTAGCATTCATCTTTTGATAATATTTTTCAATTACCAGGGAATATTTGGAATTTGGGTCATAATAGACTTGATTGAAGATGAAAATACTTTTCAATTACCATGTCGCATGAAAACCGACATTAGAACCCTACCCAAAATACGAGTGGACACGAGGCCTTTATAACCCAAGTATTTGGTCTTAAGTTGATCGAACGAGGAAAGGGGAGGGTTTTTTTTTTATTTTTTTTAAACCCAGCTGCCTCAGTCACCTGAACTACCACCCCAAAGGTTGAGAAGTGTCAATTAAGTGCTAAATAAAGCTTAGAGAATTTTCTCCAGCCTTTTCTCTAGCCACATAATCATCAATCGGTCTTTGTTGGAATTTATTGTGGGATCGTTCTCGACCCTTTCCAATGATCAGAATTTTTCGTGTTTCAAAGGTCTCTGAAAATATTAACCATGGTTGAAAATCACGTCAGTCGAATTGTAAATAGTATAATTTCAATTTAGATTTATTTACTTATAAAAAATACATATTGACACGCCAAATTGAAACACATGGGTTAATTGATATACGATGGACGTAATTTCTAACATAATTAATATTTCTGATGACTTATACAAAATGGGTATTTCTTTTATCATCAAAGCAAATCGTTTTTGCTGGCAGCCCTATTCAGATAAGGGCAAACAAAGCCTATAATTACATCTTTAGCCATCTAATCAAGAATCATTTAGGATCCGTTTGATTAGTGAGAAAAATATAATGGAAAGTGAAAATGATATAAAGTGAAGTGAAAGAAACGAAAAGAAAAAATATTTTTTTTCTCACATTCAATTTGATTAGAATGGAGTTTTGCAAGAAAATAACAGAGAAAATGAGTTATCATTATTTGGAGGGGATAAAATTGTTGAAATTAGAAGAGAAAATATGATAAAGAAAGAAGTTAGAGTAATTGTTGTTCATTTTCTCGAGAAAATAAAATTTCTCTGTACATTTGTGAGCAAAAGTAAAGTAAGCTCTCATGCTTTAGAGATTTATATAGGAAAATTCACTTTTTACTACTTTTGTAAATATTCTTACTAAGTGAACAAAAAAGAAGAACGCATATTTTTTTTCCTTTTTCTTGTTTTTTTTTTACCATTATCTCTATAATCAAACGGATCCTTAATATATATGGCCATACTTGGCATATGAGAAATGTTTACCCTAGCAAGTAGCATGCTTCCTTTCTGCCCTTTTTTTTTTCGTTTCATTTTTTTAAATAAGTACTTAAAAAATAAGGATCTATTTTCAAATTTAAAAATAATAGGCTTACGGAAATAATTTTTCAATTTTTTTGCAGGGTTTGATAGATGTCGATGAGATCTATAAAACAATATCTATATTACATATTTTTTTATTTCAGTAAGCCTATTACTTTTAAACTTCAAAATTATAAATAAGTACTTATTTTTTAAAGGGCTAAAATCGGAACACCAAACATTCTGTGCAGATAAAAAAGAAAAGAGCATACTGTGCGGCGCCCTTGGTGTGAACTTTGGCAGGTAGAGCCCTAGTCAATGACAACCTACTTGTTTATCAAAAAAAAAAATGACAACCTACTTATAAATGTGGTCCCAAACCTGTTTTACAACCATTTAAAGAAAAACTTTGCCACGGCCAGCTCCGATCGGGAACTAACGGGCATGCGGGGCCCACTTCGGGTTCCACACGGATAATCCAAGCCGTTCAATTACTTTATTTAAAAACAAGTGAAATTGTGAAAAATCAACTCAATCTTATATGTGTAGGTGCTCGATCCAATTTTTTACTTTTTTTTCATTCAGATTTTAGATCTATCCGTGCGGGACCCGGAATGAGCTCCGCATGCCTGTCGGTTCCCGATCGGTGCTCTGGCCGTCAGTGGCCTTGGCATTTTCTACTTAAGAATACGACACTAACATTTCAACATGGGTGGTTTATGTTAGTGCTTTGTTTTCTGTCTGCTGGACCCTTTTTTTTTTTTTTTTTAAGGCAACCGGTCACCAACAGAGTTGTTACTCGTGAACCATTTTTGATTGCTTTTTTGTCTTATGATGAATGCAATATCAAGATGATTGGTGCGGTTTTGTTTTTTTTAAAGAGTTTTCCAAAACTTTTATTAAAAATTCAAAAATACTGCCCGTTTAACCAGGCAACCAAACAGTGTTGTAAAATCGTTTACAAGGATGTCGGATTAAGCTAGCTGAAAAGCCCTGTTACCCTCTACATGGGCCTCGTACCGAGTTCTAAAATGTGATCCAAACTGTTGTTTTTGTAAGTCTTGATGTGTACAACACTGCCGTAAAAAATCAAAGTCAATTGGACAAAGGCAGCTTAATTAAAAGAGATCACGTTTTTCTTAGGTAAATGAAACAACAAATATAATTTAAAAAATACACAACCAACAAGATCAAAAAAGATAAACAAGAATCATACTCATTCCATTTCTAAATGAGAGTCCCTCTTAGGAATTTCAACCTTATTAGGGAATATGTAATTATTACACTTACTTTCTATCATTAACCCTATATTCTGGAGTATCTATTTTGCATAATTTGTAATCACATATGAGAAACACTTTTGAAAATTATCAAATTTGTACTTCTATTTTTAAAAAGGAATAATCATTTTAAAACATCTCAAAATAAAATAAAAGACTCTCAATTAGAAACGAAAAATATAAATAGTTTAGCTAATTGAGCTGCATAGTGCTTAAATTGCGATTAATGATTCTCTCTCTCTCTCCTCCTTTTCTTTTACTTTGATTGGAACTAAGGTTCATCATTTGGCCCGAAAGCCCGCGGCCCAACCCGACCCGCCAGGCTTTTATCTGGTCCGAGCCCGTCCAACGGGCAGGCTAGCCCAGCTCGTAGTTTTCAATGGGCGGGCCTGGGCTTAAGTATTTTTGCTTGATCTGCCTGCCGGCCCGCTCGACAGCCCGCCTATTATACTAATTTATTATGCTCCACTTTAGTCCATTACTATCAACTATACTAATTTATTATGTTCCACTAAGCAAATAAAGAAAAGAAGAAGTTCACTTACCAAGAAAGAGAAACAAAAGTCTGGTCTTGAAAGACTAGAGAGGTGCGTGGGGTGCTTTATGCATTTTTGGTTGGTTGTAAAAGCCTTGTCGGCTAGAGGAGTTCTTTTTATGCTTCTAATGCTACAATATATAATATATACATACAATATATAATGTGTATGACTGTATTGAATGTGCGATGCTAATATTATATACATTTTTTTATCGTGCTATTATAATGTACATTTTTTTGTGAGGCCTGGCCTGTGAGTCCCCCCGAACTTTGGCCCGCTAGCCCATGGATGGGCTTGGGTTTTAACTTAAGAAACACAGCTTAGCTTGCAAAAAGAAAAAAGCTCACTTAGCTCAGCCTAGCCCACGGACGGGCTTGGGTAGTGACTTGACGGGCCAGCCCGGCTCGATGATAACCCTTAATTGGAACTTTATTAGAGCATCTATACACCAGTTATTATGTAAAAATGCCAGTGAACAGTGCAATTTTTTCATTTTACATACTCACATATTTTTTAATACCATACCAATACTATCTATTTTTCCTATCCTCTATTAAAATAAAGTGTAAATTCTGTCCAGATGAGGTTTTCCGACAGCATCTCCCATGGGCCCTTTTCGCGCATTTTTTAAGGTAATCCAAACCGTGCATCTTGTAGGATCTGTAAAATAATGTATCTACGCAAAAAATCAATTTGTCTGAAT
Source organism: Rhododendron kiyosumense (assembly GCA_019656275.1). Taxonomy (NCBI): domain Eukaryota; kingdom Viridiplantae; phylum Streptophyta; class Magnoliopsida; order Ericales; family Ericaceae; genus Rhododendron; species Rhododendron kiyosumense. Next base: position 313,427 of record BPLS01000693.1, on the reverse strand, counting down.
ATCGATAGATATGTCAAAAGTTGAGTTTTTAGACGAAAAAATAAACGGCTGTGGATGGTTTAACTTAAAAAACAATTGACAGATCAGGCCATCCATTTTTTCGTCTAAAAATCAACTTTTGACATACCTATTGATATCCGGCTAAACTGATTTTTTGCATAGATATATAATTTTATGGGCTTTACAAGATGCACGATTTTGATTACCCAAAAAAATGCGCGAAAAGGGCCCACGAGAGATACTGGCAGAAAACCCCGGATGAGCCGGACATAATTTATTCTCTTTAAAATATCATTTCTTTCTTGGTTGGAGAGAGAGCGAGAGGAAAAAGAACAAACAAAGGGAACCAAATGAACAACTCTTCGGTAGAAAAAGTGAAATACTGTTTACAAAGAAACTTTACCGTGTAGTTTACCTGCTGCAGCTTAAAATTTCCCACTTTGATTAGGTAAAACTGATATATCGATTGTTTACCTATGTTGGTAAACTTGCTCCTATTTTTGCATTTTGCATTTGCATTTTAAAATTCTTGGCTGCCAATTGCATAATGCATTTTGTGATTATTCATTAGAATAACCCCGAGTGAACTTTTTGAATTTTCATTTTGCATGTTTCCATTCACTTCAAAAAAGGATTACCCCTTATTACAACCACCAGAATGGGGACAATGAATGAAACAACTGGTTTTCTGAAGATTCTTCCAATTAAATCTACCCTGACGGTCTCTGGTCCTATCACGTGCTGTGTTGTAGAGTAACAAACAGTGTTCCCCACTTGGGATATGAGTAGCAACAAAACATTTTCATTTGTACTTTTATTTTACGATGTAGATGTTCCAGGTCACCTTACGAGCATTTCAGACTAATTCCATAGCCTCTCCCCACAGCTCTTCTCATGCTTAAGCGAGCGGTAAGGTGGCCCCAAGAATCGCTGACAAAGAAAATCAAACTTGAGACATTAAAAAAAAACAAACACTTAAATAAATCTTAGACCACGACCACCAAACCACCCTTGGGGTTAACAAAACTCTACATTTTTTCCTGTTTTGGCACAGAATGCAAACTCAATATTCATTTCTTTTGAAGCTCTAAAAAATAAAGTCATTTCTTTGGCTGAGATTTTTTGTGTTAATGCAGGGTGTCTCGAGCTAGCTGACACGCACCTCGAATTAATTCTTACAACCCTTGCCACAGTTTTTTCACATGCTTACGTCTAGGATGAGGTAGCCTCAAGAGTTGCTAATGAGAAGAATCGAATCTGACATGGTTTAGATTTTACTATCTTTGTTAGCCTTGCTCTCTAATAGATGATTCAAACTTCTGGCAGTGGCTGATAAAGTCACTATACCCAAAACAAGAATATCTTACACCAAAATTATGTAAGGTAATTACACCAATTGCCTGAGTGATTCAACGATATTTGATTAACCAGTTTAGCTCTTAAATATTGCAGTCCATTTTCCCAAAGTTACGAGTGAAGTCAATTGTTTTTTTTTTCCAGAGGATTGACTTGTGTGTTTAATAGTCATAAGATAGAAAATAAGTGAGGGATATAAGATTTACTGTTAGCCAGAGGGAAAAAAAAAAAAACTACCAAGAAGGTTCCTGACATGTTGAAAATAGTGAAAAGTTAGACTCTTAAGTCAACAATACTAAAGTAGTATTAATCTTGAGATCTTTCAAACAAGATTCGTATTGCATATTTTTAGATTTTAATAAGCCCATTATTTTTTAGTTTGAAATTACCTTCTTAAAAAATAAAGACTTATTTTCGATCCGTTTTGGAACGATGCCTAAGTCAACAATTCTAATGTACTCCCTTCGTCCCATTTTCATTGTTCATTATTCCTTTTTCACTTTTTTGTCTCTTATGTATATTTTTCAATCTATAATATTTTTCATGATTTTGACATCTTTGTATTATAGAACAAATTGAAATCTATCAAATAAGATCCATATTGCATATTTTTGGAGATTCACATTGAAAGATATAAGCAATTGAAAACTGCACGAATATCAAAAAAGGACAATGAAAATGGGACGGAGGGAGTATTATCTCATGAAATGGTTACTAATGTCCAGGAGTTTTATACTAATAGTAATTTGAGTAATTAAAAAAAGTCAAACCTCGTGAATTTGTCTAGACAGGATCACACCTATGGCTGATCTGTCACACACATGATTTGTTTCTTTTAACTAATTATGTAACTGGTCCTCCGCCATAATGGATGATGTACTATTGTAAAATGTTGTGGGATCAACTCATCAAAGCCTGATGTTGAAAATTCAAATAAGGGTTTCAATTATTTTCGGTTCAAGTTTTGGACAAGGCGGAAAAAATTTAAACCATTAATTATACTCTCGTATCCAATTCAAGTTATATATAATGACCGAAGATTCAATATCTTCGAAAAACTAGAGATATATCGTACCATAAAAATGTGAGTTAGAGCCCACGTAAAAGTTTCCCTTGAAAATATTGGATAACTTGTCAGATGGAGAAAGGCTAATACAGCAATGCTTATTCACTTCTACTGTAGTATTACATTGGTCCACAGTACTATCAGTACAGTCCAATTTATTGCTATTCGAATGGCAAACTAACCCTTTTCTCCATGATTACAATGATCAAGTCCAATGGAGATGATGGGTACTATTGATGATATGATATTTCCCCCGCTTTTTTTTTTTTTAGGAAACGAACATAATCATAAACCAAACAATAAGGGACTCTTGGTTCTGGAAATACAACAAATGACCCAAAAAGCTCAAACAAAAACAACAAAATAGAGATTCGTCAAAAATTAACAGCCACGATGTTGTAGTCGGAGGAGTCACGTCAGCATTGGGGCTCACCGTCCTTTGCCCCACTGGCCCTTTTTATTGTAGTTTGGGCAAGAGACACAAGAGTCTAGTCCTGTCTTCATTTAGGTAGGGGGGTAACTCGAACCTGCTAAGCATCCACCCAAGTTCTGTTTTTGTGAGATGACAGTATGAATGAAGTGATGCATATATTCCACATACAACTGTGTTATGTTTTCAATGTTCTTTGCATGCCTCAAATATGAAGGAATTGAAAACAAAAACAGAAATAATGCTGGACCTGATGCTACAGCCTAGCCTTGTCCTGGTGCCCACCACTTGACATTGGTTTCCTTGGAAATTTTAGAAATGAATGTCACTGTCTCTGGAGTCCCTCCAAACAAGGCTTAACAAAAGGCTCAGAAACCTTATCTTGAAAACTACAACAGCAATGGTAGGAAAGAAAACTTTATCTACATGTTAAACCCTCTTCAGATAAGATCAGGAACATAGCTTGGAGCTGCCATGGCAACCTTAAGCAGCCAATTTCATATTACCAACCATAAAAGCTATCGAAATGTAAAACGAAGAACGTCGTCGTTGATCTCTTGCTCAATGCAGCCATCTCAAAGCAACATTAAGGTGCAACTCCAGTCTCAACTCTACGTCTTGTCATAAACCGATTACATGACTAATACAGGACTGGAACTAAGAGTTCTTTTCTTTGTTGGAAGAGGTAATCATAAATGGAGCAGCCAAGGAAATTGGAAGGGCAGCAGTAGTTGCAGTGACAAAAGCCAGAGGGATGGAAGTGGCTGGTGCAGTGGATTCCTACCTTGTTGGAGAAGATATTGGAAATGTTTCTGATTCTTTAATTTCACCTTTTCATTTTTTTGTTCTTCATTCTTCTGAATTGTTTCAGTGTTAACATTCCTTCTAATTTGTGTACTTCTAACAGGTTTGTGACATGGAAGAGCCACTTGAAATACCCATAGTGAATGATCTGACAATGGTGCTAGGTTCTATATCTCAGGTATTCTACTTCAACTGCAATTCAAACCAGCTTATTTTTCGTTCTCCGTTTCATTATTCGTTTCTGGGTGTTCTAACCGACAGAAACTTAATGTACTTTGCTTTCAGTCAAAGGCAATAGCAGTCGTCGTAGATTTTACCGACCCTTCCACAGTTTACGATAACGTAAAACAGGTTAGTTCTCTTAATCAACGTCCGATTGCCCTGCCATCTACCAATAACAACACTCAAAAGATAAAAGTATGCACATAGCCCATTTATTTTCACTCTTTCATTCATACAGGCAACAGCATTTGGCATGAAAAGTGTGGTTTATGTGCCCCGGATCAAATTAGACACGGTAGCAGCACTATCGGCATTCTGTGAGAAGGCCACCATGGTGAGCGCAGGGTGAGACTTCACATTGTTTCATTGGTTTCTCTTTTCTTTCCCCGTACCATGTTAGTGCAAGAGAGTACCAATTTTGTTTGTGATTTGGTGATGAACTTATTCGTTTTCTTTGTTCTTTTTGTTTTGGAATTTAATGTTTTAGGGCTGTCTTATTGCGCCGACTTTGTCCATAGGATCTATACTCCTCCAGCAAGCTGCAATTTCAGCATCTTTCCACTTAAAAAATGTCGAGATTGTTGAGTCCAGACAAAATGCAGGGGTAAGTTAGAGAATACTATTATCGAATTGCAACAGCATATCAACATTTTATTTTCATTTTAGACCTCAGACCATTCTAATTTTTTTTGTTACACCTACATTACGTAGTCCCAAGACATTCAACCAAGTTTGAAGCTAGCCGTTGAGCTTATCAATCAATACGGGAATCACGATACAAAAAATTACCTGTGGCATCCCTTCAAAATGTGGGAGGCAAAAATACATGCATGAATAAGTGCACTTGTGGTAGTGTACATGTATCTATTAGAAATCTAATATTCAACAGCAAAATCTTTTGTCAAAAACCATTCAAAAGTCGTAAATCCCAGTTGCATATTCTTCATTCATAAGTTCCAAGCCACTCCAACTAAATTACATTCCAGGTTAGAGTAGAGCTGTTTCCGATGCAAGCATATGCATTATAACCATTCAGCGTTTTATGGATTCGAACAAAGACTAAAATAGCATGATTTTCTACTGCTGAAAAATAATTTAGACGATATAAAGAAGGAGATATTCATACCTCGAATTATTAGTATTTATGACAGTACTGGAAATGTTGTTGCTGGACAGGGTTTTCCGTCATCAGATGCGATACAAATCGCCAACAACCTCTCAAACCTCGGTCAGATCTACAACAAAGAGGATATTTCAACAGACGTTTTGGTAAGGAGAAACTCAGAACTGAACCACGTTGGGTACCCATAAATGTAAAGAAGCCAATATGAGAGAAGTCAACTATATCTGGTGTTAGTCTGATTAGAACTTGGAAATGACATAAATATGGAGAGCCCAACTCGTGTACCAAGCAGCGAAACCCGAATGAAAAAATAAAGGATTTTAGTATCCTTGTCTAATCAAGAATTTTGTTTTTGTTTTGACCATTTTTTCTAATCAAGATCTTTGACATGATTCAAACGCAATTTTCTTGTCTTGCAAGGCGCGGGGGCAAGTTGTGGGAGAAGACGGAGTCCGTGTTCACAGCATGGTTCTTCCGGGGCTTCCATCGAGTACATCAGTTTACTTTTCCGGTCCAGGAGAGGTGTGGTTGGTGGTCCTACTCATACTTAAGAGAATCATACCCTCTTAACATAAAAACATTATAACCTCATCTGAGAACTGTTGGTCACAGGTTTATTCCCTCAAACATGATATCACAGATGTGCAGTGTCTCATGCCCGGCCTAATCATCGCTATCAGAAAAGTTGTGCGGCTTAAGGTACCCAAATGTCTGAATCTTGCAGCAATATTTCTTTCTGATTCCGTTTCAGTATTTCATTAATAATTACACTTTATTCCCTTCTGTCTTCAGAATCTGGTGCATGGCTTGGAGAAGGTTTTGTAGAAACTTTAGTTTCTTTTATCTCCTAAACAGAACTTATGCGCGTGAAAACATGTTATACTGCTCAAATATGTGAAGTGGAAGATCAAGTGAGAAAAGAAAGATGGGAGAAAGAATATCTGAGCAGTTTCTATGTGAGATACTAAGTAAATTATCTTTCATAATGTTTTGGTTAAGTCGAACAGAATCCAATCTTTTGATGGTACTTAATTGAAGCTTTGATCTTGATGAACTATAAGAACCCAATAGACTTCAGCCAAATCCTGATTCTGTTTTGCTTCTCCTGATTGTCAAGCCTGATCGAACCATAGAAACATTTCGAACACTGTCTCACTTGCTAGTTTGAATGATGGTCATAAGCATAACGGTTATGTTAAACACTTGAGAAAGAAAATTTGCCGAAGAAAGTTACTCTGAAATTCTGAGCAACATGCTTAACCTTCAACATATAACTCAATGGAGCCTAAGTGGTACAACGCTGAGAATTTTTTTTCCTTCAATTTACTAAAACAACTATACTTTCATAATGTTTTTGCTGTTTAGATGGCCAAGAGAGGTTCCCACTCAAAATGGAGGGTGTTTTCCCTCTCTCTTGTTAACCAGCTATCTTCTAGTACTGTTTCTCCTTTACAAAGGCTAATCAATAGGAGCATATTAGCCATACATGCAACCTATAAAAAGCTCATATAGAGATAATAAATCATTCCCTGATTTCTTGAATACGTACTCTCGAGTTAATAGACAAAGATTTGCTCAGCACTTTCAGGGACGGTCACTTGATCCACTGGAGTCGCACCCTGCACAATTTTCCAAGATGGGTTCTTACTTTACATAGAAATATAGAACAAGACTTGAATAGGAAGAGATTTTACAACTGGCCTACTACAGAAGCAGGTAATCCAAGTTTCAGGGTTCGTATCCAGTATCCCCAATCGAATAAGCTGTAAACGGTATATACTACAGGAGTAGGTTTCCTCTACTGCTGATTTTGCACAATGAAACCGTTTATGATTCCAACAAAAAAAAGTGTCAAGAGTATTTCATGTTCTGAAGTACTCTCAAGAACCAGGCTAAAAAGACACTTGAAACAAAGTTACAAAGCACAATACTAAGTTTGAACAAATGATATTGATTCCACACAAGGATTTTTTGGCAGTTGCAAATTCATACAGGTTCTCATCCAAATGGGAATTCACTAGCCAAAAGGACCACACATTCATCACCCAACCTCAGTGTAGTGGGCCGGAATAAATCGCCCGATTGGGATAGGTTGGCCCATCACCTTAATGGGAGGGGAATGTAGTTTTTTGGCTCGTTTTTGGACGTCCCGGTCTCCGTGGTCCGAACCAAGGCCAAAACAGATTTTTTGGCCCGGACCAAGACAGTTTACTATATAAGCAAGTTTTAGGGTTTTTGCTTAATATATTGCATTCACAGCAGCTTTTCTGTGAGAGAAAAAGAGAGGAACTCTGAGAGATCTCATCTGTAGCCATTTGGGCATCCGATTACTTCCGTATAGTGAAACCCTAGATCGTCTGACTGCCCGTGGAGTAGGTATTCATTACCGAACCACGTATATCTCTGTGTTCTTTGTGATTGTTGTTTCTCTCTCTCTCTCTCTTTTCTGTGGTTTGTTCAATTACATAGCAAATAATCACGTCCGTTTCTGAGTTTGTTAACGCTTCCGCACAACAAACTGGTATCAGAGCTCTAGGTTTTCGATCTAAGGTTTGCTTCTGGTGATTTTTGCTTTATTATTGAAGAACGATGTCTGAAGAATCCGGTAAATCTGGTAAAACTCCAAAAGATGGAGATTCCACCAAAACTGAATCGAGTTATCGGCCTGGGGCTTCGAGGCCGATTATGTTGAGTGCGAAGTTTGACGTGGAAAAACTTGATGGCAAAAATAACTTCGGTATGTGGCAGTGCGAAGTTATAGATGTTCTAATTCAACAGGAGTTGGGTTTTACTTTGGAAGACAAGCCTGAGGACCTTGATGCAAGGGATTGGGATCGGATCAACCGTCAGGCATGCGGTTTTATCAGGATGTGTCTTGCCAAAGATCATAAGTATTTTGTTATTCGGGAAACGAATGCGAAGGTCCTGTGGAAAAAGCTCGAGGAGAAGTACATGACCAAGAGCGTGGAGAATTGCCTTTATCTGAAGAAGAAACTCTTCAGATTTCAGTATCATTCAGGTATATCGATGACCGAGCACTTGAATGATTATAATAAAATACTTGCTGATTTGTTGTGTAAGGGCAAAATATTTACGATTGGCAATGACATGCGTCAAAACACATTTGTCCATGTAATTGCGATTATTTATTTATCGAGTTGTAATTTATTTATTTTTATATTTAGAGTGTCTGTTTTAGGATGTGGAAGGAAATCAAGAAAATATGTGTGTTTCCATTTTGAGAGGTCGGAAATTAGGCTTAACTCAAGGGATTCAGCATCTCCAAGGCCTCAG
>BPLS01000693.1:285668-305122 GCA_019656275.1 Rhododendron kiyosumense | reverse complement strand
AAGATTTTGTTTAAAAAGGACATGTGGACTCATACAAGAGCAGAGATATGGACGTTGTTTTCATCTCTACAGAAAACAAAAAAAATATGTGTGTTTCCATTTTGAGAGGTCGGAAATTAGGCTTAACTCAAGGGATTCAGCATCTCCAAGGCCTCAAAAGATTTTGTTTAAAAAGGACATGTGGACTCATACAAGAGCAGAGATATGGACGTTGTTTTCATCTCTACAGAAAACGAAAAAATAAAAAAAAGGACGCAGCCATATTGTCTTACATGTAAGAGGGTTCTTTGTTTATTTTGAATCTTGGAGTATATTGAGATCGATGGATCATTGAGTTTACAAGACATCTCCAAGAGGTTTCAGTATCTAATTCAACGACAATCAATCTCTGAAGAAAAGTCCTAGGAGGATTCCTAGGCAAGTTCAAGTCCTTTGGTGGATTTCGAGAGGCAAACGGAAGGCTCGTGGATTCGAGGCAGTGGCGGTCAAGCATTTAGAGAGGTGTGCGTGGATTCGGCAAGAGCGTCTAGGTTTAGGTTTGTGGAGTTCAAACTTATCGTAAGAGTTCTTGTAACCTCGTGTTTAGTAGTGCTTGATTTCTTCCCGTGGTTTTTTCCCGTATAGGGTTTTCCACATATATCTTGTGTTCATCTCTTTATTGCTTCTCGTTCGTGTGAATAGCTTATATGTTGATTGGTGGATATATTTATTAAAAAGATAAAAATAGCAAATATTTTGAAGCCTAGATGATCTAGGATTTTTCATGTTGAATCTAGATGTTAAGATTCTAGATGAGGACAAATCCCTGCTATTATTAAATTCTTTGCCCAAAGATTATGACCATCTGTCTACCACTTTAATGTATGGGAATGATACCATTAAATTTGATGATGTCTCCAATGCTCTTGTGAACAATGAGTATCGCAAGGGGGATATGTAGGCACATGGAGATTCTGGAGAAGCCTTATCTGTCAGGGGCAGGTCTGAAAATAGGAAGAATAGTGGTAATCGAGGTTGCTCCAAGTCTAAGGGGAGAGGGACCTCAATTTCTGGTAGAGTTGCTAAAGATGAATGCGCCTATTGTCGTGAGAAGGGCCATTGGAAGAAAGATTGTCCTAAGAAAAGGGGCAATGATAGTTCTAACACTAACATAGTACATTCTGATGAAGATGATTCTAATTTAGCTTTGTTGGGTTCGTCGCTAGTTTGTCAGTCTGATCAGTGGATTATGGATTCCGGCTGTACCTACCATATGTGTCCTAACAAGGATTGGTTTTCCAGCATTGACATGGTTGATGGTGGAGCAATGTTTATGGGTAATGATCATGCCTGTAAGACAATCGGGGTAGGGAAGATCAAGCTGAAGCTACATGACGGGTCCGTCCGTATTTTGTCTGATGTTCGGTATGTACCGGACTTAAAGAAGAATCTGATATCTTTGGGTACTTTAGACTCCACAGGTTATCAGATTACCATTGAAGGTGGAGCTCTAAAGGTTTCGAAAGGTGCTATGGTTGTTATGAAGGGCATTCGACAGAACAATTTGTATTACCTGCAGGGTAGTGCAGTTCTAGGTGGGTCAGCTGCCGTTTGTAGCAACATTGGGGAGGATGATTCGGACACTGCCAGACTGTGGCACATGCGTTTGGGTCATGCTGGCGAGAAGGCCATGCAAGGCCTGCTGAAGCAGAACTTGTTGAAAGGTGCCAAGTAGGGCTGTAAGTGAGCTGAGCTACTTGCGAGCTCGGCTCGGCTCGTCTCGTTAAGGCTCGGCTCGTTTAGTAAACGAGCCGAGCTCGAGCTCGAGTATTCGGCTCGTTTAGTAAACGAGCCGAGTGGAGCTCGGCTCGTTCGACAAAAGCTCGGCTCGTTAAGGGAGGCTCGGCTCGATTAAGAGAGGCTCGTTTAGTAAATGGCTAAGCTTGGCTTGTTAAAGGCTCGGCTCGATAATGCTCGAGCCGAGCTCGAGCTCGACTTTTGGGCTCGTTAAGGAAACGAGCCGAGCTCGAGCTCGCCGAAGCTCGGCTCGGCTCGGCTCGTATACACCCCTAGTGCCAAGACCTGCAAGATGGATTTCTGTGAACATTGTGTTTTGGGGAAGCAGACTAGAGTCAAGTTCGGCACTACTATTCACCAAACGAAGGATACACTTGACTACATTGTCTGGGGGCCAGCTAGGGTTGCTTCTCTTAGTGGTAAGTATTACTTTGTTTCTTTTGTTGATGATTTTTCTTGCCGTGTTTGGATTTATATCATGAAACATAAAGATGAGGTGCGTGATATTTTCCTTAAGTGGAAAAAGTTGATTGAGACCCAGACAGGTAGACAGATCAAGCGCCTCAGATCAGACAATGGGGGAGAGTATCGATCTGATCCTCTCTTCGATATTTGTGAAAAATTTGGTATAGTGTGGCACTTTACGGTGAAAGGCACACCACAGCAAAATGGTGTGGCAGAGAGGATGAACCGTACTTTACTAGACAAGGTGCGGTGTATGCTATCGACTTTTGGTTTGGGTAGACAGTACTGGGCTGAAGCAGTGACGTATGCATGTCATTTGGTCAACCGTTTGCCATCCGTTGCACTTGAGGGTAAAACGCCATTGGAGGTATGGTTAGGTAAACCTGCATCAGATTATGATTCCTTACATATTTTTGGTTGCCCTGCTTATTATCATGTTAGGGAATCAAAGCTGGATCCTAGAGCCAAGAAGGCATTATTCTTGGGCTTTATGGAAGGTGTTAAGGGATACAAATTGTGGTGTCTCGATTCAAAGAAGGCGATCATTAGCCGCGACGTGACCTTCAATAAATCTGAGATGATCAAGCCGCCTGTGCAGGTTGTGGGTAATAAAGTTGCTCAGAAACAGGTGGAGTTAGAGACCTCGGTGGTTCCTCAAGATCCGATTCAATTAATTGAGGAAGACAGTGGGGTTGAATCAGATGACAGTGATACAGTTGAAGGTGAAGTTCCAGTAGACAGTTCTTCGCAGCAGCAACAACAGAAAGATTCCATTGCAACATCTCGACCCAAAAGGGTCATCCGTGTACCCGCAAGGTATGTTGATATGGTTGCCTATGCATTGCCCGTTATTGATGTTGATATCCTGTCCACTTTCAAAGAAGCTATGAGTAGTCCAGAAATTGGGGAGTGGAAGAAAGCAATGGGTGAGGAGATGACTTCTCTTCACAAGAATCAGACTTGGGATTTGGTACCGCTTCCGAAAGGCAAGAAGGAGATTGGTTGCAAGTGGGTTTACACCAAGAAGGAAGAGTCAACAAAGAAGGGTGGTATTCGCTTCAAAGCTAGGCTGGTAGCCAAGGGCTACGCACAAAAGGAGGGAATCGACTACAATGAGGTATTTTCTTCTGTTGTGAAACATGTTTCAATTCGCATTTTGCTAGCTTTGGTAGCTCAGTTTGATTTGGAGTTGGCTCAATTAGATGTTAAAACCGCATTCCTACATGGTGATTTGGAGGAAGAGATTTATATGTCTCAACCTGATGGTTTTCGTGTTGCTGGTAAGGAGAAGTTGGTTTGTCGATTACATAAGTCTCTCTACGGGTTAAAACAGTCGCCATGTCAATGGTATAAATGTTTTGATAGCTTCATGTTGAGTCAGAAATACACACGGAGCCAATTTGATCATTGTGTATATTTCAGAAAGCTTGCAGATAAGTCATTTATTTATTTGCTTTTATATGTCGATGATATGCTGATCGCATGTAAAAGTCAGGCGGAGATAGATAGGTTAAAGATTCAGCTGAGTAGGGAATTCGAGATGAAGGACCTCGGGGAGGCACGTAAGATTTTTGGGATGGAGATTACTCGGGATAGGGTGAAGGGCACCGTTCACCTAACTCAGCAGCAATATTTGAAGAAAGTGCTTGAGCGGTTCGGTATAGGTGGTAGCTCAAAACCGGTGAGCGTACCACTGGCTCCCCATTTTAAGCTTAGTGCTTCGCTATCTCCCACTACAGATGAGGAACGAAAATACATGGCGACCGTTTCTTATGCGAGCTTGGTTGGAAGTCTAATGTATGCCATGGTCTGCACGAGGCCTGATTTGGCACAGGCCATCAGTATGGTTAGTCGTTACATGCACGATCCTGGTAAGGTGCATTGGCAAGCGGCTAAGTGGATTTTGCGGTATGTTCTGGGGACCGTGAATTTGGGTTTGAAGTTCGAGAGGTGCGCATCAGTTTGTGATCTGGTTTCTGGTTTTGTGGACTCGGATTATGCGGGTGATTTGGATAAGCGTCGTTCAACAACTGGGTATGTGTTTACCATGGCTGGTGGGCTAGTGAGTTGGCGATGTACTTTGCAGTCGACAGTTGCCCTGTCCACTACTGAGGCCGAATATATGGCTATGACTGAAGCCATAAAGGAGGCGATCTGGTTGCATGGGTTGATGGCTGATTTGGGCGTTGGGCAAGATCACGTCGTCGTTCATTATGACAGTCAGAGTGCAATTCATCTTACGAAGAACCAGGTGCATCATGCTCGGACCAAACATATTGACGTCCGCTTTCACTTTGTTCGTGAGATCATTGATGAGGGGGATATTCTGTTGGAGAAGATTGGTACTGCGGATAATCCGGCTGATATGATGACTAAGGTTGTCACTGGGGTCAAGTTCCATCGTTGTGTGGACTTGATCCATATGCAGCAACGTTGAGCACCTTCAGGTGCATGCGCCGTAGGGCGCTCTGATGGCAGTCAAAGCACGATTCTTTTGGGTATTCTGGTTATTTGGTTTTCTGGTTGCTGCATGTCTGATTTTCTGGTTCGTAGTCCAATATCTTGCCAAGGTGGAGATTTGTAGTTTTTGGCTCGTTTCTGGACGTCCCGGTCTCCGTGGTCCGAACCAAGGCCAAAACAGATTTTTTGGCCCGGACCAAGACATATTACTATATAAGCAAGTTTTAGGGTTTTTTGCTTAATATATTGCATTCACAGCAGCTTTTCTGTGAGAGAAAAAGAGAGGAACTCTGAGAGATCTCATCTGTAGCCCTTTGGGCATCCGATTACTTCCGTATAGTAAAACCCTAGATCGTCTGACTGCCCGTGGAGTAGGTATTCATTACCGAACCACGTATATCTCTGTGTTCTTTGTGATTGCTGTTTCTCTCTCTCTCTCTTTTCTGTGGTTTGTTCAATTACATAGCAAATAATCACGTCCGTTTCTGAGTTTGTTAACGCTTCCGCACAACAGGGAGCATCTTGTGCTGCCCTGTCCGATTAGGGGACAAACCGGTCGGGCTAATGGTCCGGATCACGATCAGGCACTGTAGTGAATATCAGGTACTACAGTACGGAACGATTCGGTCTGGCCACGTGGCACGGCCAAATAGTAAACGACAAGCTTGGCGCACATTAAATGTAAGGTCCAGCCACGTGGCACATTCAACGGTTGTCGGTACATGCACAAGGGGCCAACCCGGTGCAGCCACGTGGCGCGACAACGCGCCGGCCAACAAGCTCAAGGGCGTTCCATGATCTGACTAGCATCCAGGCAAGATAGTGGTGGTCGTCACCCTGGTACGGGGACGACATGCAGGCCATCTTGGCTTCCAAGGTAGGGGCACTCCTATAAATACAACTGATAAATCCTAACAGGCATGCCTTCTTCCCTCCTACTAAGTTTGTGTTTTTCTCTATTTGAGTTGAGACTAACTTAGTCATCGGAGCCAACCAACCTCAAGAGATATGGAGCAAATCCAAGAAGGAGAGGCCCAATCCAGAAGAGTGCGAGTCATAAAATTGAGACAAAAGGCTTGTTTTTTAAACCAATTCAAAAGCTGAAGCATTGTTCTCCGTTTGGGCATGCCAAACAAACCAAGCGTGTCAAGAAATACAAAATAGAATTGATTAAGCTAAATTCATCCTTGAGAGCCTAAGAAAACGCAAATCTATCCATGAAACAGAGCCCAATGCAATAAATTCGCTACATTGGCTTGTATACGCCTTACCCTCTTGAAAACAGGACGGCCAAAGATTTTACCTTGAGAAATTTGCCGCGGTAGGGCAAGTAGAATAGAGAATTCAGCCAAAGAAAAAGACCCAGAGCCTCTGATCTGATCTATACACAAGAAGATGGTAAAAACTCCAGATGGAAACTACGTAAATTCAACCGACCAGTGTGCTGGTGTAGGGGTTGTTGAATTTGGGTCCCGCAAAAATGGTTCAATTTGCAAAAGCAAACTAAAAGCATGCCCAATCCATAATGGGCAAGTACTACTCGTCCAATCCCGGTATTCCTAGTAACAAATTGGAGTACTCCTATTAACAGGCAATTTTGCCCAAATTAATTTTTTGTAGGGAAAATGATGCCTAATGACATGTTTTGATAATTAATACCCGTTAAGGACATTTCAGCATTAACAAATGTTCTTAGTTTGTCCTTTTGCGGGTATTAATTATCAAAATACGTCCTGGGCCGTCATTTTCCCTTTTTCTTATGGACAAATTTTTTTGTTTTTTTTATAGGCAAAACAAATTTTATGTGTACATTAAGTTGGAGAAAGGGAAAAGAAAGTCCAACCAATGATTGAATAAAAAAAAGGCCTAAGGACTAAGCTCATAACACCAAATGGGTCAAAAGTCCACACACCCAAAGGGCGAGGCTCAGAAGGGCCAAGCCCATCCCAAATTATTTTTTCTTAAAGACAAGGGTATTTCATCTTTTGTTTAGTTTTTGGAATAGTTTTTGGGTTAATCTTTCGTGAGGAATAAAAAAGGTGTATTAGTAGAATATGAACATGTGTTAAAAAAAAGTTAGCATTGTAAAAGATACTAACGTTTTTTCTCTCTAGAGAAAACTTTAAGTTAGGCAAAGGGTAGAAGTTTTACATTGATATTCAGACAGAGATGTCTGTCGTCAACAACAAAAAAAGAAGAAGATAAAAGCCTAACCGGAGCGAATTGTGAAAACATGAGTAACCCCGTTTGTTTTGGGAAAAAGAAACGATAAAAGCCTAACCGGAGCAAATTGCGACTACATCAGTTACCCCGTAGTCAGTTACCTGTTTGTTTTGGGATTCTGTTGGGAAAAAACGTTTTCTCGAAAACCTTTTCCGTAGAAAACTCTTTCTAGAAAATTGAGTTCTTATCCAGGGTCACATGAAAAAGTTGTCCGCAAAATATTTTCTCTTATTTGGTTAAGGAGGAAAAATCATATCAATAATGCTACTACCCACACATACAATAGGAACAGATCTTGCACAGCAGTCCATGTGGCAATAAAAAAGATGACCCACCACTCTCTCTCCTTCTGGAATTTCTGCCCAAGACAGACCCAAATGTCCACCGCCCAAACTCACCCCCCTCTTCTTTGGTGACTCTCGGCCTCTTCTCTGTTGTCTTCTTCGGGCGCAATCGATCTGAACGAAGTCTATCCAAAACGAGAGATCCGATCAACCCTTACCTGTGTCAAAACAAACGCCAATAGTACCTACCATTCACCAGGTCACCTGCATTATGTTCCAGTCACACGACTATTGTTTTCCGTCTCTAAAAATCGTGGGAATCATTTTCCGATTGTTGTGGTTCATTTTCTGTTAGACTTTAGAGAACGTTTTCCTTTTGTTTTCCGTTGTATTAGTATCTATTTTCATCCAGAAAACCTCTTCCATCTTTGGTGTCGTGAACCCATATAAAAAAGGAGTAACTCTTCCATGCAGCTGGGCACCACATGACGATACCCCAAATTCTTTTTCACTACATGTTCGTGTGAGTTTCACATAATTTGTGATGGAAACCACACAAACATGTGATAAATGAAGAGTTTAGGGTACAACGTGGCGGTGCCCCAGAAGCATTGAATAATTTTTCATAGAGAAGACACTTCGAGGAAAGAAACAATTAACGAGCGGTGCTATGGGTACTCCATTTGGTGTACACTAAATGTACACTGCATTCAGTGCAATCCACTTCAGAGTCCCACGCAAGTGATCGGAGCCGCTCGTTATTCTTAAAATATCTTTTTAAGAGTCCTTGTAGAAAATCAGTTCAGTCAGATACCGATAAAAACTTAATCAATTATTTGCTCAATTTCCTGTCAGCTATCTGAGCGTAGAATCGATCAAACCCTTTTACAATAAGCTAATTTTTTGGGGGGACTCTTAAAAAAGGGTTTTTAAGAATACTGGGTAGCTCCAATAATTTGTGTGAGGCTAGAAGTGGATTCCACGGAATGTGATGTAATCAATTTATCGTACACCTACAAGATAGGCTCATAAGTCGATGACACGACACCAAAGACGTAAGACATATATGAATATGATCAACAACTTTGCTAGCACCACCGCTCATGTAAGTATGCGTGTGTAAATGGACGTCCAACTAGAATGGAGTATGACCAACAATCGGAAGTCAAGAGCTTATCCCAAAAAAAAAAACAAGGGCAAATTTCACTCAGACCCCCTGAGGTATCTAACAATGACAGAAAGTACCCCTCAGTTTTCAAAAATGACAGAAACCACCCTTACTTTACAGTTTGGGTTTCATTCCGTTAGTTTCCGTTAGTTCCGTTAGTTAAATGGACGGAAAATGTTCGGAAATGTACGGAAAATGAAATCTTCAATTTTATTTAGTTCTACACCTATCTTAGGGCTCTCATTAAAAGTCCTAGAGTTAAAAATTAATTATGATCATTTAGGATAAAATAATTAAAAAAATAAAATCTTCGCACCGATTCAAACGGATTAAAAATTGAAGCACTTCAGTACTTGCTCTTCATTTGGTTCTATGGTTTTCTTAAAGCTCTTATTGAAAATCCTAAAGCGAAAAATTAATTATGACTCTTTAGGATAAAATAATCAGAAAAATACGATTTTCGCACCAATTCAAACAGATTAAAAATTTGAGCACTTAAGTATCTCTTCTTCGTTTAGTTTTACGGCTATCTTAGGCTCTCATTGAAAATCTTAAAACCAAAAATTAATTATTGCACTTTAAGATAAAATAATAATAAAAAAAAAAGGATCTTTGCACAGATTCAAATAGATTGAAAATTGAAGCACTTAAGTATTTGCTCTTCATTGAAAGCTCTAAAATCAAGTGAAAACCAAAATTTTTAAATGCTCCAAATTTTAATCCGTTTGAATCGGTGCAAAGATTTTATTTTTTTAATCATTTTATCCTAAATGATCATAATTAATTTTTAACTCTAGGACTTTTAATGAGAGCCCTAAGATAGGTGTATAACTAAACAAAATTGAAGATTTCATTTTCCGTACATTTCCGTACATTTTCTGTCCATTTAACTAACGGAACTAACGGAAACTAACGGAATGAAACCCAAACTGTAAAGTAAGGGAGGTTTCTGTCATTTTTGAAAATTGGGGGGTACTTTCTATCATTGTCAGATACCTCAGGGGGTCTGAGTGAAATTTGCCCAAAAAACAATCGGAAGTTAAGGGTAGTTTTCCTTACCAGACTAATGAAAACGGAAAACATGCCACGTACCCCCCCCCAAACCCCAGACCGACCTTCGGGTGGTCACCGGTTATAGCCGGTCTCGTGGGTCATCGAAACCGGTACAGCCGGCAGATCCTAAGCAATTCCCTTTTTTTTTTTCGTGCTCGCCCATCTGCAATTCCCGCTACTTATAGCTGATCCCAATTCTCTCTCCCCTCTCTCTCTCTCTCTCTCTCTCTCTCTTCGATTCACTTCCGAAGGACGCGACGCGAAACGTTTCTCTGCCCTCTCCAGCTCTCATTCTGAGGTCCGCCCTACTATTCCCTCTTCTAGATTTATTTATACACAATTGAGTGGTTTCTTGGCTATGCAGCCTTCTGAATTCTGAGAAATTGTTGTCTTTGGGAGTCTTTCTTGTTTTTTTTTTTTTGGGCTGCCTAATTTGGAAATTAGGGCTTTTTAGAGTTAATTGGGATTCATTGTCTTGGAGGACGATATTCTGATTTTGCGTTGATACTCGTGACCTTTTGCTTTGGGGTGACTAGGATTCTGATCTGTATTGTTCTTGATAATGGGTTTTTCGCTAACAAGGTTTCTTTTTGCGATGCTTTTGTGTAAACAGTTGCCCTGTTCGAACCATTGAAACGATTTGGTCCTTTTTCTGTGGAGATGATTAGATAGGATTACCTTTTTGGCAAGTTTTGTCTCTTTATTTACTTGGAAGAGGCTTGAGTTGTTTGATCCTGTTAGTTTTATAGTAGGGCTTTGGACGCTGGATCTGGATAGCTACTTGGATTCTGGTCACCCAGGGGCTTTTCCATCCATGGGGCCTACCCGGACCGCTAGAGGGCTAGCGAATTCTTCCTCTAGCTCCGGCATCTCTTTCCAAGGAGATGGGCAATCACAGGCTGTGGGATACTCCCGCCCGAGTTCATCTTTTGGGCATTCATCGAATTCGATTCAAGGAGTTGGACGTTCGAATAACAGTCCTGTTTCCGGAGACGCGAGTAATACGTTCTTGAACAGTGTGGCGAGCCCTGGACCGAGTGCTGGTGTGAGCTCGTTGGTTACAGATGCCAACTCGGGGCTTTCAGGTGGGCCAAATCTCCGGAGAAGTTCTAGCTTTAACACAGAGTCATACATGCGCATACCTGCATCTCCCATGTCATTTTCGTCCAACAATGTTAGCATGTCCGGCTCTTCGGTTATGGATGGGTCCTGTGTAGTGCAGCAGAACTCCAATCAAGACACCAACTCCCAACAGGTATCGCGGAGTCAGCAGCAGCACCAGGGGGCTTCTGGTGCTACATCCTTGCCTACGTCGCGAATGGGCCAAGTTTCATTTCCCACTGGCTCACGGGTCCGTGGCTCTTTCACTCAGGATCCCGACATGTCCCACCTGCAGAAGAAACCCCGGTTGGATATAAAGCAGGAAGATATAATGCATCAGCAAGTTATACAACAGGCACTGCATAGACAGGACTCCTTGCAATTGCAAACCCACAATCCTGAGTTGCAAGCTCTAATTCAGCAACATAGACTGCGGCAACAGCAGCAACAGTTTCTGCAGTCTATCCCACCAGTGCAGAGAGCCCACTTACTGCAACAGCAGCAGTTTAGACAACAGCTTCAACAACAGGGCATGCAGCCTGTATCTTCAGGAGAACGGCCTTATGATTATGGTGTGTGTTCTCGTAGAATAATGCAATACCTGTATCATCAGCGGCAGCGGCCCTCTGTGAGTTGGTCTATTATAAACTACATCGAACAGTTTACTAGTTCCTGTTGTTGTTGTTTTTAATTTTCTACAAAATTCACCCTGGACTTTCGTAGAAAATTTTTGAGCTCTGAGATATGATCATCCCTATCTCATGTTTGCATTCATAATTGCAGTTTTTTTCCCTCCTGATGCAGTAGTTTTGTATATTGAAAGTTGGTCTGATTCTGTCATGGTATTACTTATTTTAACAGGACAATTCTATTGCCTATTGGAGGAAGTTTGTTTCGGAGTATTACTCCCCACGTGCAAAGAAAAGATGGTGCTTGTCATTATATGATAATGTTGGACATCCCTCATTTGGTGTTTTCCCGCAGGCAACCAAGGTCTCTTTATTTACTGTTAGTTTGTTATAAGACTGTACTTCACTCCAAAAGGCGCATTTGCATCATAATGTACTTTGGTCTGTAGTTTATACTTTATGCGCTTGGATTCTATGCTGTAAGCAATGCCAAAATGATGTTCACTGTAGTTAAACCCCAAGTTTGTTGACATGTGTCTTATAGTTTGGTCAATATTGTTACTGTTGTGCTTTGATTTTTCCAAAATCTGAAGCCAATCAGTTGAAGTGCTTGAAACTTGTTAGGATGGTTATGAGGCAAGACTAGCAATCAATAAAATGCATGTGCAATAAAACTGTTTGGTTTTGGTGTAGGAGTTAATGTCTTAGTAATTGTGGGAGAAACAGATATGATTGTTTATACCAGCAGCCGATTTGTATTTGCGCATCACTCCTTGTGTATGTGTTTTAACTCTTGGATTTTGTGATGAATGCACATACACATTTCTTTTATTTCTTTAATTTTCTCTTTACATGCCTAGTTTTGCATATATTGTGAGCGAAATTTCTCAGATGTTCTTTTTTCTTGTTCAGGGTGCCTGGCAGTGTGACATTTGTGGTTCAAAATCTGGAAGGGGTTTTGGTAAGTGGATCTAGAATTTTTGTTCTTGCACGGTGCAGGTTTCATGATCTCCAGTAATCATGTGACTCTCTGATCCTTGTTTGTGTACAGTTCGTCCTTATCTGTGACTCTTTGAAGTTTGATCCATGTTTCCATGTTTTGAGTATGATGTTTGAATGTTCTAAAACCTTAGAATTTGTATTTCTTAGTACACACGTAAATAAAGTAGCTTACTATATAGTCGATATAGATATAAAGGGTAGTTATTCAATCCTCCCGGAGTACCATTCAA
The DNA here is from genome assembly GCA_019656275.1 of Rhododendron kiyosumense. Lineage (NCBI taxonomy): Eukaryota > Viridiplantae > Streptophyta > Magnoliopsida > Ericales > Ericaceae > Rhododendron > Rhododendron kiyosumense. The sequence goes on along the minus strand of BPLS01000693.1, from coordinate 292,731 downwards.
CGTGATACTCCCAACCAATCAAGTAGCGACAAATTTTGCGGGTGGGACATCAACAACTTTTGTTGGATTATTGGGAGATGAGTGGTGACCCATAGAGTGTGTTGCTGTAACTCATTGATCGGGAGTACCATGTAGCCTATAGGCATTTGTCACATGATACTCCAGAGTACCTAATGTTTACTCTAATGTGAAACATGATTAACCTCAACAAGTTTGTATGTGAGTTCATTGTCTGGCTGCTGGTCATCTTTAGTACTCCCATTTTTTAATTGGATTTACCTTCGCAGTGTTTTTGTATTGATTATCTACCCTTTCTGCACCTACATAAAATTTTGCTTGGCTGGGGTTGCATGCTAGGGGCCAACAACCTCAATGATCTGGTTGTGGAATTACTTCCATACTCCTACTTCAGATTACTTGCTATCATTATGCAACAATTATGTCTGATGACATTTGGAGCTTTTATTGATGTGAATTTCTTTTTGTTGATAACAAGATTTGTGTGCTTAGATTGTAAGATAGGTTCAGTTTGATGGCTTGTTGGGCATAGGTTGAATTTCACTCAGCTTTCCTATTAATGAAACAGAGGCTTAAAGGCTTGTACTCATCTAAAATAGACGTTTTGGACTTCAATATGAGGTTATCTACTTCAGTACAACTAGCTGTTTTTTGTTTTAGTGTTTTACGGTTGATCATTGGAACCTTTCTAACTCGGGTTCAGTATATCTGCCCTACCTCATTTTACTTTGTTTCACACTACAACCAGTTGAGTGTTTTGCTGTCGCTTTTTGATAAGCTTCTTTAATCTTCCCTAACGCATTTTATTTGTGCCTCTCTCTCTCTCTCTCTCTCTCTCTCTCTGTCTTTTGTGCTGGGTGTTGACAGAGGCAACTTTTGAAGTACTTCCTAGGCTAAATGAAATCAAATTCGGGAGTGGTGTCATTGATGAACTTTTGTTTCTGGACTTGCCCCAAGAAGTTAGATCTACTTCTGGATTAATGATGTTAGAGTATGGGAGGGCAGTTCAAGAGACAATATATGAGCAACTTCGTGTTGTTCGTGAGGGTCATCTTCGTGTTATTTTCACCCGTGATTTAAAGGTAATAAAATACTGTTTGGAATCTTACGATTGCTATACTCCTATACTCCCATCTTTTGATGTTAGCACTCCTATACTCCTCCCTCTTTCAGATATTCTCTTGGGAATTTTGTGTTCGCCGTCATGAAGAACTTCTTCCTCGTAGGTTGGTTGCACCCCAGGTACGATTTTTTTTCCGACTTCTTGCATAAACTTGGTTGGCTCTCAAGATTCATGAGACGATTTGGATGTTGGTATATTTCATTCAATTGGTATGGTTTTGGAGGTCTTTATTGTTTTGCATTTGTGCATGTGTGTGTTTGTGCATGCGTGCGTTTGGAAGCCACAATTAATTTAACTGGATGGATGAGTTACACCATGGAGGTGGACTAGTGGATAAGTCGTCCATCCAACACAAGAACACTTATGACTAGTGAGAACTGGATGGAACTGATTAATGCAGACCTAACTGAAACTCGTTGTCAGTACTTCACTACGGGTTTACAGATGGCGAAAAGACAAAAGACAGGAGTATTAGTTCTACATTTCATGAAAAATCTTCCCTCTTGTCGGCCAATTATACCCCTAAGCAAAGTCAGCCTATTCTGGGAGACTATTAAATTGTGTTGGCCACAGTGGTGATTCCTCCTCTCCTCAAAAGATATTGATACTCTCAGATAAACCTAATGCAGCAGTCAATTTTCACAGTCTTTCCAAGCACTGGGAAAAGGCTTTTGTTCTTTGCTCTGCTTGAATCTTTTCTGCCTCTTTTCCATCTGTTTTGGCATGGAGACATATTGGGATGGTTAGGCCGGATAGGTTCCCTATCGGGTTGTTATCATCAAGTGTATTCTCTGTCCCTTTACTTCCAGCCTTGCTCAGATTGGTGGTGTGTCTAACAACATCATAAAGTGAGGTAGTTTGGAACACAACTCAGGGTCAAACCCCACTTTGCTCTCCAGGAAGAAGGTTGTTAACTTCTTTTTTTGTCATTACTTCCATTCCACACTTTGTAGCGAAAGGGGTTAACTAATATTTTTAGAGCCGTCTTGATGTTTAGAATCTCTTTCCTCAAATGATGATTATTTCTTCTGAATAATAAGAGTCTATGGAGTATGATCCCACTGTGCTTGATGTGGTCAATCTGGAGAAAGCGGAATTGTAGGTATCTTGACAGGGAGGATAGGCTATTGTTCAAAATTAAGAGTTTTGATTGCTACTTCTTTTTAGTTGGGAGTTGAAGGAGTGCAACCCTACTTTGAGTCGATTCTTTGACATGTTAGGTACTTTTGGAGTATAGAGGGGTGTATAGGTCCTTTTATAATTTGACCTTTCCTTTTTTTATTCCTCACTTTCTTTTGTACATGTGGCATCCCCCTTGATGCCTTTTCAATAAAATTTTATCACTTAATCAAAAAAAGTTAATTCTTCTGAATATTGGAACTATCATTAGTCGTTACCATATGCGTATACCTCGTCAGTTCTTTTTGTGAAGCCAATTCCTGTTGTCTTTGCACAAATGAAAAGGGTTTTAAACTATGGTACATATATATTCATGAAACGTACATATTTTGCAGGTAAATCAGCTGCTACAGGTTGCACAGAAATGTCTTAGTACAATTGCTGAGAAAGGATCTGATGGAATTTCTCATCTGGACTTACAGACAAACAGCAATAAGTGAGTTAATTAGCAAAATATCTCCCGGGATTAGTATTTATATTATGTTCTTGTGATCCTACCCTCTTTACCTCTTTGGTTAATAATATTGTATGTTAATTTGGATGGATTCATGGATCATATTTTCTGAGCATGAGCTTTTGTTGTTTTTTGATTTGTTAAAAATCTGGAGCATGATATTTTGTGTTGCAATTTATCTCAGGGTTGTGACTGCTGGGCGTCAGCTGGCAAGGTCATTGGAGTCGCATTCACTAAATGATTTAGGATTTTCCAAAAGATATGTGCGGTGCTTACAAGTGAGTATCTTTCTTTGTCAACCTGTTTTTTCCTAAGGAAAATTGTCACTCTTTTAGATTGTTATTAAGGTTTCTTATGCTAGTCCACCATGACTTGTAACAGATATCTGAGGTTGTACATAGTATGAAGGACTTGATGGATTTCTGCCGAGACCATAAAGTTGGGCCAATGGGTAACTACTTTCATGCCATTATTCTTGCCCCTTTATTCCTCCCAGTCATATGCGAAATGTCTATAGGCCCTTTTTGTTTAACCGGATTAAAGTATTGGATTGGACAATAAATCCATGAGAACCACATATCCCATGTTTGGCTGGTACTTTTGCGGCTAGGGTTATATATCCATGGTATATGACATCCCATAAAACATTGGACGTGTAATAGCTTAGAAGATCTGGCATTATTAATCCTTCGTTATTAATCCGGTAGGTTATGTATCTCGCAAAACTACTAATCTTTTCACTATTGGTCCATCCAAATAAACGAGGCCGTGGATGATTGTGAATGCATAATCTGCCATCTATATTTGTTAACCATCTTTTCCCCCGCTTGTATCTGATACGAATAATCCTTGGCAGAGGGCTTGAAAAATTATCCTCGACATTCTAATGCTGCCAAGCTTCAGATGCAGAATATGCATGATATGGAGCAGCTAGCAACCATTCAGGGTTTGCCAACCGATCGGTCCGCTCTTAATAAACTGACGACTCAGCATCCTGGACTGAACAGTCATATGACCAATAACAATCAGACGGTTCACCGAGGAGTTTTAAGTGGCACCGCACAAGCTGCTTTCGCAATAAGTAACTACCAGAATCTGCTGACAAGGCAGAACTCGATGAACTCGAATTCTGGTTCTCTTCAGCATGAAGCATCATCGTCATTTTCCTTCAATAATTCCTCGCAGAATCCATCTTCACCATTTCAAGGACCAAGTCTTCATCAACGATCTTTGAATGGTTATGACATGCACCAACAGAGCCATCTACAACCGCATCAAGGCAGCCAAACAATACAACAGCAAATGATGCAGCAACTATTGCAAAATATGAACAACAACAACAACAATGGGGGAGGGATGCAAAATGTGACGAGTGGTGGAATATCGTGTGGAAGCAATCCCTCATCAGGCGTTACAAGTGCGGCAGGAAGTGGTGGGGGTCCTACACCCAGCGGATGCAACAGTTTGAAAGCCGCTTCCAATAGTGATTCCTCCGCTGCTGGTGGCAACAATGGATTTAACCAGAAAGCACCTGATTTGCCACAAAATATTCCTTTGTCAGATGAGGAAATAGATGGGTTTTTCAATAGTGATTTCGACGATACTATGGGCTTTAACTGGAATGAATGATACATGCATTTGAGGCTCTACTTTCAACTTTCCATTGGGCGAAGTACCTCTTCTTTGTACAGGTTACTTGAATCATCTAATTTTAAGCCCGTATACATTTTCTTCCTGTTTCTTTTTTCTGCCGTGTATTGTGGCGCGAGGTGTTGATGTCAAGCAATTGTAGTGAGTAGGTATCAAAGTTTATCCCTTGATCTCTTTCTGGAATCCGCCCCTTTGACTGTGGGATTTCGGTCGCCAAGTGTAACATAGTGGATATGATGCTTAAAGCTGTATTATGGTATTTCGCCAATTTAATTCCTTGGATTTCATGTCATCTGGTGTTTTCTGATTTCTGCAAATTATTGGCTGCTGGAGGCTAAAACAAGTCACAGATGCTCTCTTCTTTTTACCATAGGCATTAGATGCTCTCTTCTTTTTATCCTAGGCATTAGATTTGACTACGACGCCATTTTTTGAATCCCTGAGGTGAAACCAAGCAAATAAAAGAACCAAAAAGGGAAAAAAAATGTTCATTTATTTCTTCTAGTAATACACAAGTAGGAACCCAACTACCAGAACAAGTACAAAGGTTAATTGCAAGCACTTAAAACTGCCTTAACCTCTCCCCTGATCACAAAAGAACTAATTCCTTGGGCAATATCAGCACAGAGTCTAAGCACAGGCCACCCTTTGTATGTGTGCAATCAATCTGTGTCATTGAGAACTTGATCTTCATCGTGGTTTCAGGGTTGTCAACCGGAAAATCTCCCACATGGAAGTGAACCCACTTCCCCGGATCGTTCAAATAGCACTGGGTTGTGGCATGGTGCCCGTTTGACGTGGAAAACTGAAACTGAACTGGTTTAATATCCCAACCATGGATCTGGTCTAGGTCACAGACCCTCCGGCCATGTCTTCTTGTGGGTTTACCGAGCTGGAGGCGGAAGTAAAGGCTATAGGTTCCTGATCGAAATTGAAAATCCATCTCTCCTACTACTTGTAACCACCATATCTGTTGAAGGTATGCAATTGTGTGGAAGCTACAGATCAAAACAATGGCAAATGCCAGTTCAGATGTACAGTCGCGTTATACAATGATTTTCTATATACTGCATCAAATAGAACAAACTAATTCATCTTTGTCATCTGTAACTAACCAAAAATATAGATTGTTAAGGATGGTTTTTATAATTTCCCCATTGCCCTATCAATACACAAAAGAAAAGGATCCTATCTTTTCGCCCATGTTTCACAATTGGTATGAGGAGTGTGGAGAAATTGTAGCTTGGTTGCAGTCACAAGATTCAACCCAAACGTCATTTCTAGTAATTAAAGGGAACGCGTTTGTCTGACTGGTGTTTAATTCAAAAATTTGAACTTCTTTTTTTAAAGTATCAAAAAATCAAGATTCAGAGCTAGAATGAGTGAGAAGCAAGTTAAGGGAAACATGGGAACCATAAAATTATATATAAAGAAAAAATCTTCTAGAGCAATTGAATGAGTCTTTCTCCGTTTTCATTCGAAGACGCAACAACTTAATTTCCTAGGCATGCGCTGAAAATCTCCATGGTTATGCTTCAGGGTCGTAGGAGATGACTAACTATTGTATAATTTAATGAAGAAAATTAAGATGGAATAGAGAAGGAATTGAGCATTTGAGCTGACTGCTGACCAAAAATTAACCCGAGCACAGTAACTTGATTGAAGCCCATGTTGACATAATCTATCTTTCCACTAAAATTAAGAGAAACAATTGCCCAATTCTTATTATTGTAAATGTTGAATTCTATCTTGATTGGGATAATAAAGATGTTTTTCTAAAGCCTTTTTTTTTTTTTTTCTAATCGAAAAAGGGTGGGTTGAACCAGTGTAGAGATCTCCGATCAGGGAAAGTAACCTGGATTCATCAGTTGGGAGGTGATTCCAGTATCTTCGATCATCTATACCAGTTATTTTCATTCCCTTCCATGAAATGGAAACACAAATTCCTCCACTTCTCTTCTCCATACATACTTCCTGCAATGCCAACCGTCAATATTAATCCAACACCGCACTAACCCATTAGGCCATTATCTACAACTATCATGCGCGCGCGCGCGCAGAGAGAGAGAGAGAGAGAGAAAGAGAGTGTCACCTTGGTTCCACCATCAAAGGGAATGGGACGACACAATCTAGTGTAGATGTCTCTCTTGGACAAACCGATCTCTGGATTTCTTCCATCAAAAAGCTTCTTCACGAGACTCGGATAATTTTCTGGTAATTTGGATTCCCATACGAAATCACCCAAGGAAGCTTGACGGAAAGCCCGGTTTATTCGGGCCAGTTTACAAATCTCTGGAGGGTCCAGATTGATCAGAACCAGAGCTAAGCAGCACTCGGGTATTTCCCCGAGACCCGGCTTCAACGGGTCGGTACTCTCAGCGCCGATACCCTCTTTGGCTGAACCGGAAAACGCAGCCCCCATATACAAGAGAGAAAGGAGAGATCACGTACTTGGAGAGAGAGAGAGAGAGAGAGAGAGAGAGAGTAATATGAGAAGGAGAAATAGAATAAGCTTGTGAAAAACTAGGCGTACGTAATTTATTAGCCTTGCACGATTGTATTTGAAACACGAGCCGAAAACGGATTTGTAGAGGAGTACTAAAATTAGTGAGAGGGTCCTTTCCAGAGCGGTTGACTCT
>BPLS01000693.1:255062-273344 GCA_019656275.1 Rhododendron kiyosumense | reverse complement strand
TGTATACAGGTGTAAATATAACACATCCTCCGTAACTTAATGCCACTCTATTGGCTTTCGTTGCTTACGTACCTTAATCATAGCTTACTCCAGAAGTCCATGCTCTTCTTTCCAAAATCCTTCCTCCTTTTCAATTCTGTTAGTACGAAATTACTTCTATTGCTATGACACTGATTGTAGGTTCTTAAAAAATCTAAGGGGCTTAGGAATGCATAACCCCCAACAGAAATACAGAATCATCACACTGGACAACCATGCAAATGCAAATGCAAAGGCCATCAGCTGGTCTACTAGACTACTACCATTTGCTCTTAAAGCACCTCGAGTATAGAAGCATTCAAGTGCATGACTACAGAAATAGGATATTAAGTACAGTAATGCATTCCTGGCATATATATCCCCACTGCTCGCATTGTTATCACCAAGCATCAACCATAGTTAAAAATGCAGAAGATTTGAAAATTGTCATTTAGCATAACAACTGCATATGCCATAAATAACCTATAAATAATACTGGTTGCAAAAGTAACCACACCAAATTCAAATGAAAGGAGGGATTGTCTACGTGTACCGGTGGCAGCACTGGTGGATTCAGATATGTTAAAATCATCAAATCCGTCGTCCAAATCCTGCAAGGACCAAGCCAGAGCTTCATCCAAAGCCAGTTGTGAACCAAAACTAGCACGCCTTGAAGACTCACAGTCTTGCCTAGAGCCCTGACTACTATCACTGCTTTGGCCATGATCAGATTTTCTCTCCTTATTACTGTCATTTCCTTTAAGTGATTGGTAAACACTTATCTGCAACATATATTCACCATTAGCAGAATACTTCCCATTATGGACGACATAACAAGACTCTTTTCTAATTAATAATGAAAGATATCAGAAATCTGAAACATAAGACCTGGTGTTGAAGGACCTCTTCATGACTCAGGTCCCCAAAATCAGGAAATAACTCATTAAAATTCTCTGCAATTTCATCTGGGATCAACAAGTTCAAACAGTCGTCATCGTTCCTCGTCATTATTGTAGGAAAAGCAATTTCTTTCCGTCCGGACTCGGAAAATCACTTCCTCAATTCTCCCTAGGTAATAATGCATCATTCGAATCACAAAATGAGAAATTCAATAAGGCAAACAAAACCCAAATGAACTGGAAATACACAAGTCAATAACTCACAGGGTAAATGTCAATACCTAATGACTATTCAAGTATTGGCTACCTAGAACTTTCACCCTTCTTTGTGTACACATAAATTCACTAGCTTGCAGGCAGGAATAGTAGTTCGATCGCGGTTATCCTATCGACAACTGAGGAAACATTAGTTTCAATTAGAATCTCGATACTCATGAAGACACCATAATGGTTGATGCACAAGAATATCATGAAATGGAGTATTATTCATCCTTGTAAAGGCAGGGTCATAAATAGATACCTTTCAGTTCACAATTAAAATCTGAAATTCACTTTGTGAAACAGGTTGACTCGTGAGTTCGAAATAGTTGGCAATTTATCAAACACTTAGAGAACAATTCTACCATCAAGTCACAAATAACAACTCAAAGCAGAGGAGACACAAATAATTCTGCAAACACAGACGAGATACGGCACATAAAGCCAGAAGCACGAGATTTCGCGTATTTACCTGACAACAGAAAGGGCTTTCAGTTGTTTCCCAGATGGAAAGAAATGGAAGGCTTTCAGTGAAGTGCAATGAAAGTGGGTATACTATCGCTAAATTTAGGAATCAGGAAGCAACCCATAACAATATCACTACCTAATCATTTGAAATCAAGAGCAATTGACAATTAAGGTCTTTTTATCACCAAAACACATTTTAAAGCAAGAGCTGTTGACCATTAAGGTTTTTTTTTTTTTTTTAATTTATTCCCAGATGGCAAGAAAAAGGAAAGTGCTAGGAAGTTGGTTAATTATAGCCAAAATTCACAAACCAGGAAGCAACCCAAAATGACGACAAAACCATGTATAAATCTAGAGCTATTGAAATTATGGTCTTTTTATGTACCCAGATGGAAAGAGCAAAGAGGTAAGGCCCTTGGTGTAAAGAACTCTTAAAGTGGGTTAATTATAACTAAATTCACAAATCAGGAAGCAACCCAGAATCATACGACAACATAAACAATGTTTAAATCTAGAATTATTGGCAATTAAGGTACTTTATTATTAAATCGACTACGTCACGGGGAAAGACGACTTAAACATTGACTCCTGTTTCACAAACTGATGCAGAAAACCAAATCAAATCAATAATAGGAAAGCATGAGAGGTTTTTAATGAAATTAAAATAGAAAGATCACATTCATCGTAGAAATGAAAGCTCACGGAATTAAAAAAGAAAAGGAAAATGGTACTCTGCAAGTTCAGAAGCACTGAAGGGACAAACAGAGATGGAAGTACCTTTTGAGTGGAGATAACCGAGAGATGGGTTCTTGACACATAAACTACATCCTCTCTCTCTCTCTCTCTCTCACTGTAGTCTTCTCCCTTCAAATGTGAGGCAATATTGTAGCGTAGCGACGAAAAAAAGAGAGTAGCAAAAACTGATTTCTCTTTTATTGTTTTCTTCTTTTTGTGTTTGTTTGGATTCTTGGAAAGATGCGGGGGGAAAAAGAAGAGATCGGGTCCCGCTTGACTTTTTTGTGAAATGGCCAAAGGCAATTAATTTGATGAATAATGTTAAGAAAATGATTTTGGCACCCCATTTTTTTATAATAGTACTCCAAAATTTACTTTTTAGTGTAAAGATTAGAAAATTAATTTTGGCACTTCAATTTTAGTCACTGATACTTCATTCTGTATGTTGATCATGTGAGAAAATAAAACTAAAAATGGAGTGTCATTGGCTAACAGTGAAGTGCCCAAATCACGTTTCTAAAAATTATACTTCCTCCGTCTCAATTTAAGCATCCATATTTCTATTTTGAGATGTTCCGAAATAAGTGTTTACTTTCTAAAAATAACCATCAAAGTATGCCAAACTTTCAATTTTACCCCTAAAAAGTAACATTCCCTTCCTAATTGATTTGACAGCTTTTTATATTTGTTTCATTTTTAGATTGAAAATATATTTCAATTTATAATATTTTTCATAATTTTGAAAACTTTGTATAATAAAACAAATTGAGATATATTAAATAAAATTCATATTGCATATTTTTTGAAAAACATATTAAAAGATATAAGCTTTTTCAATACATACAATTAACTTCATAGTTTATAAGGTTAATTTTGAAAGTTTAGAGAAAAAATTTTAAATTCTTAAATAGCACAATTTTCCATAGAGGACATTTAAATTAGGATGGAGGGACTGAGAGTACATAGCAAGGCACACTAAAAAACAAATGTTGGAGTGCCAAAATCATTTTCATAATGTTACTTTCACAAGTTAACATAAAACAATGGGTGATTTTAAAATCACTAGATGGATATTAGGCACTGATCCGCTAAGATTCTTATTTTTTAAATACTTATTTTTTGCTTTATGAGACAGATTATTTTTTCACAATACATCACCTTTAGTTCAAAAAATAAATATTTATTTAAAAAATAAATACTTATTTTTCTTAACGAAACATGGCCTAAATCTTTTTATTTCGCAAAATTCACGTGCATGGAATAATAAAACTCAAACAACAAATAGTGTTATCCATATAGAATACTCATTATTTAGCAGACTTTCACCGTGATTAGAGATGTCCCAACCCCTGAGGAGCCAAGACGCCCAAGTGTAATATTCAGTCTCCTTCTAATGATGACATAACTAACCTCTTCTCACTCTTTCTTTTTCTACATTTGAGTAAATTTTCCTGATAACCACTGAAGTTGATGGTACTGGGATCACTTTGGATCACTAAAATCAATCCCTCTTTCTGTTCGCAATTTTAATAAGTTTTCTCGCAAATTATTACCCTTATTTTTTTCTCATCAAAACGCAAATCAAACAAGGGATAGACCTGTAAAATGAACTAAGCCGGTTGCGAACTGTTCGAGACTTAACTTGGTGAAAGCTTGTTCGAGTTTGATTTGTCTGCTAAACGAATTGAACTTGAGCCTCAGTTGTAGGCTCTTTTAATAAATTTGAGTCAATCTTGAACCTAGTAGCAAGTAATATTTGGCTTGTAAACAAGTTCGAGCTTGAGACAAGCTTAGACCAATTTGACTTGAGCTCCGCTCGTCATATTTTTATTGGGCTTGAGTTTGAATTCACTTAAAACTTAACGAACAAACTTCAATATTCTAAAACTTGATTCGGATCGGCTCGTTTGCATATCTAGAAAGGCGCAACACTCTCATTGTGCAATCTCTATTTATCTGCCGACAAACACTAGAAAAGGGCCTCAAATCAGATCTGTTTTTTTCTCTCTTTCTTTCTTTTCCTTTTTTTTGTTTCCAAACGGTCAAGGAGGAATCTGTTTAAACGTGAACTTGAGGAATAACCAGCGGGAAACGATTCGGTATTCGATAGATAGTAGCTGTATTCCCGGGAAGCTAAAATTAAAAAATCGAAAATCCAATGGGCACCGACCAGGTGTGGTGGGTGTGGGTGCACATTCCGGCATGTGGGGTCACTCCAAATCTTAGGATAGACGGGTTTCTTTTACTTGTCTTTTTTCTCAATCATTTAGTAATATATCATAAATTAATGGAACTCCAACGCTCTTTTTTATAGACAGAAAAGAGAACCAATTTCTTTAGTGAACGTTAATGCTTACTTCCCATCAAAGGAAAATGCGTTTAAGAAATAACTTATTCATTTGACCAATAAAATAAAAGTTTAGGCATAAATATAAAAAGAATCTTATTAAACCCACAATTCTTATTTGTGGGATTTTCTTGAATTTACATTGATAATAAGGATGAATTGTTTTATAAAATTCGTGGAGAATATCAACTGTGTCACTAATCATGTTAAGAGGATATCAACAAATGCATAGTCGTACGTATGTATCTTCAGGTTAATTGATCTCGAGTTTATATTTTTAAAATAAATGTCCTCCAAAAAATATCAATTCGAATAATATAATTTTAAACATAATTGATATATTGACCAGCTCTAAAAATGAATAATCAAAGTAGGTCCAACAAAATCTATAAATGATCCAGCAGGATGCCCTACTCCAATCATTGCTCAGCTCTCCTGACCCACGGACCATTTAATAATCTACCCAAATAATACAGGGGGAGAGGAGGAACGGGACATAAGAATTTAACGCGAGACTAACAAATGTGATATTTTTTTTGAATAAAGATAAAAAAATTAAAATATCTTATCCACCATGTTAGCGTTTTTCCCCTCTCAACAAATGTCAGGAGCTTCGGCTATAGTTAGTGAGATTTAAATTCTCGTTAAATGAACGAGAGTACATGGTATGAAATCATTCCAATTCCATTAACAGTAGGTAGAATAGTCCTCGCCGATTGTATAGTATTCTATCTACTCAAGCTTGAGACCTATACTAGTAGAATGCACATGGGCCTAGAGCCTAGGTCAAGTTTGAGGTCTCATTTATTGGGAGAGAGAAAGCTCTTCTTCTTTTTTTTTTTTTTAAGTGCAAGGAAAGGATGTGCGTAGAGTTTAAGCTGCTATGTCGTTAAAAACAACAAGGGGGATTATAAACATTGGAAAGTCTTACCATTATTTGACAACCCAGACATGCAGTGGGTATGGATGTTTGGAAATCCAGACTCAAACGTGGTTAATACTGGTTTGGCACGTGCTGCACCAATCCCATTACCCAACTAATTCTATTTTTTTTTTACGGTAAATTTGGCTAAAGTCCAAAAGCATGGGTGTGTTGTGCCATTAGCCCACGTTAAGATTTTATAGGGTTCAGGGTCCATTGTTTTAGAATTATTACTGTATGAAGTCCTTGAGTGGACAAAATTACCCTAGAAGATAAACAATCGTGGTTCTTTCTCTCCCCGGCAAAAATGGCAGCCATGGCACCGCGGTTGGCACCATCCCCCACCCCACCTACACACCAACGTCGATCAGATCTGAAACTCGACGTCCTTGGCCTTTCGATCATATCCTCTCTTCAGTGTTTTCACCAACCAGATGTCGCCATTTTTCTGTCTTCCTCCAACCACCCATGCTCACCTCTGTTGGATTTCAGCGACGTTAATGGCAAAACCCGCCGGAAATTTCGTGAAATGATTATAAGTTTATAACAGGAACCTAATTCAACCAAAAGCAAATGCAGTTGCATTAACCGTGATATTTTTTCTACTATTTGGAGTTCATGAACTGATATAATACTCAGGTTCTTGTGTTGGAGCTTATCTTGCTGTTTAGTTTTCTAATTTGTTTCTGCCCAATTTGCATGCGCAATTGAGCGAGCTGGAAGTCGGCTGTGGTGGTGATGATAATACACACAAATATGTAAACAAAGTTATATGTATCTGTTTTTAACATTTTTAGGGACAGATTCAAAGAGTAAAATACAAATATGAGAATAGCACATATAACATTACTTGTTAATTTATTCCGGAGAGAAAATAGAATAAATTAGCACAGGTAACTATATCTAGGATAATAAAGAGTATAGATTTGGACAAATAATTTTACATGGGACAATAAAGAACATAAATTAGACTGATAACCATATTTGTTAGTTTTATTGCGATGGTAAAAATTACATATTTGAACTCTTTCAATTAAACTAAGCATTCCTAAATCTCAATGCACCACCGCTGAAATATGTTCCACAATTGCAAATATTACAATTGTGGTTTGGAATTTTTTTTTTTTAATTTTGTTGTGCAACGAAAAAAATGGCCTAAAGTCAAAAAATTGAAACACATGTGTTGGTTTGAAAAAATAACCATATCAGTTGAGTTTATTACGATTGTACAAAGTAAAAATTTTACATAAATAATATTATTTGTTAGTCTTTTGGAATAATACAGAGTGTAGATTTGGATAGATAATCATATCGGTTGGGTTTTTTGTGATTATACAAATTCAAAATTGGCAAAAATAACCTTATCTGTTTCTCTTTTTGGCAAATGTGTCTAGTAATTAATTATACAGAAACATTGTTACAATAAAAAAAAAATTACCTTCATATTTTACAACAAAAACTTGGCCTACAGTCAAAAAATGAAACACATATGTTAATTTGGACAAATAACCTTATTTGTAAGTCTTTTGGGATAATAGATTTGGATAGATAACTAAATTTTTTAATTTTATTGCGATTATATAGGTACGAAATTCACATAATAACATTATATGTTGGTTTTTTTTTAAAAAGTACGTAGCATAAATTGGACAGGTAATCATATCTGTTATTGCGATTATTCAAAGCATAATTTTGCAAAAGATAACCTTATCTACTAGTATTTTGGATAATACAAGGTACATATTTTAATAGATAACCACATATATTGACTATTGCGATTATATAGAGTATAAAAACCGCAAAGATAACCTTATCTGTTAGTCTTTTTGAACAATACAAAGTACATATTTTATAGATAACCACATATATTGATTATTACGATTATATATAGAGTATAAAAACTGCAAAGATAATCTTATCTGTTAGTTTTTTTGGACAATACAAAGTACATATTTTAATAGATAACCACATATATTGATTATTGCGATTATACATAGTATAAAAACCGCAAAGATAACCTTACCTATTAGTCTTTTTTAAACAATACATAGTATAGATTTGGACCAATAACCATAGTTGTCTATTTTATTATAATAAAATACATTTTACGTTATCTATGTTTTAGTTTGGTGCTACACATATGTTATTTGTGTGAATGTATTTTACTATTAGGATGACAAAATAACATAGTATAAAGTTATCTATTTGGTTTGTGTCACACATTTGTTCAATGAAATTGTTGTGGATGTAGAACTAAAGATTACAAAAATAACCTTCTTTTTTCTCAATATTAAAAAAATAGAATTAAAAGTGAAATCTTCCCAATTTTTAAGAAAGTGATGTCATAAAAGATCAAAAAAAACTTACTTCCCCCTTTTTTAAAGAAACTGACGAACAAAGTGCACACTTCTCTTACAAGCATTTTTTCGGACTAAAAAAAATTGGAGTCCGAGTATGGTGAGCTTCCAGTTGTATATCCTCCGTGAAACCGCCATTGATTATCGGCGTTAACAGTGATAAATCAGTACCGAAACCAACAACACCGTCGTTGAGATTCGTATTTATGGCCTCACGTCATCGTCGAAGTTGAGCGATTAACTTTCCTTCCATGGCCGGAGTTGGGATGACGAAGTCGAGCATGTGGCCAACAGCATGTCAGCCACACCTTTACCGGTGATTATGGCACCAACTCCATTTTCGATACCAGCCCCGGCGACTCCATCTCCGATCCTTCCCCCGCCACGAACCACTGCAAGCTCCCAAATTCCAACGCCCAACATCACCGCACCACTAGCGACACCCACCGCAAGCACCTCTCCTACGTCGGAGCAACACCACGACCGATCGGTCTCTCTATATCTAGCACTCTCTGTCTTTTCTGTCTCTCCTGTGTCTGAATTTTAATTTTGGGCGTGTTTTTAGCGATAGGGATATTTTTGGAAAGTTAGGTCCAAAATGTCCTGGCACCCATAAGGAAAAAGTTGATGTCCTTATCATAGCATAAACCCCTATAGTATGACCTCCTAACCAATTTTCCCGTTTAGGGATATAGTCTCTTACAATAACCAGCAAAAAACAACTCCAAACTAACCATCAAAACTAACAAACAAGAATCAAGAAAACTAAAACAGGTAAGAAAATCCTACTGGATAAGCTCTAATCCTGCATAAAGATTGATTCTCTAGAGACTGTTTCATTTTTCTCCTTGAGCTAAGGAAGTCCCGAACATCAGCTACAATGCTTTTCATCACCTGATCATGCCCCATCACTTTACCTTGGAAAATTCGACAATTTCTCTCTCTCCATATTCCATAGACAGCTACTGTAACGCCCCGACTTTTCGGAAGCAAAAGAAAATAATATATTAAGAAAATTTTGCTAAATAAATATGATTTTCCAAAATAAATGTTTAGCTATGGGAGAGAGGAGGGACGGCAGAGAGATGGGAGACGCATACGGCTGGAAAAAAAAAATTGATTTGGAAAAAAATTATGGCGTATGTGGCACACGATTCTCATATGGAACCTATTCTATAAGAAATCTTTGTAACTAATTTACTAAAAATAATTTTACTGGAATAAAATTTGTAAATCTCTAAAAAAAAATTGGGTCGAAAATCCGAGTTGTTACAGCTACTGCTAGGGAACATTGAAGACTAATAAATTTCAAACTTTTACCATTGACTTGCCCACGATACCAGACAATAACCTCCACCAAGCTACCAGGCATATCCAAAATCATATTTTTGGTAGCCATATGTTGCCACACATCAGTGGAAAAAGAACATTCAAAGAATAAGTGTTAGTGAGTTTCATCAGCAGACTTACAAAGGGAGCAGATGCCATTCAACTGCATACCTCAGCTTCTCAACCGATTTTTGGTGCTAAGTCTTTGAAGGACAGCCAACCAAAGAATAAAAGATCATCTAGAGACAATATTGCCACCCTAGACAATCTTGTGCCAAAGTTGAGCTGGATACCTTTTCTTAATAGCATTACAAGCTGACTGAATAGTAAACACGCCACCTGGATGAGGTAACCAACAAACAAAATCTTCATTGTTAGGATTTGGTCTCGAACTTGGGGAAGTATGAGCCATAATAGTTTGAATGAACTAATTTCTCAATTTAGGCCAGCACCAATCACCTTGTTCTATAATAGTATCAACTTTAGCCCATAAAACTCTACCCAAATTACTCACAACCCTCTCACCAAACTTAGCATACAAAGGACCCAAGTTGTGCCAATTATCCAGCCAAAGAAAAGTATTTGCCCCATTACCAATAAGACATCTGATAAGAGGTCGGCACAGTTTCCTTAAGCCAAGGATTTTCCTCATAGTCCAAGAAGAATCACAAGGAATATCCATAGTCCAAAGACAGTTCTCATTAATGAAATATGTGTGTATCTACTTAATCCAAAGAGTGCCAGCTTTCTTATACAAAGCCCATAAATGCCTTAGCATAGAAGCCATATTCCACTCCTTTATTCTTCTAAACCCCAAACCCCCTTCCTCCTTAGGACAACAAATCTGATCCCATTTCACTTTAGCCCCAGAATGCTTAAGCTTAGTACCGGACCATAGAAAAGCCATTAAAGTACATTCAATCTCCTTACTCACTTTACTAGGAATGATAAAAGAAAAAAAACCTCCAATACACTTGAATGCTGAACAAAACAGATTGAATGTGCAAGGCCCTCCCCTCCCACCATAGATAATGTCTTAGAATCCCATCTCAAAATTTGGTGAAGAGTTTTCTCCTTTAAAATAGCACAATCATCAGCTTTAAGCTTGGAAGAGATCAAAAGACACCCACGTATTTAATTGGAAAGAGATGCCCTTTAGTCTCTCCTATATTATTGTCTTCATGCTCATCGCAGTCGTTGTTTCTAGTACCAGACCAGGTATTTTTCAGAATTCATTTTTTTGCCGACATTTTGCAGCTATCTATTATTGTCAGACAATTTTTGTCGGTGTCATCGATGGTTCTTTTCATTTCGGCAGTTACGCCATGGCTGACAATTATTCATGTCAGCCCATTATACAGTAAGAAATTTGCATCCATTTTACCAGATTTAGTCTATGGTATCATATATTACCGCTTCATCCCCGCTCAAGAATCATAATCACCGATGAACATTACCTCCCCTCTCTCTCTCTCTCTCTTCAATATCATTGTCAACCACCTCCACCGAGTAAATTGAACAATAAAGAGCCAAATAACCACTAAAAATTTACAAATCAATGTCTAAATACCGGCAACAAAAATATTTTTCGGGGGAATGATATAGTACTAAACAAGTATAATAGCATTCAATGAATAACTAGAACGGGGATTTTTCATAACTAAGAAAATGACAATAAAAATAAGGGAGATGGGTACGAAGAATTAATGGTCCTGCTGCTGCTTCATTGAGGAAATCTATTTAAGATTCCAGTTCTTTCTCAAGTACTCCACCAGACACCCACATCTGCAGGACTGCACCTCCGTATATATATAGTCTAAAGTAAAGGCGGTGAATAGTAAGTAGTATGCAGCTGCTGCTGGTCTGCCTCATAACGAAGAGATTGTTGGTGATTGCCATGGATGATTCCAATTAGTTAAGCATCATCTCATCTTTTACGTAGTGACAAAAGTTTCTTGCATGTCCGTTCAAGGTACGAATAAAGGAGCAAGATATCTCTAAGGGTGGCTGTTTGATATAGTAGAACAATGTCGGCCAAGATGAGGTAAGGAGGGAAGAACATCGAATGGAAGTTGCCCTATTTTGCACATATTTGGATTTCATTTCTTCTTTTAAGGAAAGGAAAAAACGAACACATGTGTCTAGAACCTTCGGTAACGTGAGCCTCACACAACACAATGCACGTGGGATCCTCATGCTTGGACCAGTTGCGAACATATCTATATCTGGATCTGTGTCCTGACATGTGTCTATGTCGTTTCTGAAAGAAGAAACGCACAAACAGCAAAAACAGAAAAAGTTGCAAAACAAAGGCCGAAGACAATAAACTAGACTAAGGGACGATAAACTAGACTAAGGGACTCCTTCCCTATCCATAGTAAGAATTGAGTAAGATCAGGGGTGGCATCATGGAGAAAGAACCCTTTCGGACATGAGAAATTACTAGCAATGCAGTTCAAATTAAGTTGTTAAACATTAGCAGTTGACTGGAGGTTGGCTTAGATGAGGCACTTTTCTGTCAACCACAATGCTCGGGTTTTCTAATTCCCCTGCTTCCCTTGCCACGAATCGGAAATAACATAGCAAAATAAAAAGATGGCCAATAAATCAAATTTGTTAAATCACGCTTAACTGCCCACCAATTACAGCATATGTAGCTTCCAAACTTAACCTGATTAGCTAGGAGTCAAGTTGACCTGAAAAGTAGTAATCAAGATTACTGACCCCATTAGTAGCAAACATACTCTGAAAGAAGTTGTGCATATAGGTCACAAACATCAAAGCTTGTAAGGTGGCAACCTAACATTCAAGAAACCCATTACAAACATGAACTTCAGAACCACAACACCACCAGCGCATACTTTGGACTAATCACCTCCAACTTGCCTCTTCCACGAATCCTCAACAATTAGTTCATCCACTCCCCAATCTTCGTAACTGGAAAAACCACAGAAATTGACAGAGTATTGTTAACTGTTAAGAGGAAAAAGAAAAGGTTTAAAAAAAAAACATTTTTGGAATGATGGTTGAAGGTTGAAACACTAGAATTCTCTTTGGAATTGTTATCAATTTAGAAAGAAGGAAATGATAAATAGATGGGGATTTCTACCTTCCATCAGGCAGGTAGCGGCGAATGGTGAAAGGTATCTTCCGCTCTCGTAGCTCCTTCATTGCAATCTAAAAGAGCAGATAAACAAGTAACCAAAAGCTAATGAAGCTAGAAGGCGAACGCTAAACTAGAGCATGATTTACTTGTATGTGAGCCATGAACGATTCCTACCTGCTAGTAAAATGTTCTTATATTTTTTTTCCCGAAAAGTACAATGAGAAAGAGGACCAACCGGAATAGGACATATTGAGAAAGAACGAAGCACTTAGAAAACAAGCGACGGGCAGATAATTAAAAAAAAAATTACGACACTAGTGGGACTACCTTCTGCTAGTGTAAGTGCACAATACTTGTAGCTAAAAGCAATGACAAGGTATAATCATCTTTTACTTTTACTTTTGTTTTGGAAGAACATACGAATAGATGAAGTCCAACGACACCAACCTAGAATATAAATACATGTCTCACAGATAAACAGAAGATTCCAGCACTACTTCAAAGTGTGAACACTTCCTCTTGAAACAAGGGAAAAAACCCTTTGAGTTCTTGATTCAGGGGAGGGTCCAAAGCCTTGGTATTTGGGGTCAAATGAGTCTATCTTCCATACCCACACAACAGTGCAATATAAACTGGTAGAATGTCGAATTAAAAAGGTAAAACCAAACCGATAGACAAGGTAGGTTAGGTGTGAACACACCGAAATGCCACACAGTGTCGCCTCATCATCACCACTCCAGTTCTGTCAAAACATGAAGGCCATATGTCAGCCCTGTGAAGGAAAACAAGCCCTATGCCCCGGTGACCCACACTTGCATCCAACTAAGGTACGATTATTCCTTTAGATGGCGGGGCCCACAAAACATCTGCTTGGTTGGCCTAGGCTCACATCCCAAATAATTGGTCTCTGGAAGAGAACTCTGACATCTCCATAACAGCCTAGATAGGGAGAAGGTCCAAGAAGCCTCGCTCCGGATCCCTACATGTGGTTATTTAGGTTGGGGGATAGAGTTGAGGTTAGTCAGGGTGCTTCATCATCCCCAATCTTCAGACGACTTACATCTTGTCCATTTTAGAGAGATTATTGCAACGACCCAAAGGTCTAATGCACACTCGAAAAGCAGGTGAGAATTCTCTGAGTTATTGAAACAAGGGTGTTGAGTCTGCTGTCCATTGATGAGCAGTCCCCATGTTTCGACCCTCTTGCATAACTTTTACCATAACACAGAGGATCCCAACATCCTCCTCCATCTCTGGTGAGAGTTCCCCAGCAGTCTAAACCACCATCCACTCTCTACCAACTAAGACCACTTTTCGTCTCACCTCCTTCACTGGTGACTTCTATCCATCCCAACGCAAAGTGAAAAAGTCTTCCCAGAAGGCCCACCATGGCCACATCACCCTCCATCAACCACAATACACCATCAAGGGCAGCACCAACGAGAAGAAGCAATGTATTTTACATCCAAATGGGAAAAAGTTGGCACAATCGAGATAATAACAAGATATTGGTGATATGATGGAAAACAAAGACGTAGTTGTAAACTTGTATTATGGTCCTGAAATTCATCAGCAACTGCAAATTGAATACAACTCTTATTGGGCAACTAGTAACAAAAGGAAATTACCTATGAAAAAAAAGGAACCTGGGAACTTAATATACTAATCCCTGAAACTTACAGAGGATGCTAACTAACTTCTTCCTGACACCTTATGAATAAAAGAGCCAACATTGGAATTCAAGTTCTCTCTTTTCTTTCTGTCCAGTTAACAGACATTACTTGCCCAGCTAAAGACGCAGAGTTCAAATATATTACCTTGTGCTAACTATTTTATGTGCTACATTCTAATGTCATGAAAAAGGTATTAAGTATTATATGCACATGAAGATGCAAGGCGCAGTCGAAGAATAAAGAAACAAGTAATTCTAGGCATCCATCGATGCTGTTACAGAAGGTCACTGCTAACCTCAAGTGGATCAGTTTCACCTTCCAATTCAACCATCACGGGCGCATTCATGCTGCTCACAGAAAGTCAAATACAATACATCATCAACTCAGTTTTTTTTATCCAACAAGATTCTAAACTTAAACACCAAATATCTTACCTGATTTGCAGCGCACGAGTACCTAAAATTCTTGCACGTTCATACTTTGTCATGTATTTCGATGTCTTTCGAGCTCGTTCTTTTGGTTCATCCGCTCCTTTGTCATCAGTTTCAGCTAAAAGGGGATCAGCAGTGTCCTCATTGTTCTCGTTATCTGCTTCCTCTTCTGCCCCTTCCTACCAATATCGAACAACCACAAATACTTATACCAGCAATAAGGCCCACTAATATTGAAGGCACATCAAGTAAAGATTTCTCACATCGGGCTCAGGCTCTTGCGGCTCATCCTCATATCTAAACAAAGGAAAAACTTATCAACAACTAATACAAATACCAACCGACTACTATTCTAATGCACAAACCTCAACATAAATTATCAGACGGTTGAAAACCATTCATGTGCAGTCCAACAAACATATTATCATATTACATCACTAAACAGCATTCATCAGGGAATGCTCAATTGCTCAAATATCAGAATTCAGTACCTGTAAAATGTCGCCAACTCACCAGTCAACCAATTTACCATCATATGACGCCGCATTAGATACAACTCCATGGGGCTTAATGATACCCATTGAGCATCAAAATGAACATTAGTTGCCACAAGCATATTCTGTGAACTTAGTCGAAACAATAACTTCATAAGGTATGAAAAAGTCATTCGAACTTTCAAAAACTGGACAAGCACAGGTAATAGCCCACTGATTTTCTCAGACTTCCTCACAGAACCAACAAAACAGAGGCCGATTCCATCATTAATAAGAAACAAAGGATACATCTTTGATGGAAGGGCTACAGTATTTGGAGTGTTTAAGGCAACGTCCTCTTAATGTAAATAATCACATGATAGTATCCGTATCATCAAAATCCAACCCAGCAATTACAGCCTTCGTAAAATAAAGCCTTGCTGGGGCTCACAACCTCAAAGCAATAAACAAGTTATAGCCTATAGGTCTCCAAACCCATGTTTTATCCGAAGGGTTTTCCCCCCGAGTAAATCAACCTAAACACGCCCACATGTTTGGTCTAATCCAGAGTCTCGATTGAAACCCTCAAGAATTTAAAAACAGCTCAGGAACAGTAGTTCAAGTCAACCGAAAAATTACGCGGCGATTGTAAACCCTAAGCCACAAACAACAGAGAGAAAGCACATAACCCAAAGCTAGACAGAAGAGGAGAGAGAGAGAGAGAGAGAGAGAGAGAGAGAGAGAATAAACGAACCCTCCGTCCATATCGTAGTCCCCATCGTCGGCCATCTTCTGCAAAACTGATGAAGTGGGCTCTCGTTCTTTCCGTTCTTCCTTGTGGAAAACTGGTTACGGAGTTGCGCCAGTTAACTTTACATATATATATAATTTATAAACTGTATATCAGTGAGGTTCAAGTAAGGGCGCCCTTACCGTATCACGGTAAGGGCTTCCCCTTTTCTTCCATTTTTCCACCAAATTTTGCTGATCCGAGCCGCTCAATGTGTTCAAAACGTGATTTTAAGGGTACCCGCGAGAAATCAGCAAAAAAAAAGACCAGGAAGGGTTTCATTCGAGCAGTTTTTATTTAAACCGTTCGATAAAAAATAAACAAAAACTGCTCGGATGAAGCCCTTTCCGGTTATTTTTTTGCCGATTTCTCACGAGTACCCTTAAAATCACGTTCTAAACACATTGAGCGGCTCGGATTATCGAAATTCGATCAGAAAATGGGAGGACCTTACCTTGTAAGGTAAGGTCGCCCTTACCTGATTGAAACTGTATATATATATATATATATTGGGCCTGCTCCGCTGGTGCCCGTAAGCCCGAATTTATAGCCGACCCTATTTGGATAAGCGGGTAAGGCTCTGTTTGGAACTCCGAAAAAAAGGAGAAAAAATTTATAAAATAATTAAAAAATGTAAATTAGAAGAAAAGTTGGGAGGAACGTTGAATTGGAATTTGGAATTTTCCTTCTCTTCTTTGAGAACCAAACAAGGGAAGATTTTTTTTAAAAAAAATTTCTCTTTCTTTTCTGCTTCTTTCTACAAGTTTCAAACATATACTAAATGTGAAAGCGTGTTTACTTGTTTTTTTTTTTTATACTGGAGGGATGTTTACTTGTTTAGTTGATGATTTTGGTGCCAAAATTCCAAAATACCGAACCACACTCACTTGGAGTACTGAATGCTTTCAAGTGGTGGGATTATATGCGTCTTGGAGCTTTCGGCTTTCTGTTGATTGTTAGGAAGTTTTAGGGGGGCATGCCTCTTCTATGTAATGCAATGTACAAATTCCCTATATTTTAGTAGTACTATTTTAGTGTGATGCATCAACTATCAAGGTCGCGAGCTAAACATGTGTCTTGGTGCTTAAAGGTCACCTCCCATGTGCTAGCTAGCTCTCTTTTAGCTCTAAGCGTTTTGGTTTTCTTATGTACCCAAACAAAAAAAACTAGAAAACTAGGTTAGCTGAACAGCCCTGTAAATTTGGACATTATTTGAACGACGTCAAAAATAAAAAATAAAAAACAATTTCATATTCAAGTCATTGATTAAAACTCATCTCACCTTATTTTTCATCATAAATTAATTGATGTAAGTGATAGGACACTTTTGACAAACCGAACGTTATTGTCGGTTGTGACTCCAAAGATGATTTTTCTATTTTTGGCAGCAAATTTGGCTTGTGGGTCTTGAAATCAAAATGATTAATGATTATGTCGGTTATCATTTCAATGTGCACTATCATCAATAATACGCAACTTTTGCTGTACACCCAATATCTCGCTCCTTCAAATTTAGCTATTCATTCATGAATCATTGTGGAATATCTTAATGTTATTCATGAAAAGCTATCTATGTTGCTATCCACTAGCTTTACAATGATTTACAACCCCCCCCCCCCCCCCACACACACACACATGCTGGGAAAGGCTTTATTTCATAAAATCAAACGCAATCAAACGCATTTTTGATACTGTAGTATTTTTGGAACCTAAGATATGGTATCATTAAAGAAGTATTTGCTACCTTGACAATAAGACCAAAGGTGGACACATTCGACAAATGTTTGAAAATTAGACGTGAGAGAGATTTTTGAGTTTTGAAGTCAAGGCTCTGTTTGTTTCGATGTAAAATGTTTTTTATGTAAAATATTTTTTCAAAAAATAAATTTTAAATTTTTATTTTTCGGTGTTTGGTTGACACTTGAAAATATTTTCAGAAATCAACAAAATAATGTAAAGAGGGAGATGGAGAGTTTAAACGGTAGAGAGATATGAGATTATTGAAATTGAACGTGGGTCAGGACTGACGATTGAGGAAACTAAATAGTGAGAATTGCAGTAGAATGCAGCAAGTTCATTTCGAAAAATAACTTTTTGAAAAATAACTTACGAAAGATATAAATGTAAGTCATTTTCATCCAATTGATAGAAAATATGTAAAATATTTTCCTCATTTTTTACACAATCAAACACTGGAAAATAGGTAAAATATTTTACCGGAAAATATTTTACGTCCAAACAAACGGAGCCCAAGTGTGTGACTTTTATTTGAAGAAAGAAGGTTAATTTCGAGAATGCAGGTTTTGAAGTCTGAGTGAAATAATGATCTCTAGATATATTTTTTGATGACTAATGATATTTCTATAGTGGGTTGGAGATGATCTTATATATGGATAATCAGCTCATCCAATTCATTTTAGTCTCATAATTCATCTACGTATGGATATTCGGACCCGTTTGGAAGTCCAAGTTTTTT
>BPLS01000693.1:190939-225062 GCA_019656275.1 Rhododendron kiyosumense | reverse complement strand
CCAATAAATAAACTAGGTAAATGCATAATTAGTGCACAAATTTGCTTATAAACCAATTATATACAGTATCTGTTATTCGTAGCAGTTAAGCATCTTATTCACCAAACAATTTGATTTATTTATTTCCGTACGATTAGGTTCACTTGCTCATATTTTAAAAAAAAAAAAAAAAAAAACTCATATAACGAGATATCAGATAAGCAAATAACAAGAATTACCGCATAGAGGTTACCAGATTTCACTAAGAATTACCTCGTGTTTGAAATTCAAATTTTGATATATCTATCAATTTTCGATTAAGTTAATTTTTTGCATGACAACACTATACTTCGGATTTAAAAAATTAAATAATTCAGATCACAATAATGAACATTCAGTGGGCCCATAATAAGTGATAGTAAAAAAAATGAAATTTTATACCAACGATAAATAGAATTTATTCTCATCTAACAAATGAGAGTCTCCATCGTGGACGGTATTAAAATAAAATTAAAAAAATCACATCTTGTATTCGCACTACTAGATAACTTACCCTAAACGGCGTCATCATTTGGAGTATTAGTAAGGTAAAAACCCTCGTCACCACACTATTATTCTCTCTCTCTCTCTCTCTCTCTCTCTCTCTCTCTCCATATTCATCTTCCTTTCCAAATTCAAACCCAACCTTCCCTTTCTCTTCACCTCCCCCACTTCCAACTTTCCCCCTATGTATCAAAACACATATAATACGCAGACATCCTCATCACACACATGACTCCCTTCATTAAATAACAAAACCTCTTCCCCTTCTCTACTCTAACCCACAATAATACTCCATACAGAGAGAGAGAGAGAGAGAGAGACGGCCGCATACTGGTCGCAGCCATGGCGGATTACTACATCCCAACATCAAAACACTCCACAACCTCCTCCTTAAAAAGAACCCACATCGCTCCCTTCCTCTTCGTCGCCTTCCTCTGTTCCCTCGCTTACTCCCTCGGTCTCTGGCAACACACCCACTCCGCCACCACTTCCTACCTCGGCCACACCATCCCCTGCACCACCACCAACACTACCACAACCACCACGTCCTCAACCAACCCCCGCCACTCCTCCGCTACATTAGACTTCTCCTCCCACCACTCTGCCGACGACTACACCTCTGGAACGACCTCCCTCGACAACAACATCAAAGTCTACCCCCCGTGCGATGTCAAGTACAGCGAGTACACCCCGTGCGAGGACGCCAAGCGATCCTTGAAATTCGACAGGGACAGACTTATCTACAGGGAGAGGCATTGTCCCGCCAAGGAAGAACTGCTCAAGTGCCGCGTGCCTGCCCCGTACGGGTACAAGAACCCGTTCAAGTGGCCGGCGAGCAGGGATCTGGCGTGGTACGCGAATGTGCCCCACAAGGAGCTGACGGTGGAGAAGGCGGTGCAGAACTGGATTCGGTACGAGCCTGAGGGGGACCGGTTTAGGTTCCCCGGCGGCGGGACCATGTTTCCCAATGGGGCGGACGCGTATATCAATGATATTGGGAAGTTGATCAATCTTAAAGACGGGTCTGTTCGAACCGCCATTGATACCGGCTGCGGGGTGAGCTTCTCGTCAATTTTCTTATTATCGTTCGCCTCTTCAAGCCAATTTACGCGCAACTTAACAAATTTAAAAAAAAAAAAAAACCAATCACAATTATCTAATAGCATGGTTCAATTAAAGCTGAGACAATTCTATTTACCCCAAAGTTTTCTATGCAATTTTGGCCTTGTTTAATTAGCCAATAATTGAATGATTCCAGTCCATTTTAGTTTGACCACCTGGGTGTGGCCTGTGGGTGTGTTGAATTTTGGACAATGATTTTGGAATCCTTGTTTTCTCTATGCTAATACAGTAAAACTAAATCTGTCAAATCTAATGGTGTCATGAATTTTGGGAATTAGGTTTGTCTATATCTACACGTTTCGGGAAAGAGTACCTGATTTTGACTGTAGAACAGAGAGGGGTGGTCAAGTGAAAGAAAGTGGTTGGCCAGCCAGAAACAGGGTAGCTTTCGGATCTTAATTTGTCTTCACCCAGAAAGGAATCGAATCATCTTTTGGGGGGTAAAAAAAGACAGCCTCATGAATTCTGCGACGTTACTTTGTTTCTGGAAAGTAACGTACAATGTTTGATTTTGTACAGTTTACTGACAGGCCCCACATTGGTTTGTCATTTTCCCTTTCTTTTTTCATCTGTGTCATTTTCCAACCAGCAATACCCAAAACAGAGTTCAGAGTTGTTTAATGCATATAGATCTATGTACATTTGACGGTTTCAGATACATGTGGCGTGCGGAGTTGTGTTCGAAAATTGTGTTATTAGATTTTTTTGTTTCCAATCAGCTCATAATCTCGCTGGACTAATCTGTATTTGATGATGTCGATTGTGGAATTACGCTTAATACAAGTCTCTGGAAAGCCAAGGATCTTTGAAATTATGTTTTCTGATTAATTTCTAGTAAAAATTTTGCGAATTGAATTGCGCAGGTTGCAAGCTGGGGAGCATATCTCCTGTCACGAAATATACTTACCGTGTCGTTCGCACCTAGGGACTCACATGAAGCGCAGGTGCAATTCGCTCTTGAGCGAGGAGTGCCTGCCTTGATCGGAGTCCTTGCCTCCATTAGACTTCCTTACCCGTCAATGGCTTTCGACATGGCTCACTGCTCTCGCTGCCTTATTCCATGGGGCCAACATGGTAATCTCATTGCTCCAATTGAAAATCTATTTTTGCTTTGATCATAGAGTAGCGTACTTTGCAGTCAAGCGGCCCTACGGCCTACCTTACGCATTTGAGTGACAAAGTGAACATTCTGTGCCTATCGATGTTTTAATTCTAATATGAATGAATGTGCGCTTAACTATATGACAAATGAAACACTTTCCACTAATGCATTTGTGACACATCAAATGGTACTCAAATGTAGTCACCAAAATATTATTACATATTGTAATTCCAATAAGAACGGACTTGTGACTAATATATCATTGAACCATGGGATAGGCGGCGTTTACCTGATGGAAGTTGATCGAGTTCTAAGGCCCGGTGGATACTGGATCCTGTCCGGTCCACCGATCCGCTGGAAGAAATACTGGAAAGGATGGCAACGAACACGGGAGGACCTTAATGCGGAACAGACTTCTATTGAAAGTGTAGCCAGTAGCCTCTGCTGGAACAAGTTGGTTGAACACGGTGACATTGCTATATGGCAAAAACCCATCAATCACTTGCACTGCAAAGCTAACCGTAAAATCACCCAAAATCCGCCTTTGTGTCCCCCCCAGGATCCCGATACGGCCTGGTTAGTAATCCTCTATCCACAGCACTACATTCCGGACACATTTTTGTAATTCATTTTTTTTTGTTAGGCTTGTAGCATTACTGACCGACTTTTCGACGATTTTTGCAGGTACACAAGAATGGACTCTTGTCTGACTCCATTGCCCGAGGTTTCCGGTCGTCAAGAAGTAGCTGGTGGGCAATTAGCAAAATGGCCACAGAGATTGAATGAAGTACCCCCTAGGATTTCAAGGGGAACTGTGGAAGGAGTGACAGCAGAGGTTTTCCAAGAAGACAATGAGCTGTGGAAGAGGAGAGTGTCCTACTACAAAACTGTAAATAACCAACTCGGGCAAACTGGAAGGTACAGAAACCTACTGGACATGAATGCATACTTGGGTGGATTTGCTGCTGCTCTTGTTGGTGACCCTGTTTGGGTGATGAACGTGGTTCCGGTCGAGGCGAAGGTCAATACCCTCGGAGTTATTTACGAACGCGGATTGATCGGAACGTATCAGAACTGGTAATTCAACTAATCTGTTAGTCAAAGAACTTCATTTTACTTGATTTTTGTTTATGGACTTTTGTGGCTCATATGAATTGGTTCCATTTGGCAGGTGTGAAGCAATGTCAACTTACCCTAGAACTTATGACCTCATTCATGCTGATTCAGTGTTCACCCTCTACAAGAACAGGTAAACGTCAACTCTAGAGATTATTTTTAGTAAAAGAATGCAAACAGGTAAAAGCCAACTCTAGCTGGAGGCTATTTTTATTAGGAATATTTTAAGACTGATGACGCTTTATGGATAAAGAAATTTATACACGCCAGAAAATTTTATATTTTGCTAAAATGTGAGCCAGCCTCAATTTGATGACAAATGATGCTCTCCCTTTATTATAATCCGTGGAAGAGTAGATTTTTAAAAAGTCACGTTACGCGCTGATGTGAGGTCACCGGTTCACTCATGTTCAGCCACGTGACTTGAGGCTGCGCTGGCCAACCGCTGAGCACTGCCAGCTCGGCCTCGTGTCCCGTCTCTGCCCACGCGGTCAAACATGAACAGGCCGGTGATCCCACACTAGCGTCCGTGCGTCATCTGACATCACCGTTTCGCTTCGTGTAATCCTCTCTCTTTCTGATACACTTGACCTCGACAGATGTGAAATGGAAGATATTCTGCTGGAAATGGACAGAATCTTGAGGCCAGAAGGGAGTGCAATATTCAGGGACGATGTGGATGTTCTGGTGAAAGTGAAGAGGGTAATAGATGGAATGAAATGGGATAGCCAGATTGTGGACCATGAAGATGGACCCCTGAAGAGGGAGAAGCTTCTGTTTGCAGTCAAGGTTTACTGGATAGCTCCTGCTTCCCCTAATCCACAAGGGTCTTCGTAGGGGGAGGGCAGGGCACTACTAAATACTCCTTCTTCTTCCTATTTTTAAATCTGTTTTTTTT
The DNA here is from genome assembly GCA_019656275.1 of Rhododendron kiyosumense. Classification (NCBI taxonomy): domain Eukaryota; kingdom Viridiplantae; phylum Streptophyta; class Magnoliopsida; order Ericales; family Ericaceae; genus Rhododendron; species Rhododendron kiyosumense. The sequence continues at coordinate 220,302 of BPLS01000693.1, read as the reverse complement.
TATTTTTACAGTTTGTTATAGGTTTTTTTTTTTTTTTCATTTCTTTCTCCTTTTGGAAATGTACTCATTTAATTCTTTTGTGATTTTGTTAATTTGCCAAATGCAGAGCCAATATTCATCAATAGAAGCAAGTGTTTTGATGTAGCCAAAAACTTTACAGATCACATTTGTATTGGTTATTTACATGATTTTATTCTCTGTTTTCCATTTTATAACTGGTTTGATTCAATGAAACAACCCCTAGAATTACTCAACATGAATGTTTTTAAAAGTAATTAAGCTCATCATTCTACCTAAGGTACAAAGCAACCCTTCTGTGGGTGAGGTCAAATTTTCTGTACAAAAATAATGCATGTACCTCTTTTTTCGTGCAATTTCAACAGCACGATGACAATAGTCTTTTTTGGGAAAGAGTCTTTTGTGCAATTCTATGGCTACCATTGCACGGTAACAGAGGTACATGCACTTCTGAATACATGTGACGTAACACATATCAAATCTTTTGTACCAAAAAAATGTATGTACCTCTCTTCTCCCGTGCAATTTCAACCGTAAGTTTGCACAATAGTCTCTTTCTAGTAAAGGTCTTTTGTGCAATCTTGCGGCTGATATTATACAAGAACAAAGGTATAGACGTTTTTAGATACAAGTGACCAGAGGTGCCTGGAGTAGGGTAATGGAGAGAGACGGACTCCAGGTTGGTGCTGTGCAGTGAGGTGCCCAGTACCGTGCTACGCACCTCCGAACCGTCGGATTGTGCATTCGATGACTCAAATCTCATCTTAGCAACCAACGATCGAGAGTCGTTCATTGCCGAGATGAGATCCAAGCCATCGGATGCACGATCCGACAACTTGGAGGTGCACAGCACGGTTCTGCACATACCACTACACACCACCATCCCCCAATTCGGAGAGAGACACACACAAAACAGTAAGTTTAGAAAAGTGTGATTTGGGACGTGAAGCAGGGGAAAATGTTTGTAATTTCGTTATCGACTGGTTTAAAACTTCTATGGGAGTAGTAGACTAGTAGTTTTTAGCTTGGTCGACGTGCGATGCTATGGTAAAATAAAATAAAACAAACAAGCCCTTAAAATAATGCGTTGGGATTATACATTTGGGAGAGCAATGGACATAAACACCCCCTTAACATTAATTTCCAGCAGCAGTTAATTTTGAGGGCACCCATGAATAATAATAATAATAAGTCGATCGTCACCCCGCTTCAGGCGCCACCAGTTTCAATAACTCTTTTGGAATGCACCAAATTCGGGAATTCCATCAGTTTTGAAGTCAAATTTACAAAAAAAAATATCAGAAGTCCAACAAATTTCAAACTTTTATCGTCATTTGTTTCTTTATTCTATCTATATAAGATAAGATAAGATACAAATGTTTAGTGTTCGGTAGAAAACTTCCAATGGGTTGACCTAGCGGTCAAATCTGGAATTTAAGGATTCGCTCTCTCCTTGAGTTTTATGTTTAAAATCTCTCATGTGTCATAAATACGGAGCATTTGTTCCGGTTTCAAGTGGCGTCCCCAGCAAGAACGGAGCCAAAAGAGAGCTAGTAGGGGCTCTGTCCCCGGCTCCTTGCTAGTAAACGGTGGGTTCATTGTCCCTCAGTATTAGTTAAGTCACGTGTAAGCTGGTTCGAATACTCAGTAATAAAAAGATGAAGCAGTCAGCTAAAATTTCAAATTTTCTCTCTTAGGAAATGGTTCCTACTTCCTAGGAGAGAGTTTCATGCCGCTACTAACTTGAACCAACGCAAAACCTATGAGTTCCCAACTCTCGATAATTAGTTGATTCACGCAAATACTTCACCATCCAACAAAGCTATAAATGGATGAAGAAACCCATGCAAAATGGCACATTTAAAAAAAATACTGCTACCAGCTTTGAGTCATGGCAGCCATTAAGTCTCTTGTTTCCCTCATTTCCCGAGCCACGTTGTTGTTCGCTCTTGTGGGGCTGGTTGTGGTGCAGACCGAGGCCCAAACTTGCACGTCCCAGCTCGGTAACATCAACGTGTGTGCACCGTTTGTGCTGCCCGGTGCGGCTAACACCAACCCTAGCCCCGAGTGTTGTACCGCGCTCCAAGCCGTGGATCATGACTGCCTCTGCAGCACCATCAGGATCGCATCCCGTCTCCCTTCTCAGTGCCAGCTCCCTCCTCTTGCCTCTTGCAATGGTAGTAATTACTTCTCGATCTCACTCTCTCATCAAGTCTCAAGCACCTTTACGTATTACGCATTTAGAACAATGATCACAAAGTACCTAGAAAATAAACATCGGACGTACGTAGATTCAATTTTGATATATACTATAGACCACAACCTGAATAAATCTAGTCTCTGTGATTTCTCTAGGTACTTTTCTAAAGACATAGCACTCTTGCGAAATTTTGAAATATTGAATCTTGAGAATTGATTCATGAAGCGCTTGAATTATTTTTTAATATTTTCTATCTCACATTGTTTTGACACTTGCCCGTATTTCTTGTGCAGTTAACTGAGGCGGATGTGTGATGACGGATGAATAATGATCTAGTTTTATCATTTTAGTGTTTTTTTTTTTCCTTTGGTTTTTCTTCAAACTACCCCATGAAAGGTCAGAATTATTATTATATTAAATAAAAAAAAGAGGCATGTTTCGTCTGATGAAGGGTACAAATTAATCATGATGAGCAAGTTCTGTCTGCTTCAATGAATTGATATTTAAATTGATCCTCGCAAAATTCAAGCATAATCCAAACGATCGATATTGTGGCTCAAGCATGGCAACTTCCTTTTGCAATAATCTTATAGTGACAGTGACTGGCAAGAGGACCACTTGTGCTTGAGGAGTTTTTCAGTGCCGAGCGGATATTGCCGACATGGCACCCGCTCGGCACATCTAAACCGTCCGATTCACTTTTAGACGGTTTGGATTGAAACTCTTTCTCTTCTCTCACCCAACACTTTTTTTCTCTTTTTTCTCTCTCTAAATCTGAGCCGTTTAAACACGCAATAAACGATTCGGATGCGTGAGCGGGCACCACGTGGTACCCGCTCGGCACTAAAAAAAATTTCCTTGTGCTTGCACATGGTTGTGATGTAGTGAACATCAAAATTTCCTTGCGGATCAAATAAAAAACATCAAAATTTCCTAAACAAATCAATGCACAGTTGACCGTAGTTTTACCTAATCAATTTTATATAACGTAAAGCTAAACCCATCATGCAACTATACAACAGATCAATATCATTGGTGTGTGTCTATGATGGTGACAGGAATGAAATCTATGATTTCAAATGAGTCAGGACCACAACATAAACAATTCTTTATTATAAGTAATTATTATTTTGCATACAGAATCAGTAAGCCGACATATACAGATTTATAAGTGAAAATGAAAGGATACATATACAATGTTACTGTTGCCGTGACCCCATAAGCCCACCCACTCACTTATCATTGATGTGTGTCTATGTTGGAGAAGGGGTTTTTTTTTTTAATGAATTAGGATCGCAGACTTGTAATATATGGCCAATCTTGATGGTTATATGGACTGAATAATGAAAGTTAGAGGTTAGAGCCCATCGGCGTGCAATATCAAACCTATGAATCTAGGTTAGAAGTTGGGGTGCAAACGAGTCGAGTCGATGAAACCTATGAATCTAGGCTAGGATTTGGGGGGCAAACGAGCCAAGTCCAGCCAAACCCTGCTAGATTTGTGATTAGCTCGGCAAGGTATTGGTCAGGCTTGAATTCGAGTCTAGATAAGTGTGCTCAAGTTTGGCTCATAAAAAAATTTTGAAGCTCAGATTGGGCTCGTCGAAGCTTGTTAAACTCAAACGAAACCAAATTCAGGCTCGAATTTAGCCTCAAATTCAAGCTCGAAGTGATCAGGATCAAACTAGCAGAATAATGTTACCAAATATATGACAAAAACAGGGGGAAAAAAACACCAAGAGCATGAAAGAATGGGAAGATCTAAACAAAGAATGGAACCGATAAGCAACGAAAAGTCTGGGTACGTACGTAGCCTTTCAAAAGAGAAAGAAAGGGATAAAGAAGAGGACTTAAGAATCACCATACTTGTGTCAATGTGGGACTTAAGACTCCAACAACAATTCTAAAGGAACAGGACTAAAACAGTATGGAGATAATATCATCATGCATCAGAAGTGTCTCAAGGTTTTCCTTCTGAACCTTCAAAGGAAAGCTCCTGTCACATAGCTAGTCTTGTTCTCGGGCCAAAGGCTATTGCCGGGTGTTCGAAAAGCTAATCAGAAAGCCCGATTAGCTTCTTTTTTTTGAACTGCAAAAGCCGAATTAGCTTAACACGATAGGAATGTTAAACACAGGCAGGTGTTTGCAAAATTTGAAGGTTTGGATGTTCATTCGCATACCCTCGCGTGTATGGACGGTCGCCCCTGACAGCGCGCGATTGCCCTAATAACCATCTTTTTCGGTAATTGCCCGAATGGGTAAAAATGGATTGCAGCCTAGGAGTGGACATAGGCCCAGTGGCTAGCCAAACCCCGTTGATTCAATTGTTTTAGATTTTAGATTTTAATTATTATTTTATTTCTCTCCAATTATTACTTTCATTTTTTTTCCTATCTCTCCAATCATTAACCATATTTTCAATCAGCACTCTATTTCTTTCTACACTCATTACTTACAAATCCAAATACAAAATCCCGAAACCAACGAGGTAAATGTTTTTTTCACAAGGGATTGGCGTTATACGTATGGCAGAGTCTTGATTCTCACAAATTAAGCTCTTATTAGACCGGCTTAAGCAAGGGCTTAATATGCAAACCAAGCCCGGCCCAACGTACCAAATGCCCACTGCTGCATTATGGGCTAAACACTTTCTTGATTGCAGTTTTCTGTGCCACTAGTTGTCTCAATTTTTATGGGAAAATGACGGTCCATAATGTATTTTGATAATTAATATCCACTAAAGATATGTTGAGAACATTTGTTAATGTTAAAAATGTTTTTGACAGATATTAATTATTAAAATATGTCCTTAGTCGTCATTTTTCCTATTTTTTATCTTCATGCGAAATGGTCCATCTTATCTTATGTTTCCTTCCAATGAATTGAGTACTCTTTTCTTGGGCCTGCGTAACCCAACGAAATTGCCATCGAGGATTAGAACGTAGTACTAATAATGGTCCCTATAGTCTGGTTAGAGTATATATCACTTGGACCTGGTTGGTCAAGACTCATGTTCGAGTTTTCCTAGTTGTTTATTGGGGTTAAAAATATTATGAACGCCACTCATACGTGGTAGGACTTTAGCTTTGATTCTTGACATAGGTGCAGTAAGACTTCCTATAGATAGTGATGTATAGTGACGGGACAATACTTCTTGACGAATGTGATGGAGCACCATACAGGTATATCTGCACTTCAATTCCATTATTCCACTGGGAAAAACTATCATGGAGTTGGGTTTTTTTTAGGGGTGGGTATCGTGTTGTTTCGTATCGTATTCGTGTTTGTGTCATCTCGTATTCGTATGAGAATTCCCTCAACTCTAACCTGATCTGTTTAGCTTCTTGTGTTATCGTATTGTGTCATATTCGTGTTCCGTATAAAAAATAGCGGATTCTAACCCGCTAACTTCGTGTGAGGTTCGTATCATGTTATCGGGTCCTTTCTTCCCATTCTGCGTCATGTCGTGCCATCTCGTATTTGCATCAGAATTCTCTCGCTTCTCGTGTTATCGTATTGTGTTATATTCATGTTCCGTGTCAGAAATAACTGACTCTTTTGTGTCAGATTCATGTCGCAGAAATTCCTCTATTTGTCGGGGTTCTGTTTTAAGGATTATTGTCCCAAACAAAATTGGGAAAATTAATCTGGTTGTACATGATGTGGTGTTTTGAAAGTACAGACTGCACATGCTAAGACATCATATATGGCATAATGTGGTTATAATTGCTCCAAAAGCAGGGTGCATTATGTATACAACAAGGTTTTCTCTAAAGGCTGCACCAAAAAAATGTCATAATGGGGGATGAGTAAAGGGGATCCGGAGACCCTACCGCCCCACGTTTTTTCACAGTGCGCGCTTCATCCAGATTGTTCATCTCGATAATTAATGGTCCGAATTTTTAAGGTACTCTTCTAAGAAGATCCACAATTTAATAATCAAAATTGAATAACCAAAAATTGTCACATCATCTTTTGATTATCCATATAGAGGTTATTAAAGTTGGAATATCAAGTCTCACATTATTTACTTTTTGCCCATAATCAAAATGGGTTGGCAAAAATTTAAATCTAACGATTATTTTTTTTCCCTCAATCTAATGGTCTATATTAAATGACATTCTAGTAAAATAAGTAAAAGTGAAAAGCATTTGTTAAGATTTATAAAGTGATCAATATTATTAAATGCACAATCACTTATCAAAGTGGAGAATGAGTTTTACTCTCCCATAATGGATGTACTTGATTAAAAAGATATGGAGTCCAATAAATGTTGTTATTAGCAAAAAGGTAACTAGTTTTGATTATCTAAATGCCAAGAGATTGCTAAGTTTGATTATTATAATGTGAGTACTTTTTAATATAACGATTTGCACCAACTAACCTGCTAACCATTCGACTAACCACGTGATTCAAAAGATTAACCTCAAGTTATATAGTAGCTAGTTTGCCTTACATTATATATCATTCACTACTTCCTCAAGTAGTCGATCTGGGATCTTACAATCTCCCCTACTTGGACCGCAACGTCCTCATTGCGCCGCCAAGCTTAAGCACGACAAGTACCTCAAGCTCATCTCATGTGGTACCCACTCAAGCTCCTCAATTGTTGGGCCCACCCAGGCACGTCTCCTTGCGGGACCCGCCCTATACTTTCGGTTAGTGCAAGCTTTGATACCACCGTAACAACTCACACCAGCTAACCTGCTAACTATTCGCCCAACCACGTGACTCAAAAAGTTAATTTCAAGTTATATAATAGCTGGTCGGTCTTACATTATATACCGTTTACTACTTCCTCGAGTAGCTGATGTGGGATCTAACACACACATTGTTAACTTTAGCAACATTTTGGTTTTGATTATTATATTATGAATGCTCTAAAGGACCCTTAAATAAGAATTCTTTCAAGCACTATTGGATGGTGAAATTGAGCGCAGCACCATCCCACCTTCCAAGCAAAGGAGCATGATTCTCTGAAGTTGGAGGACTGCCAGGGTATGTGAAGATATTTAATCCACCCAATATGAAACTCAAAGTATAATCTTCTCGACGAATATTGTACAGAATGAACAATGAACCCGATGGGGACGAGCCTAAAAATAACCCTCAAGGATCGACACGGCAATAATCACCTGACTACAATGGCCTTAGAAAGTTCAAAAAGTTGTGTGCTACGAGATTTGAGTTAACCATCCTACATTAGACGAGTAAGGGGTTGTTCGGTTTTATAAGTCAAGTAATTTTTTTTTTTTTTAATTTTTTTTACATTTATTATTTTTTTGTCAATTTTTTAGAGATTATTGTTTCATCATGACGAGAGGAATCTAAAAATAAAAAATTACGATCGAAATCTATTTTTTTTTAATAAAGATGAAAAAATTGACTTATTGGCTTCTTTTTATCTTTATTCAAAAAAATCAAGTTTCGATAATAAGTTTTTACCTTTTAGATTTATTTCGTCATGACAAATTAATAATTCTTAAAAATTTAGCGAAAAATTGACAAATACACAAAAAAAATTGAATAAGAACAAAAGCCGAATAAGTGAATATTACCCTCTATTTTATTGGTTGAAAATAGTATAGATCCAACCCATACAATACATTTTTTAATAAACATAATATCAATTTGTGCACTTTGTAATAAAATTTTCACTATTTCAATTAATAGAAAGAAGGATAATCTTCACCCTCCCTCCAAGTAGAGGATGAGCAAAACTCATTTCACTCGCATGCATTGAATAATCCTAATGAAATAAGCATTGACCATATAGTCAGTACTAATTAAAAGTCAACAATAGACTGGTAGTCTAGTACTAGTAGTATTATCATAGAGCCAACTCTCTCTCTCTCTCTCTCTCTCTCTCTCAATGTGAAGTAAAATCTCCGTCCCCACCCCGCAAGCCCCAACCACTCCCACCACTTCCAGCCTCAACCGCGTCCGCGTCTCTTAAATATCACCCAAGCGTGGGCCTCAAGGTCCATTAACCCCACCGCTTTCACTCTCCTTACTCACCCCAGATACTCAACTCTCTCTCTCTCTCTTTCTCTCTCTCCCTTCTGCAAATGCCGACACAACCAACCCACCGACGATGAGCAATGGGTAAGGCATCAAGATGGTTTAGGGCAATCTTCGGCGGCGGCGGCGGCAAGAAGGCGTTGGATGCGTCGTCGTCGTCACCGGCGAAGGAAAAGAAGAAGTGGGGTTTCGTCAGAGGCTCCTCTTACGCCGAGTCGTCTTCGGCCGGGTATGGGGATGCAGTTGACGCCAACAAGCACGCGATAGCGGTGGCGGCGGCGACCGCTGCGGTGGCCGAGGCGGCTCTCGCGGCGGCGCACGCGGCGGCGGAGGTTGTCAGGCTGACCAGTGGGGGATCCGGGAGTAGCAGTAGGCCCAATACGGCGGCGTATGATAGGGGGCGGCGGGAATTGGCGGCTGTTAAGATTCAGTCGGCGTTTCGAGCCTATCTGGTTAGTATACTACTACTGGTACAACTTCAACTGTGTACAATTTTGAGCCACATTTTTTGTTTCCGAAATTAACCCTTGTGGTTCTTGGTAATTACCACCGACCTTTTTTTTTTTTTGTTGGTAATACATAGTGTCCTGCCTCCCACAGCCATTTCCTACCCTAACGCACAGGGTGAGGTGACCCCAGGGTTTCTACCCTAACATGGGGTACGCTAGCATGGGGTAAGGTGTTCCCAAGAGTTTATGGCAAGGATAATCGAACTTGAGTCCTAAGGCTTGGCGTGGCTAACCTCTTGGGGTTAATTACCACCGACTTTGTTTTGCTGACCTCAGAATATTGGTGGTTGGGATCTCTACTCTTCTGGTGAGAATTATCTGTGTAAAATAATAAGCATGGAAAGGTGAAGTTATTTTAATAACTAATGTGCATGGTCCCCATTTTAAAAAAATCTTTCCATACCTTCTTCTGAAAAATCCAGCTGTAACCCTTGTCACACCTCACAGTTCAAGCTGTTGGAATTTTTCGAGGCATCTGCTAGAAACTAATTGGGAATTAATGGAGTCCGGACTATGTGGGGGGAAATTGTTTTTGGCTTTTAGAACTCTGGACTATCTAAGCTTAGTTGCCTTCTAGATTCTAAGAAAGCAGCCTTTTTTAATGTTGCGTTAAGAAAAGGGTTTTTCACCAACATTTTTTATTTTTGAGTAATCTTGAAATTGTAAAAATACTAATATAGGTAATGTTCTTCCCAGAAGAACAGGGAAAAGAAAGCCCATAATTTATATGTGTTATTCCTTCTCCATTGGACTATATGATGTAGAGTTCGTGGGCTTTACAATGATCTAAGGAGCATAGGTCGATTAAAATATGTTTGGAGGTGTCAATTAGTGTAAATGCCACATTCTACTAGATGTTAATATCAAGAAAAAGTAATATAAAAGCTTGTATGACCAAATACAACGTTATCTTCCACCAATGGGAACAGGGCGTCTGTAGACTCTGTACACACCAAGACACCAAGTCAACATAAATACATGAACCATGTCTTTTCCCACCACTGTGTCTATGGAAGGGGTGATTCGTCAATTGGGAAATGTGACTTCGGTCGTGTGCAAATTTATGCAAGTCTTTGGGGAGAGCATTCCCCCTCACCTACTCCCAACTAGCCTCGTGAATTACATTTTTTTTTTTTTTTTATAACTCAACGTGTTAGACCAGCTAGCACCACAATTAATCTCTAGGTGATTCATTTCACCATTCTACCGGAGCCCCTTTTAAAGCTGGTGCAATAGCTTTGTATGGAACGACCCCACAAGAATTGATAGCACCTAGGAGGCTCGAACTAGAGACCTAAGAGGGAACAAATCTCTAAGGCTGAGGCCGTAATCACTGGGCCAACCCTTGGGGTTTGAAGTTGCTTTATGTGGATGAGCTGGTTAGCCAGTTCTACTGGTAATGCAATCATGTAGCAATGTTCACTTTATGCTTGTGTCTGGCAACAATGACTTGTACAAACTTTGTCGTGTAAAGATTTTTGAAGAGAACTGTATATGAAAAAAATGGGAGAATAGAGAAATATTTGCGGTAATAATGGTATGTTAATCCAAATCATAATTTCAATTATCAAGAAAAGAAATTATTTCACTTTTTCTACTTTGTGGCCTTGGGAGTACCTATGAATTATATTTTTCCACATAGTTTTCAGTTCACGTTTGGATGATGTGGGTCCAGTGCAAATAGATAGATAAAGGGTGCAGCAAAAAAGTAAGGATGGAGCCACCAATTGAATACTAGGTTCATAATTTAGACTTTTACGATGTACTTATTCCTCCTTTGATTCAAATTTTTCTTATTTACTTTCCCTACAATTATATGTGGCCAACTAGGCGGGAGGCCAGTGTTTTGATAGCTTTTAAGCTGTAGTCATGACTTAGTGAACCTGGCGTCAGGTTTTCAAAATTCCATGCTAATCTGCTTAACTTTTCGAATTTTATTCTGTAAACAAGTCCAAATAGTATGTGATTTAGTGTATGAAATGGGTCTGTAGTTTTGGCTGCACTGCATTCCTGCTTACATATGTGATATGTCTATTTCTAGTTTCAACCGTATTCATAATTACGTGTGTCCATTTCTTAGTTTCGAGTATGGTGCATTCCTAACTTACATATGATGTGTACGGGTAGTTTTATAAGGTTCTTTATCGTGTGGAAGTTGATCTGGTTATTATCTGATGGGACATTTTGAAGGCTAGGAGGGCGTTGAGGGCACTTAAGGGATTGGTGAGGCTTCAAGCATTGGTGAGAGGGCATATTGTGAGAAAGCAAAGTGCAGATATGCTCCGACGCATGCAGGCAATGGCCCGAATCCAGGCCCGGGCCTGTTCAAATCGGGCTCACGTGTCAGAGTCTTCACAATCTAGCAGCAAGTCCTCCAACTCTTGCCACCCTGTGAGTATATCTTTTGTTCTTTCTTATGTAACTACTGAAGGAGAATGATGAATCACTCCTATTAAAATGTACATTGGCAACTTCAGAAAATCTATTGGTGTGCATGGTGAATCACTCCTAAACCAGAATTTTGTTTTGATATTCACTTCGTTGAAATGTCCTCATGCAGAAAATTTGTATGTTTCTCCGGGTTGCTTCTATTGTTTTACATGGCCAGCTCTGTAGTTAATATATTCTTCGCTTGCAGGACCTTGCAACTCCCAAAAAGTATGGTAAGCAATTTCGTGCATTTAGTACAAAATCTGACTGGTCCCCAATGCAGAAGGTACTTGCTTGAATTCTGTGTTCATTTCCTTTCTTAAATCAATGGTCTTGTGATATCGGAAATTTCTCATTGAAATGCAACTTTGGTATTTTGTGGCTAAAGAATGCTTCCTTGGGAACTTTTTTTTTTTTGAACATTCCTTGGGAACTATTTGATTCCATTCATTTGGAATTTTTTCAAGTGTTAAAAATCAATTTACGAACCAGATACATCTCATGGAGCCAAGCGAAATTGGCAGCTTCATAAATTAAATATGTAGTTGATAATGAAACTAAGATATAAACTTTGGGACATGCTATTGAAAATTCAGGTTGAAAACCGTGAATTTGCTTCCAGAAACCAGAGCTCTCAATCATATATGAAGATCAAGGGCAATATTGACCTAGAAAGGATTCACATAGGTTCAAACTGGCTAGAACGATGGATGGAAGAACATCCATGGAACAGCCAGGGAGACACATCACAAAAATCAGGGCAAGCCGAGGACGAGAGGAGTGACAAGATCCTTGAAGTAGATACTTGGAAGCCTCACCCAATCTCCAAACAAGGCAACAAAGTCTTTGGGGCACCATTTGACCCTCTACCAAGACACCCAACAAAACCCCAGAAGCAAAATCCAAGTACATCTTCCGGCGAAGTCTCGTCTTTAACATCCCTAAAATTTCCTACAGAAGTAGATCAGGGAGCCTTATGGGCTAGAGAAAACAGCCCGCAAATGTACTCAGCATCGTCTAGACTGGGAAGCAGTGGCAGAAGAGGTCCCTTCACGCCCGCAAGGAGTGAGTGTTCAAAAAGCTTATTGGGAGACTATATGGGTTACCCTAACTACATGGCTAACACGGAATCGTCCTGGGCAAAGGTTAGATCCCAGAGTGCTCCCAGGCAGCGAATTATGCATGTTGAGAAACCGGGTTCATTAAAGAGGTTTGTTCGTGGGTATTGGGACGGAGATAGTATTTCAGAAAGGGGTTTGGATATGTGTGAAGACTTTGGTACCAAAGCATATCCAGGCTCTGAGATGCCAATTCGAGGAAACAGCACCACCGGGTATAGATCCAGTTATGGTGGTAGATGATAGATAGCAGTAACAGCACCCACACACACGTGGGTCACCGTTCGGAACGGTTTCACTTTTTCTTGAAATCTTCAAGTTGTATGGTGTTCCATGCTTGAGCTGTGCTTCTCCTTTGTTCTCCATGTCTATCTAACTTGACGCCATCAGTGTACACGTGGATCCTCTTGGCAAAGATCGTGATAGCAACGTTTCTGCTTCCACATTATAAAATGCTGATGTTGGTGTGTGTGCTCTCATCTTCTTCTTTGTATTGGCTTGTAAGTGTTTGCTTGTAAGAATTTTAATGACAATATGTGCAGATCATAGAATGACCAGGAGGCTGTGTTTTGAAGCTTTTTTTTTTTGTTGCAACCACCTGTATTTGAGTATTTGACTCTCTTTTGTTTAATCTGTTCGACAGATCATGAGGCTGAGCCTCAAACTTTCCATGTATTTATGGGTTTTTTTTTTCTTTCTTGTTCTTTCACTGCAAATCAGTTGAAACTAAATGCATCAAGAAATGCAAGCACTGAAGTGACTAAATTTTAAACCAATCCAGTGTTTCTCTCTTTATGTTGAACTATGCATTCACGGATAGTCACTTTTCATGTGATTGACTTTTGGTCTATCGCCTTTATGTTCCCTTCCAACTCTAATCGGTATTGCCGTTTTGTTTTTTGTTTTTTATCGCAATCGGTATTACAGTTAAGGCCCAACACTTTAACGATCCTCCTTCAAGTCCTCCATATCCAGTCATCCTTCAACCTAGTCCTAGAAAGGCCATGGCTCCATGACGCCGGTGTGGTCCCCTCAAATCAGGCAGTCGAAAAAATCAACCCGTTGTATGCGGGAAAATCACCACACCTCGAATCAGAATCAGACAGTCGAAAAAATCAACCCGTTGTATGCGGGAAAATCGGATGCGCGCTACAAGCGCTGCCCAGTCTTTAAAACTTTTCCTTCTTGAAACCCGGGTTGTCAAAAAGACAAACAGAGCAAAGGACTTGATAGTACCCTAATGAAACACAATTCAACCTTGGATGCCCATCCTTTGGCCAAACCCCAGTTATGCTCTTCTCTTTCTGTCACTTCTCACCTAAGGTATTGAACCCCAGCCAATGTAATCCAAATAATTAAGATCCCAAAAACAAACAAACAAACAGGTGCACGTGGAGAGAGAGAGACAGAGAGCATTTGATTGAAGTTGGTTGGTTGATAACAAGGGAACTCCTCTTGTTCGTTTTTGGTGAAATTGCAATGCTTTGTTTTGGTCGAGCTCAATATTATTGTAGAGGAAGCCTTCGGCTTTTTGGACTACAACTTATATCCATCTATCTGGGTTTTTTTTTTTTGGTTAAACGGAAATACCCATCTATCTGTTTCAATTACTGGAAAAGCTACAATAGTTTTCTCCATTGCAAAGTGAGAAGAGAAAACCCCTTATTTAGTCATCCGCAACCATATGTATCATAAAAAAGGTCCCTTTTCTCTTGAATCTCCGAACTCATGGGATGCTGCAGCGTATCACCAAAAAAAAAAAAAAAACACACATCAGAAACCCTGCATCACGCGCATATACACAGGAAGGAGAGAGAGAGAGAGAGAGAGAGAGAGAGAGTTACAAGTCGCAGTCGGTGTTGGGTTCAATAGTGAAGCCAAGAGAGACCCCACAGAAACCAGGCAAGGTAGCAATGGCAGTTGCATTAGGACTGTAGGAAGTGATGAGTCCCATTAAGCAATTGCAAACCATCTGCCGGCCATCGGCAGTTGAATCAGCTACGCTATTCAGGCTACCCACCGCGTCACAGCACGGGGATCCAGGCATGGGGTCAGGCGAGCCGTAAGTGACAAAAGTGTTGCAGGCAGAGATGAGCCCAACCACCGTGGTGCAATCAATCGGTGTGGTTACTGCTGCAGCCCGCGATAGCAACATCGCAAACCCTATCACCATTACCACCACTCTTTGACTCCCCATTGAATCAAATCCCTTAGTTTAACAAACCCTGACCAGGGTTCTTTCTTCTACTAATAGTGCAGAAATTTCGTCATCTGTTATAGTGCTGATGAAGTTGAGTTGGTGCGAAACGAGGAACGCATGTTACTCATTAAGATGGCATGAGTACGCGTGTGAAGATTTGGCTAGAAATTAAACGTTTAATCGACATTAAATTTGCCTATGCAAATGTCTAATTTACTTAGATGCTTAAACGCCCAAAAATAAAAAGAAGTATATCAAAAAGGTCTTATCCCTTGAGGAGATTGAACGTGGATTAATTCACTCTTCCATTTGATGATTTGGAACTTAATTTATGTATCGACTAGTTCTCTGCTCTACACAAATGAGATTTATCTCTCAAATTCTATCCGGTTACACCGTCCACCTGATTTGTCTAGTGTAATAATCAACAAAAGCTTGAGTAATGATTCTTTCAAATTAAAATGCTTATTAGCTCATAATTTACTTCTTTATGCCATGAGCTGATCCCCAAAAACCATCAAGAAAATCAAACTTGCTTCAAACAAAAGAACCAAAATTGCTCGAAACAAACAACCCTGAATTGATAATCGCATGAGAATAAAGTGTACAAAAATGGTGTCAATACATGCGAAATTAACTAAAAATAAGTGAAAACCCAATAAGTGCGACTGAAACGATAGAACTAACATCAGCGCTAACAAAATCATGGAACATTTCAAGTTTTTAGTACCCAACACGAACGCAGGAGACAATGGACTTTCACCGCTTCCCGCCACCACCTCCAAGCTTGGGGCCCTTCGGAGCAGAAGCCTTAGGCATGTTACCTTTACCCGCCTTCTGTGACTTGGACATCACCTCAGCTTTCTTAGCTTTCTTCTCATCCTTGGTTTTCTTGATCCTCTCCTTTATTTCACTGAATTTTAAAAAACCCAAATTAGCATCCAGCAATAGCTGCATTAACACCCAATTAAAACCTAAAAAATAGCTGCATAAACATAACAACAATTCATGTCAAAAAAAAAAAACACAACAACAATAACTAAGTTAAAGGAAACCATATACCGGAGAGCAGCCTCCCGAGCAGCATCACGAACTTCAGGCTTCTCTGCCCTTTTCTTCTGTATAACTTCCAAAGTAGCACCAACGATGGACCTTGAGTAAGGTTTTTTAGTCGCACGACGCCTCTTCTTAACAGCTTCTTGAGCAATGTCCTGCGAGTGTTTGGAAGGGAAATCCATAGAAAATGGGTCAAATAATAGGTCACCAGGCAAATAAATGAAAGGATTAAGCCCCGGTCCAATGATGATGCAGAAAAACAAATCAGTCAATTTAAACTACCTTCTTATGCTGCTTCCTGTACATGGCAGTCCAGCAGAGCTTCGAGGGCTTCAGGCGGTTGTGGAAATACCTCTTGCATTTGGAATTGGCAAAGAGGAAGACCTTCATTGAGCAAACAGAACAAATTACTTTCAGTTTAATGAATACCTGACTAGAAACAAAACAGTTACATAAGGACAGAGGACTGCATCTCAAGGTCCCTAAAGTCTGCAGACAGCCTCTACAAATAGAAATCAGCTTGACATAACCATTGACTTTACCTGAGAGTCTGATCGGACAAATCTGATACCCCTCCCAGGGTAAATCTTGGCCCCGCTGAAGCGGCAGAGTTCGGTCCTGAAATTAGCATGTTTTAGTTTTTACGTAGCAATTACAAGATTTGGGGAGACTTAGTATATTAGAATTTGATATAGCACCCAAATTTTCTACTCGCCATAGAAAGGACTTAGTAAATTACGTAGATGAAGTTAGATAGAGATACAAGATATCAAGCAAAAGGAAAGGAAACATCACATGTTGTCTGTTGCAGCAAGAAGGAAAGAATATAACTTCCCACAAACCTACCCCTAATTGAGTCCCCTCCATCGCTTCACTATAATTGATGTTGAAACTGAATAAGTTTTGGCAAACAAATTTATTATAATCAACTATTCTTGGCATACGGTCCAAACAACATCATGAATGTTGTATGGTGTCTTCTATTATTCTACGGACCGGCACATGGACATAGCTCAAAAGGCATACATTATACATCCAAACCCACAGAATCATGTTTTGTGGTGCATTATGCACAACCTTAAACAAACATGAGTTTCACTAACATTGATGAGATTGAGCTCATATTCCACCACAAGCACCAACAGAGGAAACAGCTATGAGTTAGTAAGAGCCTACCACCATTTATCAATTCTACATGATAAACGTGTAATCGAAACCACTGGAATGGATAGTGCATAAAACGCGAAGTGTGAACTCCAGAACAATGTGTTGATTTTTTGCAAGAATCGATTCAATGCATAAATCCTTCTTTTCCCACTTCTTATCGTGGGAAGCCAAAGATCATGGACTTGCTACAATCTATCTCATCCACCATTTGACACTAATTATGTACGAAAATAGCACAAAGGATTGAGTGCCAACAAATCCTTATTTATTACATTAATTATGAACAGGACAGTTAATTGCAGTCAATGCAGAAAAGCACAAATACAGTCATGACAAAATTCATCTCTATTCATCCATTTTTTCAGAAACCAGAGAAGAGATTAAAGATCACGATTCGTAAAACACAAAGACTTTACCATACAAAGAAATGATACACTGGTAAATCGATAGAATCGAAGGAAGAAGTGGAAATGAATGGAAGAAAGTAGAGGCTAAGAACGTACTTGAGAACCATGGCGGCAGAGCTGTTCTTCTAGCGGGGAAAAACCCTAACCCTAGATTGCTGACCCATATATAGTCGCGGGCGGACCAAAAGTTTACCCATTATTACATGACCGGCCCCTCATTTTTTCAAAACAACGTTTGTACCACTAACTTCTTGTTTTTATATCCGCAAAGCATTTCCAACCCGCTTTTATATCTTTATTTGAGAGTGTGGATGTGATTGAGGGAAAATTTTGTTATAATTTTCTATTTTCTTCAATTTTTTGCACTTTATGGAAGAATATTGAAATGATTCATCATCCTTTTTAGATATTTGAAAATCCAAAAATATTGTGGTTTAGAGGACCAAAAATAAATTTGGAGACAAAATGTTTAAAAAAGACAGTGGATCCCTCCAAGATTTTTTCATAAAGAACAAAATTGAAGAAAATATAGGATAAATTATAAAATCTCTCTTTAATATGTCACATCCACACTCTCACATATATAAATATGAGTTGGAAATGCTCTAAAGGCTACCACTAACTTTTTGACTTCTCCCTTTTTCCCCTGGTACATGGTTAACAACCGTTCAAAGAAGAAAATTTGTCAAGGTTCTTTGAGCCTAATATTTAATATTTAAGGGGCTCTTTTTCATGTTTTTTGCTATTTTCTCCTAATTTTTGAAAGACTCTGGATTAAATTTTTACATCATATTTTTATCTAATTTTTTTTTAATCTTTTTTGTCGTCTTATATTAAATATTTTTAATTTTAGTCTATGTAAAATATTTTTTCGATTTCTCTCGTTGGGACAAAAAATATGATGTAAAAATTTGATCTGAATTCTATGACTATGGAAAAACAACAATAAAGAACGTGCCAAAAACTCTTTAAAAGTTAGGCCGAAGAGGCCCTAACATTGCTCATGAACAGACCCTTTTCCTTCAAGCCCAACGCCTTGCTCTTTTTTGAGATTGAATCTTGGGTATTTAAACTGGTAGATGGAGTACAAGAATGATAAAATGATTTTTTTTTACTTCACTTTCTTGTAAATACATTTCAAAATTTGTCTTCAATATGCTTTGGAAATTGTATTGCGTGTAATTTTAAGCACCAAAAGACAAAGAGTCTAGGACTGCATTCGTTAAAAAAAAATGGAGTGCATAAGTTATTTCCCCAAAAGAAAATGTAACAAGATAGTGAGAAATCAATAGAAAAGTTGTTTACTTGATACTTTATTACTAGATTTTCCTCGAAATCTCTCTTTGCAAAACTGAAATCCAATCTATTCTAGAAAATATTTATGGGAAATGATTTTGTAACTCTCTTTTTGTTAACGCCACTCCCCTGTAAGTGTATTTTTTGCGAAAAAATACACTTACAGGAGAGTGATGTTAACAAAAAAGGAAGTGGTAAAATCAGCGGCCAATATTCATCTCCAATAGCTCACCCTTGAAGAAGGCCTCTTGTACTTGTAAGCTCACAACGAGTCCGAGCCCATAAAGCTATTAAGTCCGACGAATTTTAGGGCTTGTACTAAGCCCAGGATGCTAAAATTAAGCTCATAAAAAAAAAAAACACAGTGTTCTAAAACAAGGTATTTCTCGCATAGTAATACTCGTTCCAAGGTGTCTGGCCGAGACAACTAATCCCTACTCAATGGGCATTACTCGCCGAGTACTCGCTCCAAAGTGCCTGGCCGAGCGACTACCGAGTAGCGAGTTTTAGAACACTGTAAAAAAAAAGAAAAAAAAAGACCACCTCTGGATTTAGCTATAGATTGAAAACGTTTGTCACTTTTTCCTCTCTTTGTTTTCGTTTTAGCAGAAATGTGATTGGACAAATTTATGCTCATCTCAATTAATCTCTCACGTGGTCCGACCAAAAATAGATCATTCACATCGAGAATAGAAAACTCGCGAGATAACTAAAACTTGGTGTTCACAATGCACACTTCCAACATTTTCTACCATTGGACAAACATTTCGGGTTACTTGTCGTTTCCTACTTATATATGTTAGTAGTTTATTTAGAAGTGACGGGTAAGATTTAACTATATTTATTTAAGCAATAGAATCTAATCGCAACTATTTTCCTTTAATTGTTATTATTATACGAGCTAAACCAATTCCTGTTGCGAAATCTGGTTACCTGTTTCGTCTCCAAGTTTTCATCTTGTGAAAATCTCACACACTTTAAATTAATTTATAAAGTAGAGAAAGTAACTCCTAAAATACATATTTTTTTAAACTATAATTTGCTAAAATACAATTACTTCAGGAAGCTATACTCCGAGGGGGTTAATTAAGCCTTTATGAAGGCTTACGTGAAGATTTAAAATGTTACTAAAATCTAACATCTCTACAATTACCACTCCAACTAATTAACGTGTTGGCCGGCGTCGTTATTGTAGTATATCTTTAGTTTATGTTTGTTTTTACGTTTTATATCTTATTATTTACCTTTTCGCATGTTGAATTTGACATACGAGAGAAGAACTCAAACGACACCTAAGAATTGACATCTTGGTTAGACTTTTGTTCAAATATCAATTCATTCATTTATATCACGTCAAATTTAACATTCGTGGTTGGAGATACTCTTGGACATGATGCTCTGATTAGGTCTCGTCCCACTATATATGGCAGAGTGCATTTTTTTCATTCGTGTTCGAACTTCCAAGTTGTTTATAAAATTTAGCAAAGGTGATGAACTTTCTCTGCTAAGCCTGATGTGAGGTGGACTAGGAGACTGTTTAGTCTATATTAATTAGCGTTCGTGTTCGTTCGATGCACGGAATAAAAAAAAATCACATTGGTTTTTAATTTGGCCCCGTGTATCAACAGGAGATGACATCGGTTTTTTTGGCCTCGTATATTGAACGGGCACAACTATAGTTGATAAAAAATATAGTTTAATATTTTTTTTTCAATCCCGTATTCTATGTAAGCTAGCATTGGTCACATTTCATGCATTAAAAATACATTTGTGATGAAAAATAAGTTTGGGGTACCACGTGATGGTGCTCAAAAAATATAGAATGATTTTTTTTCCATATTCAACCCCGTAGTCCCCACGTCTCTCTCCCCACTTTCCAATGTTTCCCTCTATATCTATTTTTTATAAACAAAAAAATCAAAAATGTCGAAAACTAGGTTTGAAAGCTTTTGGAGGGAAAACACATTTCTTTAGTATATAGATAGATAGATAGATAGATTATTCTAACAGAGAGTGAGTATTTTTAATATATAGTGCTAGTTAAGTCTTTATCTCGACGAAAGAAATTTAAAAAGTATGATAATATGGATTAAAATTTTTAAAAAAGAAAACAGTAAAACTGTCCTCTTTTTTCTTGTTAGAGATTTATTAGATTCTGGTTATAATTTTTAATTTTGTAGATTTCTAAAATCAGAACGATATTTTTGTAGATTTCAAAGTGGACACGAGTCTAATAAAATTCTTGAAGGAAAAAAAAAAAAAAAAAAAAAACACCTAGGTGATTATTTCAAATGTGAAATCATTAATGGCAGAGAAAACGGTTTACTGCATGGTTTGGTGGCCAATGATCGATCTTGATTTTGCGTTAACAAAGATAGCATATATAATGCAAACATAATTAATGCATTAATTGAAAATGATTTTATCATGGAATTCAAGTTAGTAATAAACTAGAAATATATAAGATATTCTGAGAGTTAAATGTTTGTCCTAAAATATGTTGATCATGTCTTTCAGATTCTTGTTTAGGAAGAACCCATTAATATTGCTAGCTACTTTTCAACGTGAAGGGGAGGTAAGGAAATGGCTTCAATCTCTCTCTCTCTCTCTCTCTCTCTCTCTCTCTCTCTCTCTCTCACACACACACACACACACAAGTCATTCATTCTGTCTTAAACTGCAATGTGCGACTCAATTCACCTTCCTAATTTTCCTCCCACAGGAGTATCCAACTTTCTCATCTTTTTTCCTTTTTTTGTTAGGTGTAGATCGCTGTCATTGATATAAAAGAATATCCGATTATTGAATTACAGAGATACAATACATTAAAAACATAGGTTATGCACCCAACTCAAACTAATAACTCCGTAAACAATTCTGGAAAGACACTAAAGCACATTCAATAACAATAGATGCGATTGTCTACACGACCGTGAATGTTTGTAAACCATTACGAATAAATTGTCATTAGACTATCCCACAACAAACGATTTAGAACGTATCCACCGAAAAGGCTAATCGCTACGGCCTAAAAACCTTCACCAACAAATAACGATCAGAACACATCCGAACACATCCGACACGTGGGAAAGCATGGCAGCCCACACAGACGCAGCCACGACAACTCTTTTTTTTTTTTTTTTTGTTAATCAATAGGAGGGGATAGGAGAAGAGGTGCTGCAATTTGGAGTGATGAGACTTGAACCCATCATTTTACTTGGCAAGGGACTCGGGAGTGCCACAACCACTAGGCCAACCCCTTGATCTTACGATGGCTCCTTTAAACATTCATTTTGGGACTCAAGTCTTTGTTGGGAAATGATTCTCTTAACCCACTAATGACGCATACATATTAGACAACAAAAAACCGCAAAGTCCTACAAGGCGAAATTAGAGGTTTACCACAACTCCTGCGTCACGAATGCTAGACGTTGAACTTGTTATAGCACACCTTGCTGTATGCCACGAATACTGCTCGACCATACCTTACGATCTTCTACCGTAATCCCTGCACGTCTTGAACACGAACCGAGCGTGGACTCCATCGTAATCTGTTTGCTCTCTCAAGGTCTCTCACTATTTCGTGTATATATATAAGGCTACGATAGGGATCTAAGGAGTAATAAGTTCGCGCTCCCAGTGTAGATAAGAAACTTTAATCCCACCATGATTCTATTTCTTTCACTAATTATAATTCACTCTATTACAGCATTATAATTTCACTCTTGTCCGTATCTCAATTATATTACGAGCTCCATGATATTAAATACTTAAATATCTCCCCACGTTAAGATTACAGATATCCGTAGATTAAATTAAATAAATTACTAATAGTCTCAACCTTTTCTCTCTGTTTACGGTTTTCAATAAATTATCTCTTAATTATTACTCTCATTTCTCTCTCTTTCTTTCTCCATTAATTAACCAAAATCTAAAATTCAAAATCCCAAAACAAACATGATCAAAGAAACTAGACTGTATTTGGTAATTCTAGGGCCTCGAGGAAAACACCATAAAACACATGACATTTGGTACTAAATTCATGGAGTTAGGTTTCACGATCAAGGTTTAGGCTAAAGAATTTGATCCATTCTTAAATTTGAGATTCAAAACTTCTCACGGGCTACTAATTTTTATGGGAGCTGGTTCATATGTGACTTAAATCAGGCTTCCACCGGTGTACAGTGAAGATGAGTTTTAAGATATTGGTTGAGGTGCGCGCTTAAATGGGTTTGGGTCACGTATGTGTTATAAATAATTAAAACTGATACTCCGTATTTGTTAGAACATATGAATTATACTGCCATATTGGACTTGTCACAGGTTTGACCTTCTTCTTTATGGTTCCATTGAGGGAGGAACACCAGTAAAATTCATTAGATTGGCCAAGACTTGCTTTCTCGTAAAATATTATATTCAAAATCTCGGAGGTGCTATCAACTCATTTGTAGTCATTGAAGATTTATTGTCGTTAACTTCAAGGTCTCAAGATTAATCGAGATGTACACAAATTCGCCCGAACACTAAATTAAAAAAATAAAGAAAAAAAGAGGAACTCTCTTAGAATAGATGCCTCGTTTTTTTTTTGTTAGGCAGCCTAATTAGCTAAATGGGAGACCGTGCTGTCCCGAGAGTAGGGGTGTAAATGAGCCGAGTCGAACTGAGCTTCGGCGAGCTCTGCTCGTTTACTAAACGAGCCAAAAACTCGAGCTCAAGCCTTAACAAATCAAGCTTAGTCATTTACTAAACGATTCTCTTTAATCGAGTTAAGCCTCACTTAATGAGCTGAACTTTTGTCGTCCACTCGGCTCGTTTACTAAACGAGCCAAGCCGAGCTGAGCCTTAACAAGCCGAATCCAGCCAAGCTCGCGAGCTGCTCGATTCGTTTACAACCCTACCCGAGGGGATAGCATGAATGTTGGCTCCATTCGGGCCATCCATGTTCGACAATGGACTGCTTAGATTTCATTCGATCGAATAGATTTAAGTCGTCAAGTTGAGATGAAATCTGAGCCGTTAATTTTCGAGCATGGATGGCCTGGATTGGACCAACACGCACCCGCGTTCCTAATTACTAGTACAGTTTCTTTATATTTTTTTTTGGCAGTTTTTTGTCATGCCAAATGCTAGATTATCTTGGCGAAATGGCTACTCAAATCCATTTTGGGAAAAAAATACTGTACTAATTAATTGCCACACTCCACAAATTACCATATGTACTTCAAGAATATAGTACAAAAATCAATTACACGTAGAAATTGATTTTCGCACACTTATGAAATATGTATATGTAAATAATAGTTTGTCACATCAATATCCTCTCAATTCACTCGGGATTTGGTAGGATACATGAATCTCAATCCATCAAAATATACATGAAGGAAAATGTACGTTTTAGATTCACAGCACAACAGTATAAATCTAAAACGTCCATTTTTTCTTCACGTGTATTTTTATGGATTGAGGTTCATTTGCCATAGCATTTTCGATTTCGCTCCAATAAAAACCAAAAGTACTAAAATCAGAGACTATAAATCCGACCCGACCCGACCCGACCCGTTACATTTCAATTCCCCTCACCCAATTTCCTCTAGCAGTGAAGGGTCTTCAACACGCGCGGGTGCGCACGAGTCAGACAGCATCGTGGGGCGCCTGGCGGACATCACGAACACAGTTTTAGGGGGACCCCACCTCCAGCCTTTCATTTTGCTAAAAAACCCATCCCCTTTTTTCTCATTTCCCCTTTTGCTCAAAGAACAGATTGAGCAAGAAAAACCCCCCAAAAAATGCATGGAGTCCATTGAAACCCGCTGCTGGTGGGGGTGATTCTCTTCTCAAGGGAAACACTATCCGTTTCTCTATAGAGCTTCGATTTCTCCAACCAATTGAGACTTGAAAAAAGGGTTTGAAAAATCAACCCAAAAAAGCCCCATTGTTTGGCGTGCGCCATTGGAGTCATTGTAAGTCAGCTCCAAACCTGCTCAAAACCCAACTTTTTTTATGCATACTTTGCACTCGAAACAAGTGTTCTGGCGTTGTATATAGTCTCTGGGTTAGATCCCAACCAACACTAGAGAAGAGAGGTACTGCGGAGATAAAAGCATAGGCCCACAAATCAGAGTTTTTGTATCTATCTTCTCTCTCTGTATATCTCTCTCTCCCACTATTTTTTATCTGGAATTGGGACATTATAAAGGTTAGCTTTTTTATCTCCGCAGAGGAAAAGAGTCAACTGGGTCTTTTTCCCCTGATTTGGTAGTATGTGTTTTGTAAGCTATTGAAAAGTCGCTGAACTTTTTTGTACAGATATGCTGTGGTTTGGCTTTCACTTTTTTTTTTGTTTTGTTTTTATTTTAATGGGTTTTCTTTTCTTTTTTCTTCCCTTTTCTCTCTCATCATTTGAACGCTTCGGTTTCCTCCTTTTGGGGCATCTTGACTGCTGATGACAGCTATAAAGGGTCAACTTATCTGAAACTAGGGTTTTCTTGATTCTTTAAAGAGAGAGAAACTTGACTGAGAAAGATTAAGCAGCAATAAGGGTTTTGGTTGGCTTGTACCAACCCATATTGTTGTTCTTAAATTTTGGTGGGTTTTGGTTGGTGAGTTGAGTCATTTCTTGATGTCAAGTGCAGGATATGAGAAGAAAACGTTGAAATAGTTTGGAAGTGTTATTGATCATTCTAGAGAGAGAGAGAGAGAAGAGAACACAAGCAAGAACAAGTGTTCCACCACTAGGGGAGAGAGAGAGAGAGAACACAAGCAAGAACAAGTGTTCTACCGCTAGATGAGTGATGAGTCTTGGGGGTTTCATTGGTAGTAGTGGTGGCGGCAATGGCCGTGGGGACTCTAGAATGGTGGTGGTTGCTAGTTCCTACAATACCATGTCCACTGCTCCTATGGGGCAGCTCATTGCCCGCCCTCTCTCTTTTGCCTTTGTAGGCTTCATGTCTAATATACCGGTGCATTGATACATTTCAAGATTTTGCTCATCTTGTTGTCTTATATTGAGTTGGGTTTTGGTTGGTTTGATTTCAGAAACCTAAGATGGAGGGACAAAGAAGTGAGATGGCTCTGATGGAGGAAAATTATCTAATGGGAAGGCTGAAAGAGGATGTGCACGAGAGTCGGTCTGAGAGCGATAATGTGGAAGGTGCATCGGGCGATGATCAAGATGCCGCCAGGAATAAACAGAAAGGGAGGAAGAAATACCATCGACACACTCCCCAGCAAATTCAAGAGCTTGAAGCGTAAACTTTGCTACTTTTGCTGCTTATTGCTATATATGTTTTGAGAGTTCTGCTAATGCAAGTTGTGCTTCTTGATTCTAATAGTTACTTCAAGATGAATAATCATCCTGATGAGAAGGAGAGGTTGGAACTTGGTAAGAGGCTATCCTTGGAGGGCAAACAAGTCAAGTTTTGGTTTCAAAATCGACGGACCCAAATGAAGGTAATTTCAATCTTTTTGCCCTGGCTGTCATTGGTGATTCTTTTTATTTTTGACGTGGAATGAGTTCTAAAACTGAAAAAAGTTTATTTAATCAGACTCAAGCGGAGCGCCATGAGAACAATTACCTCAAACAACAAAATGAGGAACTTGTAATTGACAATATAAGAATGAAGGATGCCATGGGGAACCCAATTTGCAGCAATTGTGGTGGGCCAGCGATTCTGGGCGAAATATCTATTGAGAAGCACCATCTCAGGGTCGAGAATGCAAGACTGAAGGAAGAACTAAATCGGATCTCCACCCTGGCAAATAAGTTTTTGGGAAGGCCATTGTCTTCATTCGCTGGCGCTGTCCACCCTCCAATGTCAAACACTAACTTGCAACTTGCTGTTGGAATAAATGGCTTCAGTGGTTTAAGCTCAGTAGACACCACATTTCCCATTGGACTTGATTCGAAAGATGGCATTTTGAATTCGTTACCAGTTATGTCCACGGTGCCAACACAACCTAATGGCATAGCACATGATGATTCGTTTCAGAAATCGGTATTCCTAGATCTGGCATTGCGTGCATTGGATGAGTTAGTTAAGTTGGCTCAGATTGATGATCCTCTCTGGATCCGAAGCTTAGATGGTGGGGGAAGGGAAGCATTGAATGAGGAGGAGTACATCAAGTTGTGTCCTCCTTGTATTGGAATGAAACCCAGTGGCTTTGTAGCGGAGGCTACAAGGGCAATGGGTACGGTGATGGCCAATAGCTTGGCCCTTATGCAGATGTTGATGGATACAGTAAGCTATTCAATCCTTAGATATTTTGTTGTTCATGTTTTCTCTCCTTTGAATTTTTTTTTATAGGTTTGCATCTTATATGCCATTTTTTTGCTTTCTAATGCATTTTTCATGGTGGTTGAGTCATTTCACCACCTTAGCGGAGAAGCTGCCAGTTTTTGCTGCAGATATTTCTCTTATTTCTTGCTGTGTTTACGAATACATTCTGGATCAGTTTAATGCATGATATATTATGCTTGATGATGACTTTATATGCTTTGCAGAATCAATGGTCAGAAATGTTCCCTTGCATGATTGGAAGAACATCCATTATAGACATGATTTTTAGCGGCATGGATGCATCTAGAAATTGTTCTCTGCAATTGGTATTTTCCTTTGACCTTTCTTTGATTTGTATTTTCCTAAGCCGTAAATCCTAAAAGACACTATTTTTCTCTGTAGATGCATGCGGAGTTCCAGGCTCTTTCACCTCTGGTTCCTGTTCGTCATATCAAGTTTCTACGGTTATGCAAACATATTGCCGACGGGGTGTGGGCTGTGGTTGATGTGTCTGTTGACGGCAGCCGACAAGTTTCAGATGCACACTCATTTGCCAACTGCCGGAGGCTTCCTTCTGGTTGCATTGTTCAAGATATGCCAAATGGTTATTCCAAGGTAAAGAAGTGTAGCGTATTATTGGTTCAATCTTTACATGAGCATTTAATAGGGTCTATTTGTTTGACCAAATGTGAACATCGGATTGAACTGTATATGGTGTTTGGTTAAAGAATTTAGACTTATTATGACCCAAAATTAAACATGCCTTTGATATATAATTCCTCGAAGTGTGGGATGTACAATACCATGGGGTGGTATTATTAATTAGATTACTCTATAGTGGTGTCATTTATATCTGGTGAGATTATATATTCTTTCACTATTGGTCCCGTCAAACAAACTGGCCCTTTATATTTGTTGAGATTGCCTATGTCCAGATATTTCCCATTTTGGGTCCACAAAAAGTGGTTATTGCAACTCAATTTTGAGGTTACTTGGCAATGTATCAAATATACTTGTATTTATTATACTTAGCGATCAGGTGACAATATCTTAGAGGAGCTTGGTTTCAATAATGGATAGTGGGATTGTACTAAGAATCTGAACCTTCTATGACTATTTTACTGAGGCATGTGCTTATTTTGATTAAATACTCTCTAACCTCCAGATTTCAAGGCCGGGGTTGTTTATTTCCATGATTTGGTCTACTCCTTGCTAGAACCACGGAAATAGGACTCAAGAAAAGAATACAACATGACACCTTAATTTTCTACTACAAAAACGGAATGGCCGGGACACTGCACAAGTTATGTCTACTCCTAGCTAGAACCCCGGAAATAGGACTTAAAGAAAAGAATACAACATGACACATCAATTTTCTACAAAATAACAGAATGGCAAGGACACTGCATGAGTTTTTGTCCATTTTTTACATATATGAAAACAGACTGTTTCTTTATTTTGTAAGTTATGATTGTCGTTTCAAATATCGAAGTACTGAGAAAATAGTTTCACGAAGTAGGAAAAAAAATAGTGCATCATACGTTCTAGGCAACTCTATTCTTAAACAATTCGGAAGTGTTGGCCTTTAGGATATACATAAGATGTCCAAATGAGATCCAAGAACTGATTAAAAGGTTTGATAAATATGAATCTTTGTCAAATTTTGAGTTTTACGTGTATTTACACGATTAACGAGAGTATCCAAAGGGTAAACCTGGCTGAAATAGTCAAAGCGACAGTTGGAAGTAACTGGAGTTCGACAAGTGTCGGTGTCTGGCTTAGAAGTGTCGACTATGCTTCTTAGTCTACTAGTTCAGAGATGAGAAAACCAAGGAAATCCCCATTTCGATGATGTTGAATTTTTTAGCAACATTTGCTCATTCAAATGTCTTAGAGATGTCATATGCATTCGTGAAGGCCTTGGATTTTTCAACTGGTGATGTATAGAATATGTTTCTCATGCTTCTATTCTCTCTCTCTCTCTCTCATGTTTGTTTATTAGTCTCGAGGCTGTATTACCTGGATACAGTCTTACATTGTACTCCTTCCAACTTAAAAATTTACCTGTCTCTTGTTTATCTTCTATTATCTTCTAAAACAATGTTATCAAGCTTTTTGAATGTATTTATATTTTGCAAGTGAATGGAAAGTGTGATGTTCCTGTCTTATCCTCGGTAACATTGCCTCTTTATGGTTGACTTCACAACTCATCTATCCTAAGCCTGTATGGTGAAATAATTATGTAGCCTTGATTTTGTGGATTCTTATCGGCGTGTGTGGTTTACCATCTCTCTCTCTCTCTCAACACACACGCACATACACACGGATGAATTGCATGGCTTACACACATGAAGATACAACACTCGCTCATTCATTGTGGTAATCATTGGTCATTGCTTCTCAACAAAATATGAGTTGTTGATCCCCTTAGACGGAAATATTTGGGTCTTACTGGAAAATCCGGGAAATGTGGCGTGCTTAAGTGGCATAAATTAAATAATGAATTGTTACGAAGGGAGTCCCCTGAATTTCTGAGAGTCGTTATGTCTACCCTCATGGAAAAACACTGAAACGAATGTATCCATGTTACCTTCAAAAAAAAAAAAAAGAATGTATCCATCTTTAGCTAACCACGTAGGTAATATTTCAGCCTCCTATACATATG
>BPLS01000693.1:61784-190929 GCA_019656275.1 Rhododendron kiyosumense | reverse complement strand
CTCTCTCTCTCTCTCTCTCTCTCTCTCTCTCTCTCTCTCTCTCTCTCTCAGTTTGTGACCTTCTCAAGTACTAGTAATCAACAGTGGAAGCAAATCCTTGATAGCGCGTTAAGAACTACAACTACTAAAAACTAGAATCCAGAAGCAGGTGCTAATTCTAGAAATAAATTGCAGGTAATGTGGGTTGAACATACAGAATATGATGAGAGTGTAGTCCACCATCAGTACCGACCATTACTCAGCTCTGGCATGGGCTTTGGTGCACAAAGATGGCTCGCCACCCTACAAAGGCAGTGCGAGTGCTTGGCTGTCCTCTCGTCCATCTCTTCCGTCGAAGATCATTCAGGTACCACCTCGTTTAAATCATCCTTATTTTTTCTCTTTTAAATTCCTAATTCGACTCTAATGAAATCCCATGTTTAACAGGAATTACATTGCATGGAAAGGCAAGCATGGTTAAGTTGGCCCAACGCATGACTCGCGATTTCTGTGCCGGGGTCTGTGCAACTATGCATGCGTGGCAGCTAGTTCAAGCTGGAAATATGGGTGAAGAGGCAAGGTTGATTATACGGAATAGCGTGGATAAACCTGGAGAACCGTCTGGAATTGTGTTGAGCGCCACAACATCAGTTTGGATGCCCATAACGCATCAACGTCTGTTTGATTTCTTGCGAGATGAGCAACTGAGGAGCGAGTGGGATGAGTTATCTCATGGTGGACCAATGCAAGAGATGGTCCACGTGGCCAAGGGCCAAGATCGTGCCAACTGTGTTTCTCTTCTTCGTGCTACCGTGAGTAGTTTATCCACTCTTAACTGAATGGGTTTATGGCCTGTTTGGTATTGTTTTAGTTTTCCATTTTACGGAAACAAAAGAAGTGTGTAGTTTGGTAACAGTCATCCATTTTGTCATTTTTTTCAGAAACAATTCCCCGACCTATTTTGTAATGATTCCCGGCAAATGGAAATAGGAAACATCGAACACAGAACAGTACTGCACAGGTTTCCTTGCAATTTTTACTAATTTTGTGTTAGCTTGACGTTGCAGGCTGCTAATACGAACCAGAATGCCATGTTGATACTGCAAGAGACGCAAACAGATGCATCGGGCTCGCTTATAGTGTACACAGCAGTTGACGTAGGTGCAATGCAGATGGTTATGAACGGAGGAGATTCCACCTCTGTGGCTCTCCTGCCATCAGGATTCGTGATCGTTCCAGATTGTTTTCCTGATTCTGCTAGCTCTAACAACTGTAAGGACATTTCAATTAAAGGCAGTGGTGGATCCCTGTTGACTTTGGGGTTCCAAATTTTGGTCAACAATCCTCCTTCAGCCAAGCTCACAATGGAGTCTGTCGACACGGTCAACTGTCTCATCTCTCGCATGATTCAGAGGATCAAATCTGCTCTTCACTGCAATTAACGTGGGTGCGGTTATGCTCCAAGCTTATCCTAGTTTGTCTATTTTTGAGATCGGCGAAACCATTTATAGGACCTATGAAAAGTTGAAAAGAATGGTTGAGTCAAGAACGAACCCTTGTGAAGGGTGGCGGTTCGGGTATTGACTCGGTTCTCAATAGTCTATTGTTTTTGTTGTTTTTATGTCGTATGGTATAGGAAGGGGAAACTGAAGTAGTGTGATTGTGGGATGGAGGGATTTCCTGTCACGGATTCTGGTTTTTGGTTCTCTTTTTGCGTTGAATGCGATGTTGTTCTATTTATGTTTGTTCTGAACTGGTCTCAAAAGATAGCTTTCATGCTTTTTTTCCTTTTCTACTGTTCAAACACGTTGCTTATTCTATATAAATGGGATTATCTTGTTCGTCCAACAAAAAAAAAAACACGATGCTTCATAATTCATTTATCTTGAGAAAACCGGTCTAGTGTTACAATGTTTTCTCGAAACCCCATTTTTCTCCAAGATTATGAAACTGTACCAAATGATATCCAATAATTATTATTTTTGGCACGATTAATTTCCTAGTGAAAAATCTCGATCATCGTAATCGGCCCCAAGAAGGACCAAAATATGAGAGACCCAAGAGGATCCATGTCTGTTCGGATATGTGCAGAGTCTGTAGACTTTGTGACAATCATTCCACTGGCAGGCCAACATATCACATTTGGGCCTAGGCCCGAACAGGCCCAACGCCTTATTATCCTTCACAAACCTCAAAATTACACTAAACACCATCTCTTTTGACAAACTCAAAATTACCCCACAACAGTCCAATAACTTACACCCGTCCCCCCATCCCCCCTAAACTCTAACAACCCGCCACAAATCTGGATTCCCATCCCCTTCCCTCATTCCACCAAAATGTGGAAGCACAAAACCCTAACCTTCAAACCCAATTCACTGTTCCATTCAATCCTTCAAACAAGACCCATGTCACAGTCCACCTCCATACCCAAGAAGCTCCAACGCGTGCGCGACCACGGCTACGACAACTACATGGAAGTCGAAAAGAAAACCCGGAAAGTCCTCAAGTTCCAAGCCCTGATCCTCTCTCACCCCTCCTCCATCGTCTCCGTCTCCCGCCTCGAAGCCCTCGCCCAGCGCGGCCTCGGCCTCAAGCAGCTCGAAGCCGGCCGGTTCATCCTCAAGTTCCCCCACGTCTTCGAGATTTTCGAGCACCCGGTCCAGAGAATCCTCTACTGCCGGCTAACCCGGAAAGCCCAGCTCCAGATTGATCAAGAAAACCAAGCCCTCCTTGCCCAAGTACCCGATGCCGTGACCCGTCTCAGGAAGCTCTTGATGCTGTCCAACACCAGCCGGCTTCCGCTTGAGCACGTTAGGATTGCAAGAAAAGACTTTGGGCTTCCGGATGACTTCGAATTCTCGGTAATCCTCAAGTACCCCGAGTTTTTTCGATTGTTTGATGCTAAGGAGAGTAGGAGTAAGTACATTGAGGTTGTGGATAGAGATAAGAAGCTTGCCGTGTGTGCTATAGAGAGACTTAGGGAGAAGGAGTATAGGGAGAAAGGAATAGATGCTGAGAATATTAGGTTTTCGTTTATTGTGAATTTCCCACCCGGGTTTAAGATTGGGAAGTATTACAAGATTGCTGTGTGGAAGTGGCAGCGGCTTCCGTACTGGTCGCCTTATGACGATATCTCAGGGTATGATTTGAGGTCGCTGGAGGCGCAGAAACGGTTGGAGAAGAGGGCTGTGGCGATGGTTCACGAATTGGTGTCGTTGACTGTGGAGAAGAAGATTACTTTAGAGAGGATTGCACATTTTCGGTTGCCGATGGACTTACCGAAGAAGCTCAAGGATTTCCTTCTTCAACACCAGGGGATATTTTATATATCGACCAGGGGTAATCATGGGAAGCTTCACACGGTTTTTCTCAGGGAGGCTTATAAGAAGGGGGAGTTGATAGAACCGAATGCTTTGTATTTGGCTAGGAGAAAGCTTGCTGAGTTGGTTTTGCTGAGTCCTAGGAAGGTTAATGTTGATAGAGAACTGGTCAGTTACAGGAGGGGCGGAGAAACTGAAGAAATGGGGAACGTTAGTAGAGCCTTTGAGACTGAAGAGAACGATAGACAAGATGCAGAGAGGGGAGAAAAGTTGCAATCAGAGTTTGAT
This sequence comes from Rhododendron kiyosumense, assembly GCA_019656275.1. NCBI lineage: Eukaryota > Viridiplantae > Streptophyta > Magnoliopsida > Ericales > Ericaceae > Rhododendron > Rhododendron kiyosumense. Next base: position 187,339 of record BPLS01000693.1, on the reverse strand, counting down.
TGTGATGACAATTGTGATTATACCGATGAGGATGATGATAGTGAGGAGTTTGAGGGTGCAGGGGCTACTCGTGCATTGAGTGACTGAGATAAGATAGCCTCTTGGATAGTGACTATGAAGTATATATGCACGTTCTTGAACGGGATATGCTTTCTGCCCGGGGTCTCTGTTTTTCAATCCTAGAAAGCAGTAAAGAATACTCGTGCAGAGAACCTTCCATCTTGTTCGTCATCCTAATTGTGAAGGTTATGGAAACACGGATAGGCTAATGCGATAAGGCTGGCATCCCAGCAAGAAGGTATCCCTTCCTCCTAAAGATTTGTATGTTGATCTCTTTCATTGGTGAATCAACTGGGCATGACCGTATGAATTGTGGTTCTTATTTGATGCCTCAAAATTAAACTAGTTGGTTATCCAATTACAAGACCTAGTGTTAGGACATCCACAAACAAATGCTAATTCTCTTGAAAAGGTTACAGGGTTAGCTCATTTTCTGAACCATTTCATCTTTTCAGATATGAGATCATACTAGAGAACCTTAAAATGGCTTTGATAATGGAGGTTGCAGAGTTATCGTGTTAGGGTCTGATGAAGTTGGATTCCAAGTATATAGGTTGACCGCTAGCTAAACACCGCAAGATGTGAATTAGTTTGTAAGATGCACAAAAGGAGATCTGAATATCTGATCAAGAAGTAAACTGAGATCTGCAGTATCTTGTGAGGTGTTGAAACGGTGTTTACTGGATGGGGACGTAGATTGATGTACAATTATTGCTTCACTTCCTTTAGTTGTTTGATCTGTTTAACAGAATAAATGGAAACAGTTATGGCAAAGAATACAGAAGAAACAGTGTTACCTTCATTCAATTTGGGCATCTTCTTTTTTATTTATTTATGTATCTTTCAGCACGTGTTCTGAGAGTTCTTGGAATTTATTTTGTAATAAGGTATTGTTAATATTCTTTTGAATATCGATTTATCAATCATTTGAATGAAAATTAGTACGTATATTCCTATCTATTTTGTTCAGTTTCTGCTTCACAGACTGGTGCAAGTAAGGTTAAGGTGTGAAAAACAGGTCAATATGTTGTCCAATTTTGCCCATGTAAGCTTAAAAAAATCTTTGCTGTTATGTTGAATGATAATCTTGCTTACTTCATGCAACGGTTATGTTGAACGTAGGAATGAAACCGTCATCGTACTAGGATGATACTATTCAACTTTATCTTTTTCTGCAAGCTGTCTCTTGGAAGAAACAGGTCATGAGTACATTGTGAGATCACAAATTGCCCCTCCTTGGATCGAGTTTGGCTGCAAATGCTAATATACCAAGGGTTGTTTGATAGTTCAGGAATTAAAATTTCCGTCCCGATCATCTTGATACCTGCCCTACTAGTGGTAGCAGTATGCATTTGATTTCGAAAGCCGTATATTCTAGAAGGCTCAGTTTGGATTGTATGCAGTATGTACTATGCCACAATATTGATGGGAAACGAGAAGGTAATTATGGATCCTCTATTTTTTTCCCTGTTAGATCACGGTATCGTGTAAGCCCTTTAATAGCTGATGTATTTAGGTTGTTGGGTATTAAGAAGATTAGCGTTGGATTCTAGATCCGAACTGGTCATCCAAACATAGCTTAAGACAAGACTCTTTGGAGTTCACATCTCTTGTTAGTAATTGAATTTATGAATCTCTCTTGCAGTTTCTGTAAATCCTCTGTTTGCTTCTTCTTCAGCAGCTAAACTTGATGAATGGAATATTGTGTCCTCATGATCAACAAGTTGCTTTCATCTTTAATTGTCTTTACATTCATTGGATGATATCATGTACACGATTGGTTGGCATGCAATCTGCAACTAGTACTAAACAATAAGAGCATTATTAGATATTTTGTCAACCATAATAGCATTTATATGTTTATAAAGGCAAGTGACTTAAACAGATAAAGCTGAATTGACCCCTAGCTAAACACCCCTAGATGTGAACTAGTTTCTAAGATGGACAAGATGGGATCTGAGTATCTGTTACGTAAACAAGCTCGGCAGTAGCCTATGAGGTGTTGAATGGATGTTGATTCGAATACAATGATATACAACCATCATTCTCTTGCCTTTAGCCGTTTGATCTGTTTAACGGGATAGGTGGAAACAGTTATGGCAAAGAATACAGGAGGAAACGGTGTTACCTTCATTGAATTTGGGCATCGTTGTTTTTGTATCTTTTACCTTAACTAGAAAGGATGTTTCTCTCTTGTACATCGATTCTGTCAACCATTTGAATGATGTCATATGTATATCCCATCTTTTCTATTATTTGAAGCCAAAGCACCTGCTTAGTTTTTGCGTATATCCCACCTTTTCTATTATTTGAAGGCAAAGCACCTGCTTAGTTTTTGCTTCACGGACTGGTGCAGGTGATGTTACGTTGACAAAAAAAGGTCAGTATGATGTCCAATTTTGCCAGTATAAGCCTTAAATAAGGTTTTTTTTTATAAATATTATCTTATTGTATTGAATTATAATCTTGCTTACTTCATTCACAGTTGTTGCGTTGAATGTAAGAATGTATCCATCACGATAGGGAAAGTCAACTATAAGTCTATAATATGCAACTTAATTTTGTTCTGCAAGCTGTCCCTTGGAAGAAACAGGTCATTAGTACACTGAGATCAGAAATTGCTCCTAAGTCTGCAAGTGCTAAAATACCAGGGCTTGTTTGATAGCTCAAGAATTGAAAATTCTGTTCCGATCATCTTGATAGTTCCCGACTTCTGGCCTTTGCTAGTAGCAAGCATGGATGTGGTGCCGAAAGCCATATATATATTTTAAAAGGCTTCGTTTGAATTAGAGAAATTTGATGAGTAACGTTAAGGTAATTCGGTATCCTCCAAATTTTTTCCCCTGGAGCATTCTCGATTTATGTAAACCTTGATTAACTGATGTATTAGATTGTTGGGAGCATTCACATCACTATTAAGAGCTAAGAAGATTTGCATTTTGACTAGAAACTGGTCGTCCAAACGAAGCTTAAGACAGGACTCTCTTGAGTTCACTATTCTTGGTCAGTACTTGAGTTGATCTATTTACCTTGCTGATTCCTATCGATCATCTGTTTGCTTCTTCTTTGATGAGCGAACTTCACAGTGAATGAAATATGGTGTCCTCGTGATCGACAAATTGCTTTCATCTTCGATGCCATCTTTATGTTTCGTAACGATGGTCAAACGATGATATCATGTATGTGATTGGTTGGCGTGCAATCTGCAACTAACCAATAAACAGTATTAGATAATTCGTCAAGTATGATGAAATTTATAGGTTAATCAGCGCAAGCGATCGAAACGAATGGAGCTGAATTGATGTTATACCATCAGCTTATCGCGTTATAGAGAAATCTTGTAAATAAATGGATAACGAGGCTTATGATGTCATAGGCAGTACTCCTGTAAATAGAGTTTTCCTGGTTACCCTGCTCATGCATTGCAATGTTGAAAGGGAGGCTGCTCTCTTTCGGATAAATTGTCCAGTGCAGTGCATCCTGCCGGGCAGATTCAGACCGTCCATCTCAATAATCAATGATTCAAATATATTATTTTTTATCGGTAAGAATTAACTTTGACCGATAAAAATTACTTAACAAAATATATCCAAATCATTGATTGTCGAGATGCACAGTCCCAACGGCGTAGCCAAAGATTTATGTAAGTGGGGCACCTTTTAAACATATTTCAGCCAAAAAATTTCGTATTAAGCAACGTTAAAATGTTGGTGCTAAGAATTAAAAAACCTAGCATATTTATTGATATAGTAAATTATATAGAATATAAAAACAATCGAATTGCTTGAATTGTCTCAGTGTATCAAATCTAAGAGCAATTCACTATTCAATATTTAGCAATATTGCTCCCATTATTAATAATTGCTAAAGTGTAAAACGTATAGCCCATTGTTTAGGTATTTTTCAATTTTGGACTTTATGCATTAGAAAGTTCCAATGAGTAAGTGATTGCTGTTTTTCGCATAAGACATCTCATTCCATCGTGTAATGACAATGTTCGAATATGTGAAACAAAAAATTGAGAATGAAATGATATTCGACATGTGTTAGAAATATTAAGTAAATTTATGAAATACAATTAACTGGACAAAATACAAAATATACATTTTAAAATTTAAAAATAATTGAGTGGGGGCGTGTGCCCTCGCTTGTCCCATGCTACCTCCAGCACTGGACAATCCGGATCTGCTATGCAGGGTGCACTATAGGGGATTGCACGACAGGATTTTTAATTCCCGGAAAATATTACCATACAAATTGCACATAATTTCGTCCTGGCACTGGAATGATTTTAGTATTACGATATAAAACATACCTTTTTATTAGTAAGTTTCCCCATCTTAATTCTTGAGGTTGCTGTAAAGTATTTCTCTCTTAATCGTTCCTTAGATTAAGTTGTGACAGTAACGAATAGGGCCATAAATTTCCGTTTATCTTTTGGACCTCTTTTCAATTTCTTTTCACGAATTTGATTTTCGCAACCTAGTTGTTCATTCGTTTATTCGGTGACACGCCACTTGCAACAAAAAACAAGAAGGGCTAAACCTAATTTTGATTTACTAAAACCTGATTAAGGTTGTTGGTTGGCAAGGTTGGTTTTTCTAAGGCCTTAAAGTAGCTAACTGATTAGATATATTAATATTTGTTGGCACACTCATGGAAAAATCACCAGTAAAATAGGTCCCAGTAGTTCTGGTAACAACATTTCAAGCCTACTAGTTTTAACATGACAGCATCATTTGGAAAAAAAATACTCCCTCCATCCCTTATTTAGAGTCCAGTATTTAATTTTAGATTGTCCCTTAATAAGTGTCCATTTTGTAAAGTTAGTAGGTGAAAGTTAATAAATTGTTTATTTTGTCCCTAAAAGTATATTTCATTTTGAAAAGTTAGTGAGTAAAAGTATAATGACGATGGGTAAGTAGGGAAAGTGGAGGAAAAAGTTAATGTGAAAGATATAATGATGATATTTTTTTAATAAGTTAAAATTACGAAATAAGACACTTAAAAAGGGACGGAGGGAGTACTATTATAATTCCAACAAATTATCAGGACACCCGTGATGTCTACTTCTCCTTTGGTTTTATTTCTTGGATGGAGGGCATCTAACAACTACTATGAAAAAACAGAAGTAAAAAAAGACAAAAGCAAAAATTAGAAGCAATAAAGAGGTGTTTGGTAAAGCTATCAAGAAAATTTTGCCAATTGAGGGTGAGTTAATAATGATGTTGGGTTTTTCAATTTCCAGGTGTTGGGTTTGTCATTTACAAGGAGAGAAGTTATCTTATGAGCCTATAACACCTTATTAGCTTATTTGGCTTAATAAGTTAAGTGGCTTATTTTTTCGTCTTTATTAAAAAAATTGAATTTCGATCGTAATTTTTTACCTTTTAGATTCCTCTTATCATAACGAAATAATAATTCATAAAAATTAACGAAAAACTGACAAATGTAAAAAAAATTTAAATAAGGACAAAAAAATTATTTAGTTGTATTCTCAAAAAGATTAGAAAATGGGACATCACTATTTGTTAAGCGATGTGACATTAGTATTCTTTACTTTTCGTGCACCGCTCCTTGATTATCACAAAATTGCGTAATTAATTTCATGAGCTAGGTCACATGAATTTTTGGTAGAAGTTGGCGCTCTTGCTCTTAATGTGCTTTATTCTTCCGCTTTCAATCGTCAATCTCTCGAATTTTAATACTAATTTGATTTGTTTTTGAAAAACGCTTTTCACACTCATACACACATATTATAGTATAACTTAGCTTGTGAGCACTCTCAATTACTTTTGTACACTTTTTTTTTTCCCGACAGTCAAGAGCGTTCAAGCTATTTTACGAGCGTCTCGACCTTGACCATTCTCCTCTCTGATATAGTCAAAAGCAAACCCTCCACACGAAACTAGAAGATTTACAAGAAATTTACTAGTATCTCTTATGATTGACTTCAAGAGGTTACCAAATTTTGAACTCAGAATGTTTAAGTTTAGAACTCATCCTCTGTTACCACTTGAACCGGCTTGGGGTTTTTTGTATCTTGTTCCTGTTATATAACTTAGCTTATGAGCACTCTCAGTCACTTATCAATTTCTACACTTTTATTTTCGACGGTTGTCCGAATCATTTTACGTGCATTCCAACTATTCTTCTCTCCGATATAATCAAAGGTAGATCCTCCACATTGGAACTAGAAGATTTAGGAGAATCTCTTGCCCTCAGCCTCAAGAGGTTATCAAATTTTAAACTCCGAATATTTGAGTTTAGAACTCATCTCGTATTGACACTTGAACTAGCTTGGGGTTATTTTTATACAGTATCATGCCCCTGTAGTTTTTCCTTTTTGCATTTACCGGCTCTGTGAAATTCAATGTCAACAGTTCCCCCCCAGTCTCCACTTTCTTCTCCATTTCAAAAAAGCAAAACCGGAAAAGGAAAGGAAACATCCATCAGGCTACCATCCAAAACCCGAACATAGAAAACATCTCCCCCTCTCTCTCCTCTCTCTCTCTCTCTCCTCTGCAATCTAGGAGTATATACTCACATCTCCAGCTCTACATATAGTGAGAGAGAAACAATCCACGTCATCTCACCTAAAATCCAATCCCACCCCAAATCAATTTCTCCACGCCACCCACTCACTCACCCCCACCTTTCTCTCTCCCCTCATGTCATCCCCTCCAATTTACTCCCCCTGTTTTTGTTTTGAAACCTTTTGTTAACCAACGGTTGACCTAATTCACCCCCATCCTTTACTAAAGTCCACATTTCATTACACAATTAGATACAAAAATTCCAAAGAGAGAGAGAGAGAGAGAGAGAGAGAGAGAGAGGGTGTAGAGGAGAGAGAGGGATGGGGAATTCGTTCGGGTGCTCGGCGTCGGGAGAGAGGCTGGTCTCGGCGGCGAGGGACGGCGATTTGGTGGAGGCGAAGATGTTGCTCGACTGCAACCCTTGCCTCGCCAAGTACTCCACCTTCGGAGGCCTCAACTCCCCTCTCCATTTCGCCGCCGCCAAGGGCCACAACGAGGTACATCAAAAATCGCATCTTTCTGGATGTATGTATCGGTTTGTGTTTACGTACGTAATTGTTCTTTTACGCGTGTAATTTCTTTGGTGATTGTAGATTGTGGCTTTGTTGATTGAAAATGGAGCTGACGTGAATTCGAGAAATTACTGCGGTCAGGTGCGAGATCTCGGCATTTTTCTCTTTCTAGGTTATTTTTGTCTTTGAATTCGATCAATTGTTTGGAATTCGATTCAAGTTATGTGCTTGGTTTTGTAATTTATGATGGTCAAAGACGGCAACTTGTTGGGATGATTGAAAATTGGAGGATCTTTGTTTTTTTAAAATTGATTTTATAGACGGCGTTGATGCAAGCATGTCGTTATGGGCACTGGGAAGTTGTACAGACTCTCCTCCTCTTCAAATGCAATGTGAGTTTTCCTTTCTCTTATTTTGTGTTTTTTGTTTTACCGCATATCTGTTGTTTTTTAAAAGGGGCTTAATTTGATGACATATAATCTCCTAACGAAGAGATGCCCAGTGGTTCGTTTCCATTGTTCTTATTCTTGTTACACTCTGGAGCCTTTCTCTAAAGTACTCCCTCTGCCCCCATTTAAGGTCCCTCGTTCTATACTAACCGGATAAAATATGAGTTACTCATTTCTAAATCAGTAATAAATTTTATATGCAAGATGGATCTTGTTTGACAAAGCTTGATTAGTTCTGTTAGACAATGTTTTTCAAAATCACATAAAACATTCTACATTACGAGATATAAGCAATTGGAAGAAAGTCACATGAACTCCTAAAAAGAACTGTTAAATGGGGACGGAGGGAGTAAGTTGATTCCTGTTGAAGTATCCAACTCAAAATTAATTGGCAATGTGTGGAGAGGTTGCCCAGCTCATATATTAGCTTTGGAGGTTATAACTAACCAATGTTGGACAAACTCTTAACACTTGATCAGGAAAAAAATGTCAAGCTCTAGCACTCCCTCTCTCCACATGAGCGATTTCTGACCCGCGCATGGAGAGGTAAACAAAGGATCTGTAATATAGAGATCACAACAAAACAAAGTGTGGTTATGGGCCTAATGGCACAAACAACGGGGCAATCAATCAAGAGAGTCTTGTCCAAAAGCCTGCGAAAGCCTAGCTCTGATAGCATATTAAAGCATCCAACTCAAAACCAATTGGCAATGAGTGGAGCGGCCACTCATGCTCGTATACTAATATTGGGGGTTGGAATTAACCAAATGGTGGACAAGCTCTAACAATTCCTGAGGGTCACATATTTTAGTTACTCTTTTCAGGTTATAAGAGCTGACTATCTCAGCGGAAGGACAGCTCTCCATTTTGCAGCTGTGAATGGGCATGTTAGATGCATAAGACTAGTTGTGGCTGACTTTGTTCCAAGTGCTCCCTTTGATTCGATAAATGATGTACCCGACAGGGAGAAAACTGATGCTTCCAATATTAGGAGCAAATATGACCAAAGGTATATTTATTACTTGAATTCTTCTTGTTTATTTTTCAATTGTAAGACTACATGGATATGCTCAAGGAGTATAATACAGTTAATAGCTTTTCTAAATGCAACAACCACAAATAGTGGACCACTGGTCCCTATAGAACCCACTACCTAATTCTTGGCCAGCTACATGTTGCGCTAAAACTGGCTACATGTTGCGCTAAAACTGGCTACATGTTGCACTAAAACTGGTCTTTGATATGTTTTCCCTGCAGAATAAAATTTGCGGCGATGTTTTTAAAGAGGGATTTGTCAATGATGACTGAAGAGTCATATTACATGAAGCATTTTAATATTCCTTTATTGATTCAACATTTTACTTAATTCACTTGCAGCGCATTATCCAAGTTTGTAAATAGGGCTGCCGATGGTGGTATCACTGCTCTTCATATGGCTGCATTGAACGGTTATTTTGACTGTGTACAGCTCCTACTTGATCTTCATGCGAATGTCTCAGCTGTGACATTTCATTATGGGACGTCAATGGATTTGATAGGTATGCTTTTTATTTGAGGCTCAACTTATTTACTGTGATCAGTTTCTCAACTCATAAAACACGAAAATGCATTACTCTGTAGGAGCTGGAAGCACCCCTTTGCACTATGCTGCTTGTGGGGGAAATATGAAATGCTGTCAGGTAGGTTTCTATTCTATTAAGTGAATTTCTGAGGCTTGAAATTTTTGCTTTGTTTGAAATGATTATTTTCTTGTATCTACAGATCCTTCTCGCAAGAGGTGCCAGTCGGATGACTCTAAACTGCAATGGGTAATACTGACTGAATGCTTTTTATATTTTCGAGTGTTTGAATGGTTTGTGTGATTATTGTTTCTCTTCGTGTGTCTAATGGAAATATCTAATGGTTTGTGTGATTATTGTTTGCTCTTTGTATGTCTAATGGAAATATCTACTGTCTCGCAGGTGGCTTCCTCTTGATGTTGCCAGGATGTGGGGGCGTCATTGGCTGGAGCCATTGCTGGCACCAAATTCTGACTCCACTGTTCCGCTGTTTCCTCCTTCTAACTATTTATCGTTGCCCCTCATGAGTGTGCTTAACATAGCTAGGTAATGCAACCAATTACTTCTGCCCTTTTTTTTGTTGGATCAAAGGAATCCGGCATCCACTCTTTTTGATTTGGTTCGACAGTTATGGTACCAATGGATTACAAATTTTCAAGACTATTGTGTCATTTTACTACTTAGATATGGATGCATGTATACCCCTCGTCTCTCACTCTTCTAAAGGGAAAAAGAGAAAAATTACCTACCAGCTGGTATTGGATGGGTGGGTCCATCTGTATAGGGGATCCCTGCTTTGTGAATTATGAATTTTACGGGTCTTTTTTGGTAGGCGAGCCTTGGTGCAGTGGTACAGTTGGTCCATTGCAACTTGGTATATGGGTTCAAACTTCAAAAACAGAACCTCGGCACTTTAAACCTCGCAGTGGCTGGAGCCTCATGCTTGAGTACTTGACTGCCTTTTCTCATATAATGCAATGCATGACCATGTCTTAAAAGCATGTTAGAACCACTCAAGACTTATGAGTCATATCCCTACAAACCTATTTATGTGCTTAAATGCTTCTTGCTACTACTAGCGCACCTGAATCTTCATAGGGAAAACTCTGGGTTGTGCTACCTGAAATGCCATCTAAAATCATGCTGATCTGCCTAACTTAGCAACAACAAAAAAAAAGGGAATTTCCGTTTGACCACAAAAAAAAAAAAAAAAAAAAAAAACCAACAAAAAAGGGTAAAAGAACTTTTGTTGATATGCATGATGAGCATTTCCTATCATTGGAATATAAATTTTTTTTTTTTTTGACACATTTACGTGTATATGAAAATTGATTTCAAACTAAGTGCTGTTGGCTATAAGGGATTCTTGAAATGATACATTTTAAGCTTTCATTTTCTGCAGAGAGTGCGGGTTGCAGTCATCAACAACTGGCTCCGATGATGCTGAGATCTGTGCTGTTTGCCTGGAGAGATCATGCACGGTAGCTGCTGAAGGTCAGCTTTTTCATCAAGTCTGCAGACTTCCTGTTGCATTTTAGTTTGTGCCTACATACTCCTATATGACTGCATGATATGATGTATTGTATATCGGCAGACTCAGCACTGTCCTTAAAAAACATACAGATACCTGTGGGCGTTCCTGTGTGATATTACTGTGAGAACTTATCCATTACTCCTTCATGGTTCTTCTTCCTCTTCCCTTTGCTCAGCATGTGTTGACTGCGACTTATGATGGTGATGTTTAGGTTGTATCTGAGTTCAGTTGGAGTTACAAGAAATTTTAGGATGCAAGCTATCTTATTGCCTAGTGGACGGGTGCCGGGTGGCCTATGAAAACTAAGCTTTTGGCTTTGTATTTGTTTGTTATAATTTTCTCTCACATCGGTTCATTATACCTTGAAAACTAGTTTATGAGCATGAGCGGCTTCTCCTCTTATTGCCAATTGGTTTTGAGGTGGATGCTTTAACATGGTATTAGAGCTAGGTTTTTGGAGGCACCCTTTGTTTGTGCCATAGATGCACTTTGTTTTGTTGTAATCCGTATGTTCCGGACCTTTGTTGACTTCTCCTTGTGCGAGTCAGGGCCTGAGGGTCCCATGTGCGTGGGAGTGTTGGAATTTTATCTCACATCGGTTAATAATTATACCACGAAAACTAGTATATGAGCTCGGGTGGCTTCTCCCCTCATTGCCAATTGATTTTGAGGTGGATGCTTTAACATTGGTCATAGGGTAGCTGGGAGGGATGGTTTTGTAATCCTTGTGTAGAAATGTATTCTTCCTCTGTTTGGGGCTAGTTGGTGGTCTGTCCTATTTTTTTCTTGTATTTTCCCAGAAAAATTCCAATTGGTGTACTTCTTATTAGTTCGTGATTGGGTTACTCTCAAATGGACTTATTTCTCTTTTTTGTTTATAAGTTATCGCACAGCCCGACAACCAGGAATAGCATAAAAGGCTTCATTTGGCCGACCCCAAATGATTTTGATCTATTAACGCTTGATGATTCTGACATAAAATAAGCATGTTCAGTGATTCGTTGCTTTGAGCCAGATGCAAGCATCTCTTCCGCTAACCTGGATCCATGTAGCACTTTACTTTCCTAGTTTTGATAAGTGCCCGGTCTTCCCTGAAACTCGTAGTTGATGTTGTTCTCTTCCTTTTATCTTTGGTCAAGTCCTTGAACGTAGAGTTCAAGCTGATCGAGGAATCAAGCCCCGGAATGGGGTACATTCAAGATCTTAAGAGGAGGTTTGCTATGGCAAGCGAGGAATCAAGCCCTACTGGAATGGGGTACATTCGGGAAGAGGAGGTTTCATGGCGGGAGGGACTTAATTGAAACATCTCTTGCTAACCAACTAGTGATCAGTATTGCATCTATCACATATTTTCAAGAAAAATTCCCTTTCTTTGCTTTTGCAAATGTGAGATCCTACTTGGGGGAATTAACGGGTTACTTCCATGGTTTTCACTTTCAGTGTTGATGTCTCCTCCAAGAAAAATACGCAGTATCTCGCCTTTGAAGGAACATGCGTAAGGCAAAGAGAGTGGGTCATCATCTGCCTAAAACCCTTTTGGCATTAACATAAATTAGGTATTCATAAGTCTTAGGTACAAGACCAACATCTTCCTAAACACCGTTGACATCATAATCTGAATATGTGGATGAGTTTGGCCGTCAAGCCATGCAGAAAACTTCCACTTCCCCTCAAATCATTTTTGGCCATTTTTGTTCTCTCAAAGGACACATCATTTCATCAACTAGTATTTCCCCCCTCAAATTGTCTTCACACTTGATGCTCCCCTTCCTTTGCCCTTTTAACATCGTCTACTCTAAACCAAAGCACTCCTCACTAGTACTTATTGGTTTGGTTGTGTAGAGTGAAACTGTGTGTATGTAACTCTTTCATGTCTTGCCATAAACAGATTGCGACCTTCTTGTTTAACCTTTTCTTATCACGCAGCACAGGAACTGCAAAAGTTGTATGGTTTTTGGTTTTGGTCCACCATTTTGTTGAAGCTATTTTTCACCCTGAATGTGGTTCTGCAGGAACTTCTATTCTACTGCATAAAGTATCCTAATCTCAATGATTCTCCTTTTATGTTCTCAGGTTGCAGGCACCAGCTTTGCGTAAGATGTGCACTCTACCTCTGCTCAACAAGCAACATCCCTTCTTTATTACAAGGCCCACCTGGGTCCATTCCTTGCCCTCTTTGCCGACACGGGATCGTCTCCTTTGCCAAACTCCCCGGATCTCCAACAAAGGAAGTCAAACTCAGTCTGTCCCTTAGCCTCTGTACCCCGTGCATGCTTCACTCCCGTGACTCAGATCGTTCAACTCCTGATATACGAAAGAATCGTGTAGCTTCTGTTTCACCCGATATCTTCTGCCCTGTCACTTGCAGTCCATTTCCTTCAGTTATCCCTACATGCGCTTGTAGTGAAGGACCATGCCCCACCTGTGGACCGCATGAGGTCGAAGCACGAGAAGGATCTCCTCATCAATCCCAGTCCACAACCGTAGACCAAGACAAAATGGAAAGAGTGAGGCTGGAGAAAACAAGCTGTTCGAGCATGTTTTGGAGCAGAAGAAGCTGCAGCAGAGAGCACCAGTGCAATTCAGAGATTAACGCCTGACTATTGTGCATGATTACTTTCTCATATCTCATTGAAAGGAATTTTGACGACGGCACTTCTCTGGTACTCTCTATTCTGTTTTTGATTATGCTTCTATTGGTTTGGTGTGTGGCAGGCGTGGCGGCAGTGAATCCAGTTACGGGATTTAGGCATTTTTACCGCATTTTTCAGATTGCTTGGATAAAATATCTCGCGAGCCTTGTAAAAATTTGTATGGTGGGGTTATGGATTGGTTGCAACTTGCAAAGCGAAAGTGATAAAAGGTCTGCTTATCATTTTGTTATATATGATGGAGTTCCTTTGTATATGTCCTTTTGGAAACTGTTTCTCCTATTTTCGCATATAAAGATACAATCTCTTGGCTATAAATTCTCAGAATGAAATCTCCTCTTTACGTTTTGCTTGCCCCGAGCTTAGTCACGAATGCGCTCGCGCTCTCAATGTTTGCTTTTCACTCTCATTTTCAATCCTCGCAATCGTGGATTTTCGTAGTTTGGGATCTTTTTCAAAGACGCTATCGCATTTGGACTCCTGTTCATGCACGCGCACGCAAATTTTGTGCCTTAGGTCATGAGTAGTCTTTGGTGAAGGTGCATCGTAAATGTGACTTGATCAGTGCATCTAATGGACTTGATCAGTGAATCTAACGGACGGTCCAGAACACATGCTTAGAAACACTTCAGATTAACCAATAGCACTGTATTAAAACCAACGCTTTATTCAGTTACTAGCGAGCCGGTCGCGTGCAAGGCCCGCTGGTATACCAATTTCCAATTAGGCATAACTGTGCATGGTTTTTTTTTTTTTCCCTTTTCTGCCAAATGTGTGCGGAGAAATTACACTCCTCTATAGTGAGGAATAAACAACCACAGAGTGGAGTATAAATGACCACTACAATGAAAATTGAACCCTACACCTCCCAATTGAAAGGATCCCGAAGATGAGCTGATATTCTTATGGCCTGTGCAGGTTAAGGAAGTGCCAGCTGGGTTAGATGCCATTGGCAACCGCCGGGTATTCTGGCTTTCTTATTTATTTATTTTTTTAAAGATTTTGGGTCCAAAAGGGACCGGCCTCACTTTGAGTCGATTATTTCACGTCTACCACACAAATAAAAAGGAGTGTAGAAGAGGGGAGAGAGACTATACACGTGAGAAAATGCAGAGAGAAATACCACTGAGAAGTGTAAGAGCAATCAATAAGGTAAAAGACAAGGGCTGAATGGTACTTTCGTACTGTTTGGAATATGATGAACAGTAACATTTGCACTGTAATATAGATCGATACTATTTGGGACTGTGGGGACCACATCACCACTCCAAGAAGAACTGGTGATTCAGGACACACACGGACCTGATCCGGTGATCCCCCGTCTATCCTTCATCAAACTTAAAGATAACCTAAAAGTTAGGGTTCAGGTAGGACCTACAATTCCTTAAACCTAGAAAAAGAACTATAGTTATCTAGACAACGGGCGGTTTGAAGGCGGATATTACAATCCCTTTCCTCGTATTGCCATTACAGCCTTTCCTCGTATTGGCATGAGAGAGAGAGAGAGAGAGAGAGAGAGAGAGAGAGAGAGAATGTGATGCAGGGAAGCGTGTTGAAAAAGGAGATCGAGCGACAAGATCGCGACAACTATTCCTTAAACCTGTTTAGTCTGAGAATACCCAGGATTAAAGGCGACAATAATTGGTTGATTCACACAGAATACCCAAAAGTTGGCATAAAAGAAAACACTCTTTATAATTTCATTAATTATCAAAAACTGAATAGCCCTAAGGCTTCCAAAATTAGGATCGAGTCTTCTTGATCAAATAATTCTTAAAAGGAAACTAAATAGGCTAAATTGAAAAACTAAATAATGTAAACACTTGTTTCTATAATTGCAAGATTCCTAACAAAATAATTAAAACAAAAATAAGAAACTTTATATTCTTTTTTTTTAAATAATACTCCCTCCGTCCCTTTTTAAATGTCCTATTTCGTAATTTCAACTTATTAAAAAGATATCATCATTATACCTTTCACATCAATTTTTACCTCCACTTTCCCTCTTTATCCTCTATAAAAATATCATCATTATATTTTTACTCACCAACTGTTCAAAATGGAATCTATTTTTAAGGACAAAATGAAAAATTCATCAACTTTTACACACTAACTTTACAAAATGGACACTTATTAAAGAACAGCCCAAAATAGACTACTGGACTCGAAAAAAGGGACGAATGGAATATAATATTTTCATTCTGCATCAGAATGAGATAGAGAGAGAGAGATTACTAGTGGCACTGGGCACGAACGGGGTGGGAGAGGAGTTGTCTGGGAAATGTGCAGCTGTTATGAATAAGATGTAGGAGTGGGAGGGAATGCCAGATCAGTGAACCGGTGCGACTGTTATGAATAAGATGTGATAGTGGGAGGGAATGACTGACCGATGAACCCTAATCGTTATAAGTGTAGAATAATATATAGGCAAAAATACTTAAACACTCCATTAACTATAACTTTTTTCAACGAAGACCCCCTAACCATCAAAAATGTCCAAGGACACCCCCTCAACTACTCCCCGTTATGCAGATGACACCCTTCTGTCTTAGAACTGTTAGCTGAAAGCAAACTTATCAGAAATTTGGGTTTTTTTGGACAAAAACGCCATTTGCCCATACTATATACATCATCTTCCACATTAAGACCTCTCTCTCTCTCTCTCTCTCTCTCTCTCTCTCTCTCTCTCTGTTTGACCCACATCATTTCTAGATCCCCTCCCCAATCTCGTCTCTCTCTCTCTCTCTCTCTCTCTCTCTCTCTCTCTCCGTAGGCAGCCATGGAAGATGTCAATAGTAGCAATAACAGCCGCTAAAGTTGTAGCCACAACTACAGGTCTAACCAAACCCATAATTGGGTTAATGCTTACTGTCATTGTGGAGAAAAAGCCCCCTTAAGAACTTCAAAAACAAATGTCAACCCTAAAAGGAGATTCTTGGGATGTGTGAATTATGAGGTTAGTTAATGACTACAATAATCTAATTTTGAGCCCTAATTTATGGTATTCTAAATTATTTGCCTAATTTGTGTTTTTTAATGGGTTTGTAGGAGAAGAATGCATGCAAATTTTTTATATGGGTTGATCATCTTACTTGCCCTAGAGGACTAGAGCACGGTAGACAGTTGCAGAATAAGATCAAAGAGCTGCAGAAGATGGACAAGGATTTGAAGAGGTTGAATGAAGTTGCAGAAATGAACAAGGAAAAGATGATGATGAAAATGGACAAGTTGTGGAAAATGAAATATGAATTGAAGAAGAAAAATGAAATGATATGAAAATATTAATGTAATGTACTGTGTATATGGTAGTTATAGGTTTACTGCTGGTATTTTGGTTGGCTAGCTGGAAATGCATTTATTGTAGAATGTTGTATCTGCTATGATCGTTTGAAAGATGTAATCGCCTTGATGGAATGAAATATGTGGTTTGTGTTTCACTAAACATGTGTTTCAATGTGTTTGATGAATATTCTATGAACATGAAAGACTTACAAACAATCACTGGCCATATCAAAACACAGTCATAAGCCTTACACAGAGTCTTAAGCCTTACACAAAAGCATTACAAAAACTGCAGTTATAGGCCTTACACAAAGGCATTACTAATATAAAGTCAAAAGCCTTACACAAAGTCTTACAAAAATAAAACCATAAACTTTATGCCATTATAAGGCATACCCATTGACTAGGTATGACAAAAGGTCAGGTTATCTACCTCAAGTCAAGTCATTACAAGTCATTTTGTGGGACCATATGAAGCTTGGGAGGAAATAGTAGTCACAACTCTGCCATTTCTAATCATTGTACCGCCTGGTGTAAACTTTGATGGTGAGGTATTGGATTGTTGACTGGAAAATCAACATTCACCAACTTTTGTCAATCTCTTGGAAGTCTAACAAAATACACAAGCAACTAGTATATAAGTCATATGCATTATCATAGTCAATTAAAATTGTACGTGGTTAAGTAAAGTAAATTAATGTACACAATTAACTATATCTGGTTCTGTTGTGGTTGGTAAACTGCCTTTCTTTTATCAGTTGCCATACTTTCACTTGTAACAGATGAACTCCCACTTTCAATACATCCAGCCCTTTCTCTACCAGTTCCTCTGTCCCTTTCTCTACCAGTTCATTTTCCCATTCCTCTACCAATAGTCCCATTTCCACTACCTTTTGGCTTACCAGTTGGTTGCACACCACTTCCATCCACAAGTTTGGAGTTCTCCATATCTTTATCCTTGTCAAACTCAACTAACTTATGCTTCTTTATGTTGCCACCCTCATCCCCTAGATTCAATAAACATCCTAGGTCATCATCACTCTTATCACTAAATTCTCCTTCCTCATTTATAATCTTAATGGCAAACCTTTGTTTAACCTCCTCCTCATCATCTTCAGATGAGTCAGCAAAGCCACTAAAACCGTTATCATCAATGCCATCATCACTATCACGATCACTTTCATCATCGATGTCATCACCAATTTCTCAATCTTTATCAGAATCATCATCACCCTCAGGTGGACCAATTGGTATTATACATTCATCAAGGTTAACTATGTCATCCAGGTCAACTATGTCATCAAAGTCATAAAGGTCTATTAAGTCATCAATTTGCACACTAGGGCCAACCTTAGTCAAAGTAGATTCCTCCTCACCACTAGTTTTGTTATGCTCCATCCTAGGGGTGTAAACGAACCGAGTCGGGCCGAGTATCATGCTACTCGAGCTCGGCTCGTCAGAAAATTAAAAGGCTCGAGCTCGGCTCGAGCTCGGACGAGCTTGAAAAATTAGGCTCGGGCTCGGCTCGCCAATTATATGCGAGGCTCGAGCTCGACTCGCCCGGCTCGAAAATCTCAAGCCGTGGTCTTGGAGCAGAGCACCAGCGAAAAGTGGAGGAGCCCTCAAGTTATAAAGGCACTCTGCCTTGTTCCTTTTCTTTGGATAACCGATGTGGGATTGCAAGAGAAGGGAGGAGTGAGTTCCTTTGAGAATAAAGTTGTCCCACATCGGCAGAAATACACTTCACCTCCCACCCCTTTGCCTATAAAGCCTCCTGCCTTCCAGATGGTTGCTAGTGTATGTGTGTTCATGTATGTGTATGTGAATTCAAATGGTTGGCTATAAGTACCCCACAAGCACGGACACTACAACTGTTAGTGTGCTGATTTAAGTTAACTGATGGATATATTTGAGCTTTTTTTTTTTTTTTTTTTGTAGTTGGAATTTTGTGAATGGGGCATTAGCCTTCAAGAGGTTAGAGAAACAAAACTGGTGAGCTGTGCCTTCAGGCACGGGCATGCACTAGCTTATTTTGAAGTATACACTTCACCTCACGAGCTTATTCGAGCCGAGTATTAGAAAACTCAAGCTCGGCTCGTTAATGTAACGAGCTTATTTTTTTGGCTCGAGCTCGCTCGTTAAGGTGACGAACCGAGCCGATCCGAGCAATTAGCGAGCCGAGCCTCGAGCTGCTCGCGAGTAGCTCGGCTCATTTACAGCCCTACTCCATCCTAGAGTTATGGATATAGATATCAATCACATCAGAGTTGTTATCCTTGTGCATTTTAAACATGGTTAACATTGTTTTGTCAGAGGTTACATGTCACGCCCTCAATTTTAAACATAAATTCATAAATCGGTTCGATAAAGGATCCTCGTGTAAACTAGATAATACCCAAATTGCATTCCCCACCTGCTTATTTACAACATAGTCCTCAAATTTTAAGTAATTACAACCTTGGCACCACGGCCCAAATTTATTTTGATATAAGTACAACATGTTTAGAATATTACAACTTTTAATCAAAAGATAATTCAAAAGTTAAATTAGTTACAAAGCCGTCTTTAATCAAAAGTAAGCCTATTACTAAGATAAGTGAGTAACTAAATTAAGTTAGCTTCCAAAAATCTTCATATCCAAGCACACTATAGCATGCAATCTATTGCCTGGCATTGGGACCTGAAAAGAGGGATTTTGTTGAGTTACACTAGCCCGGTAGGAAATTCTCTATAAAATCTATATATAATGAGGTGATGAGCACGAATACGACAAATCAAATTAAATGACAAATCCAAACAATGTACGTCAACACCCTTTGCAAGTATCATAATATTCTCATACACATACGCACACACACGTATACACACACTTCTTTCAACGAACCTCCACCCCTTGCGAATTGTGTTTCCACCACTTGCGGCACAATATACTCCACCCCTTGCGAACTTGTGTTTCTATCCTTTGCGATACAATTTACTCCACAATCACTTTACATCGACAACCACCCTATCATCACAACCAACGCCGATACCATAAATTCATTCCACACATGCCTAAACACTATCAAATACGCCACAAATAGCTCATGAATCACAACATTCAAATCCACGATACTACTTTCAATGAATAAACAATTTTCAAAGCCACAAAGTACACCATTCAGTCATATATAGCATACAAACACCCATATTGCATTTAATCACCACAAAATATGTAGATGATGAGAGAAATTCCTACCTAGATGGGTTTTGAGCAAAACCCTAAATCTACCAAGAGCAATAAGCTTGAATCCTCCAAAGACAAGCTTCACCTAAGCTTGGATACATGATCTAGAGTAAATAAAGTCTAAAAACATAAATAACAAATAAAGTTCAACAAATAATCGAGAGGAGAGAAAAAAAACGTGATAGAACTCCAAGGAGTGAGAACAAGGACACAAAACTCACCATTGGTTCACCAAATGCAAGAATCTTGTGATTTTGAGGAAGAAAACCTTTAGATCTTGGAGATTTGAGATTGAAATCAAGGGTTTTGGTTTAGAATGGAATGGGGTAGGTAAGAGGGGGTGTTTCCAGGTGTGTTTCGTGGGTTTAGAAGTGAGAAATGACAAAAATGGGGTATTTATAAGCGTGCTGAAAATTGCAGAAAAACGCAGCGAGTACTAGTATTGGGCGACTCCCAGTACTGGTACTAAAGCTTTCAAAATGTCAATTTGATCAAGATCTGGACAGTGGGTACCGATACTGGCCAGTACTGGCTAGGCAGAAAAGCGAAAGTTTTCAATGGATTCCGGAACAAATCCAACTTGATAGCAACACCTCCAAACAACATTACAATATCAAAACTTAACTTTTACTATTCTCCGAGAGTCCGATACGCAACCGAATCCTTCAAACATACATACAACTTTAATAATACAACTATTCTCTTACACACCAAATGATTTTTGAAATTATAATAATTTTATGGGTTTCTACATTACACCCACCAACCCATCATTCATAGTTTGATTTGGACCCTTTTGGTACATCTCACTAACATCTGGACGCTCTAATTCCTTCACTACAACCTTTAAATCAATACATGACATCATGTCAGGGTCAATCTTAAGTGGGGTCACACTCCCACCAACATACATTTTTCTAGGTCCCTCAGAAATATGCCTTCTATGATAAAATATAAGTATTACTGATGAACAAGTCATTTGTGAATTGAAAGGTAAACAAAAATACAGAAAAATAAGGGTCAATCATTGCTTCCAAACATGGAGGACCAAAGCAGATGAGTAATACATAATGGGGGAGGACCAACAGTAGAAAAAACCATTAAAATGCCATACCAATCAGAAAACTTACCTTTTATCAAGGTCTGGACAGTGGGTACCGGTACTGGGCAACAGCCAGTACCAGTACTTGCTAGGCAGAAAAGTGAAAATTTTCAACGGATTCCGGAACGAATCCAACTTGATACCAACACCTCCAAACAGCATTACAATATCAAAACTTACCTTTTACTATTCTCCGAGAGTCCGATACGCAACCGAATCCCACAAACATACAAACAACTTTAATAATAAAACTATTCTCTTACACACCAAATGATTTTCGAAATTATAATAATTTTATGGGTTTCTACATTACACCCACCAACCCATCATTCATAGTTTGATTTGGACCCTTTTGGTACATCTCACTAACATCTGAATGCTCTAATTCCTTCACTACAGCCTTTAAATCAATGCATGACATTATGTCAGGGTCAATCTTAAGTGGGGTCACACTCCCACTAACATACATTTTTCTAGGTCCCTCAGAAATATACCTTCCATGGTAACATATAAGTGTTACTGATGAACAAGTCATTTGTGAATTGAAAGGTAAACAAAAAAACAAAAAGTAAAAGTCAATAATTGCTTCCAAACATGGAGGACCAAAGCAGATGAGTAATACATAATGGGGGAGGACCAGCGGTAGAAAAAACCATTAAAATGACATACCAATCAAAAAACAACAAAAGCTCCAACTGTACATATAATTGCTTTTGTTTGGACATGAATAAGGACAAACATGAGGGACTAAAGTAGATGAGTTGTGCATAATTGGGGGGTGGGTGGGGCAGTAGTAGAAAAAGCCATTAAAAAGCCATACAAATCGAAAATAACAAAAGCCCCAATTTTTAATTTCGTAACCAAGTCAAACCTAATTTTTAATTAGAGTATACATTAAAATATTATTTCTAAGAACCCTAATATTCTCATACAAATTTCCAAATGTACATATATAACATATACTATGTAAACTTAAATCAACATTCGCGCCAGTGTCAATACATCTAGGGCTTTTACATACAACACGTACCTTCAAACTAGAGTTCGATCGAATGAGCAGAGTGTTCAAACTATAGTTCTTCAGTTGCCACGATCCTCGATCTTCTTCAAAACTATCGATTTTTGGGGGGATCGAAGTTAGGAGTGGGAGAAGGAGAGTGAGAGTCGCCATGAGAGAGGAAGAGAGAGAGAGCACTAATCGATCGTATGAGCAGAGCGTGAATTGTCTCACTGTATATAATAAAAAGAGTATCTTAGTCATTTCATTCGTTCTGTTAATGGAGTTTGCGTTTTTTTTTTCTTTTTCAATAGTTGAGGGGGTCTCCTTGGGCATTTTTGAAGGTTAGGGGATCTCCATAGAAAAAGTGATAGTTGAGGGGTATTTATGTTCTTTAGCCTAATATATATCTCGGGCGATTTAGGACGGTGAACGGACGGGGAACGGGTTTGGGGCGGGGATAGACTTACTCCCGAATCTTACCCGATCCCCAAAATTTTAAAAAAAAATTCTCCATATCCGCTCCGATCTCCGAAAAAATGTCCGAATCCTCAATTCATTCGGGACGGAAAACAGATTGAATTGGATACGGAGGGATGGTAGAAATGGCCATCTCTACTACATAGACAACAATAACAAACAACTGACTAAAGCAGAGTACGATAAACATTAGAATAACAAACCCACAAAATCCAACGACCCTAAAAACTGCCGACAAGGTCGAACACCCTCTTCAAATTTGTACTCTTTTAATCAAAGATCACTTCAGATGAGACTGAAAGTTGAATTCTCTCTCTCTCTCTCTCTCTCTCTCTCTCTCTCATTTCCTTCTTGCAGCTGTTTCTCTCTGTGCATTGAAGAAAACTGCAGCCACTGGTAGTCCCAAATCATTCTCTTCTGAGAAATTCCTTGTGTTGAAATAGTCTCTTGAGCCTGGTGGCTTCACTGTCATTCTCGTTTTCTGCTTGAACAAGAGGAATACGTATCTGTGGATGCCGATAACCGGCTTTGGAGTCTCGTAGCTCACAATTTCTCTTCCTGTTTAGTATTTGGAAAGAAATTATACCCCATTTCCAAGTGATCACAATTTCAAATATATATCTATTAAAGAGGTTGATATTGAGGATTAACTCACCAAATGAAACGTCAGTTGTACCAGGAATGTCTGTGACAATCCTGAAATAGAAAAGTGTTTGTCACATTTATATTTTTGATATAAACCACCTTGGCCATATTAGATTTTGGATTAGCGGAGCTAGGGAAAATCCAAGATCCAAACACATCATATATAAAACCACACATGATATATATTTACAGGAATTGGGTTATACGAAACAAACCAGTGGAGATGTTCGCGTAAATACGGTTCACTAGGGCCTGGAGCATCTGGGTCTGTCATAATCTTCAACACCATCCACAAAAACGAAATCAGAGAGAGAGAGAGAGAGAGAGAGAGAGAGAGAGAGAGTAACAAATAACAATGAAGTTGAATTTGAAGATTACCAGGGTGTAAGCAGCTCTCATGTCTTCACCACCAATCTCTACACGGGGTCTAGCAGTAGTGAGAAAAGGCATGATCTCATGGCCATTCAAAACATGATTCTTGGAGTTGTACATTACATCCATTTTCACAACCGGAGTGAAATTGTCCACCACCTCTCCTACCACTCTCCCTAAGATAAGTGGTTCTACGAGCCTTGACACCATGACACGAGAGAGAGAGAGAGAGAAGCAGTTTGGTGCAATAGAGTTTTAGATTGTTAGAGCATTTATAGAGAACAAAGAGATGCACACGCTTGGGAACAGTTTCAGCATGCTATAAAATGATAAATTAAACAAAACATGGTTAAGGCCTCCAAATTCAATGGGCCTCATTTTTTAATCCATACGTATAGAAGTATACTCATAAGAGGTTGATTTTGTTATTAATGTGTTCAATTTGGATAATTAAAAAGGGAGCTAGAGAGTCAAGAGAACTATTGTTGTTAAGAAAATAGAGTCCCACATTGTTTGGGAGCGAAATGGATGATCACTTAATAACATCTGGGATCTCTCCACTCATTGTCAATTGGTTTTGAGATGGATATAAAGTTTCTACATGGTATTAGAGCGGGGTCCATTCCACTCCACATTTTAAAAAATTCACAATCCACACCCCACGATAACAGACCAACAAAAAGGCTGCACGATGATAGGACCCAAAAGTGGCCACACGTGACAGACCTCAAACACGGCTGCACGTGAGATCTGAGACCTCTCTCTCCACTCATTGCCAATTGATTTTGAGATGAATATAAAGTTTCTACACATTTTATCTTGCCAAAGCATTAATTACTCTTTTTTCTTTTTTCGATATACAATTAGTCATTTTATTGTCTATAGACACCCAAAGTCTCACAAGCTAACCCTTCAAATCTTTTCATTAATCAAAACACACTATAGCCGTCTAAAAAGATCATGTGACGTTGAATACTTACTACATTTATTCCGGGGTTTAAACGGATAACTCCCATTATCTTTTAAATAATAGTACTATATGTTAAAAACAACTTGATTTTAAGAGAGTGATAGGTAATTTTGCATCACGAAAGCAAGAAAATTGTACTTGAAATTGAATTCTAAATTCTAAAAGGCCTCACAGTAATATTTCGCCTTAGGCCTCAAAAAAACCTTAGGCCACCCTGATGTATAATTCAGAAAGAAACCGATAGGCGAATTTCTTTTGCTAAGTTTCCACCCACATCTTGTTGCATGTCTTTAATTGGAGAATCTATGTGTCGCTACCCTATTGGCTTAATGAGAATGAAGAATAGTCCTTTCCACTTTTACAATGTCCTTGGCAAAATTCAATTTTTATGCCTTATCACGAGAGAAACTTATTCACTGCCATCCGTCCGTTTCGGCAATTAACGACTGAGATACATTTTTAAATTATTATCGGTAATAAATATTCCTTAATTACCGTTAACAGTTTGTTTTTAATCTGAATTTTCCAAAACATTTTTGGACAATCGAAATTAACCTCCATAAACTTTATTTATGGGAGGCCCCGTTGAAAAGTTTTTCTCGCCTTTTCACATAGAGGTAAAACACCAAAAAGCTACGTAATCAATAAGAGCATGAGAATTTGTACTGTGTTTTTAATCAAGGAGTGAAAAGAGACCACTAATAATTAATACAGCTGTGTTATCCTATTCAAGATGCTTTTAATTGACTAAGTTAAGTCCTAAAGTACAAAATTCTAGGCCATGTGTGGCTGCGAACCAAAGAGTGAACTTCCACTTTATAGCTTATGAAGCTCGATCTTGAACTTGTTACACTTGGTTTTTTTAAAGAACTAGTTACTCTATCAAACAAATTAATTGGATCAAAAAATAAATAAATCATATATCCATTAATCTTCCAGTGCCAATTCATGCATCAAGATGACACATGCACGCTACAAGATAGTGATCCGGACAGAAATGGGTCGCACAGTGTGTATTTTCTATAAAAATCTCTTATGAGTGGCTGTCCGGATCAATACTGACAGTAAATTAATTTGTTCATAGATGTATTATTATTGTATCTTCTATTCTTTAACAAGAGGAGGAGGGGCTTCACCATTTTTATGTTTTGTACTCAGCTCAGTTTCTTATCGAAATGGATTAGGGTTTGTCAAGGTTTTGGTTGAGGTAGTTATGAGAGTTATATCCATACCCATACCAACATAATTAAAGTGAAAGCTAGCTTCACTACAACATCGTACATGTGACAACAAATTCCACTTTTCAGATGCAACTAGCAACTCCAAATTCATCCCATAATAACCACTACACAAGTCTAAGATTTCATTAAAATTTGCTCTCTCATGAGTTTCGGACTCAAGATTTCTTAGATATTAACAATTTATGGAGTCAAAATCCTGGCTTCCCGCCCGGTTGGTCACAATTTTGCTTATCAAAAAAGAAAAGAAAAAAAGAATACTACATATCATGCAGATAACATGAACATGGAATTAACAAATAAATTCAATTTTCAAATTGTACATATTTCTGCTGAAGAATGAATAGAACTCCAAGGAGTGGGAGCAGCGCCCATTGGTCTGATGGTTCAAAACAAACTGGTAAACGGAATAAACCTATCAGGGGACGACACGTACCTCCGTGTTTGGATATAGTAATCATATATACTAACAAAACCTTTTCCCCAAAATCCTTGAAGTGTCATCTCATTTTCTCCTCCCCTCATCAATCATCCTCATCATCTGCTCAAATTCTGGGGGAAAAAATCCACTTTATTTTCTTGAAAATTTGACACGTCTCTGACCTTTTAATCCTCAAATCATTTCAGTCAATTTAGCCATGTGTCCTCTAGACGTAGGAGATTGCTTCGGCCGGACCCGTTCCAGAACCCATTATAAGACTTACTTCGTATATTTTAAGAAGACAATTTTAAGTTTAAAGATAATGTGTTTACGTAAATAATTTTTCTAGCAATATGGATCTGATTTGATAGATCTCATTGAGATCTTTTGAACAATGTAAAAACAAAAAATTGAAAAATCATTTTTCATTATATTATTTTTGAGTTTGAAAATGTGAAATAAGTACTTATTTTTTAAAAAGATGTTCTGAAACGAAGCCTCAGACTTAGGGATTTACGCTCTCATTTTAGAACTTAAGTTTAGTTTCCTTTGCCATCAATTTTCAGGGCTATTTCACCCTACGTACGAGTGAGCATGTGAGAAGGCTATGGGAGGGGTGCAGGATTAATTCGATGTAAGCGAAAATTATCCTGAGACACAATGTATTTTACCGAAACAAACAAAAAAAGTGTCCCCGGAATTAATTCTCTGGAATATTGCTCCTTGAATCCACGCTGTGTGGTTTATATTCACTTAATTGGATGCGCACTGAAGTGAAATTCAATTACGCAGTAGTATAAATTTTGAGTAATTCTCTTGATTCCAATTCTGAGATATTTTAGACTTTCGTCTTTTTTGTGCTTGTGTATTTAGCAAGCATATATCATAGGATGGAGAACTTCAATAAACAATAATGGATGATGAAATTAGTCTCTCAAATTAGTCGAGAAATGTATAAGTCGATCCGAACATTATGAGTTACCAAAAAAAATTTCACGTAGTGTACTTAATCATTGTTTATAGGATGAAAATAGAAACTGTCTGATAACTTGAAAAAATTGGTTAAGTGAAAGCCAAGGAAGATATGATTTGAATGGATCGATCAAGAAACTTTGAGAAATGCTACACTTACAACATTTTTTTACAACATGTTTACAACATAGTGATGTGAGCCCAGCCAAAAAAAAAAAAAGAACATGGTGACCCACTCACATCACTATGTTGTAAACATGTTGTAGAAAAATGTTGTAAGTGTAGCATTTCTCAGAAAGTTTTTCTCTTTTTTGTTTGTAGGATACTAAGGCCCCGTTCCACTTTCTCAAATAAATACTTAAAAAATAAGGATCTATTTTCAAGTTTAAAAATAATGAACTTACTAATATAATTTTTTTTTTTTTGAACTTGCAGATTTCGATTCAAACAAGATTCATATTGCATATTTTTTTATTTCAATAAATCCATTATTTTTAAACTTAAAAATTACAAATAAATACTTAATTTTTAAAGAGATAAACTGGAACACCACCTAATACGTGTGGAGTCCCCCTTGAACAAAGGAATATTTTGGTGCAGTCCATTTGGGCCTCTAGGTCCTCAAGCCCAACTTCCAGCCCAATATTGCTCTATCTCACAGACTCACTCACACTGAGTCACACACACAGAGGCCAAGTTGCCGTCCTCGGCCAAGTTCCCGCCCGTGCTTATAAGACAGTTCATCGGCCAAGTTCCCATCAGCAGCGGAGCCAGAATTTTTGTTGGCAGGAGGGGATAAATATACACAATCAAAAAAAAAAAATTGATGATAATTTTTTTTTCAATGTAAAAGTAAGGTTTCCTTGTTTCCTTGCTTATAAGTTCATATGGTGATAAAAAGATATCGTCGTTGGTAGAAGATGTTCAAGCCAGTGGCGGGGAGCCAGGATTTGACTCAGGAGATCAGATTAATAGACATATTTTTTTTTATCGGAATGTATACTTATTTATTTATTATTATTTTTATTTTTCAATACATTACATTTGTACATTCTAGCATAATGCAGTTAAAATATACAAATCATTTTTTTTCCTTCAGCCAAATTCAACATTCACATGATTATTTTTTATTTACGAAACAAATTGAGAAATAAGAATGTAAAATAACCGATTCTTTATCAAATCAAGCAAGAATTATTAAGATTATAAGTAATACACGAATAATTATCAACAATATTCAAAAGAAGAAATTAAATAGACATCCTATTTAGAAGACTTATTTAGGTGTCTATCCTAATGGATTTGAATACTTATGTTCTCATCCCTAAATTAGTTGAATGGCCCATTTTGCCCTTTGTTATTATTTATATCTATATTTGAATTGTACTTATTCCTTTATTATAGATGTGGACGGTTAACATTCCTAAATTTTAGGGATTTGCTAACCCCTTTTGAAGAGATTTTGGCCCGCTATTCTCGGAACATTGGAGTGGCAGGAAAAGAAAACGTAGGAACATTGGACCCTCCAGAATGTTGAGTTAAAAAACAATCCTAAATGGACAAGATGACCACAAAACTTTTATTCTTATTGGCCACCAAACAGTCCAACATCATCTCGCCACCCCCATGTATGATAAACGCACTTCTCATACAGTGTTCTTTGTGACCAAATAACTCTTCTTCGGAACTATTCGATGGCGGCGACAGATGCTTGGCTCCGGCGGAGGGTTGTGGATGGTGGTTGAGATGATAGGTGGCGAGGCGGTGACAGATGTTTGGCTCCGGAGGAGGGTTGCGGATGGTGGTTGAGACGATAGGTGGCGGATGCTTGGCTCTGGCGACAACTCGCTATTTTGGATTGTTTCAATTAGTTTCATTGTGTAGAAGTATGAAATCATGCGTAGGCAGCACAATATTAAATTTAAAGTGTATATTTGTAGTTATCGTTTCGATTTTTTGATTTGGAGTGTAAATTAATCATATTTGAAAATGAACACATATTTCGGCTGATAAGCCACTACTTTTTGTCATGATTTCTGTTTATTGTAGTTTCGTCGGGATGATTTTAGAATATGCGTTCATAATTTTTGATGTTTTATGATGATTCCACACATTTTATCATGATTTCGGTATGTGTGTTTCTGTTTCTCTGAATTTTGTCATTATTTAGGTTTCATGGTGATGTCACAAATTTTGTCATGATTTCAGTATATGTGTTTCGATTTTTCCAAATTTTGTCATGATTTTGGTTTAATTTAGTTTCATAGGAACGATTTTATGATAAGTAATCATGACGAATTCATGGAGGATTTCAAGTAATATATTATTTATGGTCATTGTATGGATATACGTTCTTATTTATGAATATTTATTTTCAAATTTATGATAGATGTTAGTTTTATTTTAAATGTTATTTTTAGATTTTAGGTGAGAGAAGATTGGAGAGAGAAGATTAGTTAGGAGAGAAAAAAATAGGAGAGAGAATGAGATAAATTAGGAAAGATAAAGTGAGTGAAAGATTTCAAAGATTAGGATAAAGGGTAGTTTAAAATTTATTTGAATTTGATGATGAAAAAATAAGTTTTCAAACCCTCCAGGATGATGACTTAAAGTATTTATACAGGCCAAGAATCTCTATTTAAGTTTCCAGCCCCAACATAGCTCTGCCACTGGTTCAATCTAAGCATCACGGAGCTAATACTGCTCATGAAATGGCTTCCGGAACATACGAGGAACGATTTTGAAGGTTGTCTTCCGGGCGAGGCGCCGCCCCTCACCGTGCAGTCTGCCCTCGAAATGGACTTTCGTAACTTCTGTTCTTTAGGAAAGTAGGACGTTTCTTTTTTTCCTGCTTTGGGTTTTCATGTTCTGCCTTTTGTTTTCCTCGGTCTTGTTTGTCTCTTTCCCTCCTCCCTCTTGCATTCAGATTAGCCCACCAAAAAAGAGGTCGGCTGTAGACTTTCCCCTCCTTTAGCTTGAAAGGATGCCAATCGAACAGGGCAGCCAAATCTGAAAAATTGGGCAGCCCACGCACACACAAAGATACACTCTCAGGTAACAAATGTCCAGATAAAAGCTACTACTTTGTTAATCTGTCTGTTGACAAAAAGAGGAATCGGTTGAACTGATTTATACCTCTTACGTACAAATCTCTTTTTTACGATCCAATTGAATTCCGAAGCACCCAAAAACAAAATTACTATATGCGATCCAATCAATCAGTCATTCGCTCTTGAAAAATAATCCCATGGTGGACGTAATTTTAATGTCAAATACAATTTCTTATGAACTAGTACTAGCCGACAAACATGAATTTATAACATTCGGATTTCACCCCATATTGAAAGCAACCCGCATTTAACAGGGGGTCGTAAAGTATGGATAAGAATCTAGACCATTCATACTTATTCACATGTAATTTGATTTCATATTTATCTATATCAGATTAATCTAATCTTGTAAGATTTAATTTGCAAGAGTTCTATATAATAACAAAAATGAATCATCTACTGATAAAAAAGAAAAAATAATAATAACATTTAAATACTCCAACACCGCTAGAATCCCATGCGCCCAATTCTCTACAAGTTGCTAGATGTGAAGAATAAAAAATTAATATAAAACTAAAATACCGAAGTAGTTTACATCATCGATGGCCGAACCATGATATGTGTGGGGAAAAGACCAAACGAAACATTAATAAAAATTATAATAATCATCCAACAATCATTTGAAAAGTAGAAATTAGCCTTGCAATTGATTGCCAGAAATAAAGTGGCAGGAATAGATGGAGGCAAAGAGGAAAAATAAAGATTGCGCAGGGAAAAAATATATTGACTAAGACTTAATTTAGCTTTTCTTTGGATTACTCTGTCATTGTTAAAAAAAAATTGCTTTTGTAAGTTCCTTTCTTAAGTTCCTTTGAATTATTTGTTTGTCTCGATGAGAGAGATGAAAAATATAAAAAATAATGGCCAAACGTTGAAAAAAATTACTGAAGACAAAAGTGTATAAAAAGAGAGATATTTTTGAAGTTCATGATTTTGTATTTTTATATTTTCTCTCAACAAGATGAATAAATGATTAAAAAAAATTAACCAAAGCAAATAATATTGGAGTATAAAAAAAATCCCATAACAAACTTAGACCAAATTAACGTGGGAATGAGAGGTACAGGAGGAAAAAAAAATTCTTCCTTTTTTCCTCCCATAATTAGATTGCCCCGACATCTTAGATTTCATTCCTATTAATCATATTCTTATTCCCACCCAATACAATAAATTCCTAAGAATTTGATTCCTAGTAATTACTTTCTTATTCCTACTGAAAATTTCGATCATTCATACTAAGGCTCCGTTTCAGAAACAAGATAAGAACTTATTTTTTGTGTAATAAGAAGGCTTGTTCCTGAAAAGATGGAACAATTACTTATTTTTTGAGAAGACAATTTCAAGCTCAAAAATCATGTGCTTACGCAAATAATTTTCTTATCAATATGGATCTTATTTGATAGATCTCATTGAAATCTTTAATACGGTGCAAAAAAAATTGAAAAATTATTTCTCATTTACGTTATTTTTGAGTTTGAAAATATGAAATAAACTGCTTATTTGGATTTTGTGGAACAAAACTTCTTATTTTTCTTTGAGAAGTGGCAAAATAAGTATTTATTTTTTAAGAAGGTTTCTGGAACGGAGCCTAAGCCTTCAAAAGTGGTGGAGTGATCAAATTTCTCTTTTATCTAAGAGAGTGATTACTTCAAATTCCTATTTAATCTCTTCCCAAACATAGGAATCTTGTAATTTTGAAATCACATCCTCTTTCCTGTCCTCCAAATACAACTAATTGGGTTGCACCAGCCTGAACACTAAATTATTAAACAATAAACCTAAGGACACATACATTTTTACACATATCTTGCACATACACTTTTATGAATAAAGAACACCGACATCTTATGGTACAATCATAGTAATTAATACTCGTATAAGCAACAACACACCATAAAGTATTCCATAAATAGTCATACTTGGTTGGCTGGTGCATGTGTTGTAGAACTTAATAACATTTAAACAACACAAGAAAATGGAGTAAAATAAAAAAGAAAGTCATCATTTTCACCTAAGGAAAGCTACAAAGAAGAAGAAACTTCCTGAAATGGGTCCCCACAGAAGGTTCCCGAAGCGAGCGTCCCCTTCGGCACGTGCCTCGTCCACGTGTGTGTACACCTTTCTACAAGTTTCTAACATCCTCCCACCTAGAAAACAAACAATGCACAACTAGTCTAATCAATTGAACGCCCTGTGATTCGTCCGATTGCACTGCCCAATCCACGCCGTCTCATGATCATCATCGTCACCGTTCCTGTGATCGAACGGCTCCGATTTCACCTCCGCCCCGCCCAGCTGCAACTGCAAATCTCGGTCCTCCGCCGCCGCCGCCTCGCCTTCCCTCATCCGTTTCGCACCAATCGCGACGCCGAACAGCCTCGGACTCGTATCCGTTTCGGCCTCCGTTTTCGACTGGCTGCTACCGCCGTCGGCGGAGGTTTCCCCGCCGCAGTACCTCTTCAACGGCAAGAGATCGAGCGGCTTCACGGCCGGCGAACCGGTCTCCGCCGGTTTGTTCGCGTAGTTCGACATCAAAGCGTAGATGTTGTTGCACAGATTCTTCATCTGACTCAACTCTCTGTTGAGTTGCGAATTTTCCTTCCTCAGTCTCTCGTTCTCGTCGATAAGCTCGGACGTGCTTCCGGAACTCGTCTGTCGACAGAGCACGGGCGTAGCAACGGGTGACGAGTTCGACGAGATTACTTGTTCATCGCCGGAAATCGACGGAGAACCTGTCCCTTGCGGCAACGGTGGAGCGGCGGCCACCGTCACAGCAGCCACTGCGACGGCAGTGGCAGGCGTGGCTACCTTTCTCCGCTGGATATCGCATAGAAGCCGTTTTTCACCCCTACGGAAGAATTCATTAGAGAATTCCCATCGATCAGGGACGACCTTACGAAATCCCTAAAAAATCATTAACAAAATCAGAAAAACAGAACAAAAAGAGGAAACGACTAGAAAAATGTTACTCCATAGTAACAGATCATGGAAAATTAGACTCACGTATGTGTTCAATTGACGCACGAAGCTCGAGAAATTGTTGTGCTTGAAATACTTGGGGAGCAAATCTCTGGCGAACTCGGTGGGATTCCACACAATGAAGGTAGATCCGTCGTCGTTCCACGAGATGATGTCGTCGATGGCGGGGTCGTCCACGAGCTGATACGTTTTGTTCAGAAACGGCGTCGGAAGTGACCTCGACGCATCTCCGGCCGCCGATTCGCCGCCGTTCTGCTCTACCGGAGGTGGGGCCATCGCCTTCCACCCTAAGGACAACGGAGAACGGATAATTAAGCCCAAGAATTTCAAAAAAACAAACTGATGTCAAAACCAAGGAGCACTCATCGGAACAGTAGGCATACCTTACAGATGAGTTTGCAGGTGATGATGTCGAACCAGATCTAGCAGATGTTGTAGAGAGAGAGAGAGAGAGAGAGAGAGAGAGAAGCGTTGATCGAAGGGTGTGGGTTTTTTTTGGGCAATTCTAGAAGGTTCTGTGGAGCATAAATAGGAGGGGAACAAGTTTTAATGAGAGAGAGAGAGGGGGGGAAATTCTTAGAAAGCGGAACAAAAAAAGGAATGGAAAGAGCGAGAAGCTACGTGTTAGGAGTAATCCAGAAGGTTTCTTATTCAAGAATATCTTTTTAGGAGTATCTTATGTGTCGATATATAAGAGGGGTCCCATTTTACAAAATTATTACGGTTCGATTATAAAAGTTATTATTATTAGTAGATGTTTTGA
This sequence comes from Rhododendron kiyosumense, assembly GCA_019656275.1. NCBI lineage: Eukaryota > Viridiplantae > Streptophyta > Magnoliopsida > Ericales > Ericaceae > Rhododendron > Rhododendron kiyosumense. The sequence continues at coordinate 153,481 of BPLS01000693.1, read as the reverse complement.
AACACCATCACATGTTATTTTAATTCTTACTTATATATATAAAATAAATAAATACGTGTGAATCTCAAATAAATGAAAATTTCTGAAAGGTGTTGGAACACCACTTAACATCTGGGATCACTAAGGAATTATTCGTCTGCTCACTGTGCGCTAGTAAAGTTACTATATAGTATATACTGTTATTAAAAGACATAAAGATTGACTTTTTAAATTTTTTGTTGTTGTTTTATATACACCTTTTTAAAATTTTGGTATATGTTTATATACTTTTTCAATTCTCGCCGAGCCAAAAAGTGTGATACTCTATGAAACTTGTGGCAATTTTTTAAATATTAAGAGAAAAAAACCCAGAAATTTTTTGTTAAAAATCACTTTAAAATTAGGCCAAAGAGGCTCTTGCATAAAAATTCTCAGGCAAGAATTTTTAGATTAGGAGTGGTAGATTGAGAATTAAATCAAATTAGATATGAATCTAGAAATCCTTTGATAAAATGTGCAAATAAATTTTAAAATAGAACGGTGTTTTAGAATATAACCTCAATAAATAGATTGTGCTGTTTTTTTTTCTCTTCATCATGTTGCCTTGCATAGAATCTCTTAATTATAATTGAATGTACAATCTTTTTATAAAAATTCTTTCACCCATCTTTCTCGTAACTTGTTAATCTATAAATTTTGTATATTCATTGTACTTTGCATATATGTAGGTCCTATCTTTGAAATTCTAAGGCCTAGTTTTTCCACACGCACACAAAGTCAACTTCACCTTTTGTTTTGTTACTATAATTCAAAATTTTATAGACATTTTCTGATATTTTATTGGATATTTTCAAAAAGAAATAGTAGGTAAAGATCACAATTTTTTACTTTTTCGATATATCTCGTCAGACAAATCAATAATTTACAAAAATTTGACGCAAAACTAAAAAACTTAAAAAAAAATTGAATAAGGAAGATACAAAAAAAGCCCCAAAAACCAAGTGACTTTTTTTGGAAAACTGGCCCTAAGAAATTGAATTAATTTTTTTCACTCCCTTAGAAATCAGAATACAATAATATTTGGTGATTCTTATATGATTATGCGTATATATTAGGAGGACAAGGGGTACAAACCTGCTATGAGTACATACAAAGGGGTATACCCCGTTTACATTATTGCTTTGGGGCTGTCTCGAGTTCAATCGAAGCCGCTCATTTTGTTCAAAATATTTTATTTTCGGTCATTGTAAAAAATTAGCTCAATTGGATATCAGTTACGGCATTTGCGTAACATCCAACTTTACTTTAGAATTCTTTCTTAAATTTAGGAGCAAAGTTGGATATTTGATAACGCTCTTACTAATATTCTATTGAATTGATTTTTTGTAATGACCCAAAACAAAATATTTTGAATAAATTAAACAGCTCCGATCATTTTTTTTTGAGACCCGAGACGGATTTCAAAGTAAAATGTACCCCTTTGTATGTACCCATGTCCTTCAATTTTAGGAATGAAACACAATTGAGTTTTCATTTGACCCCCAAAGAGTTATAATAATGAGAAGAAAAAGAAAAAAAAAGGGAAAAGGAGGTTGCCAAATGCCAATCACCCCTTCGTCCGTGTTTTTAGTTTCTGGGTTCTACTCATTGCAAGTTGGGACCTCTGTTGTCTGTCTTCTTCTCCTTCTTCTTTTTCATTTTTATCATGTACTGCTTTTATGTTTTCAAAACCATGGTTTTTGCTAGGGATTCTTGCAGATGAACCCTTCTTCGACTTTATTTTTTCTAAGGAAAAATGGTGGAGGAGGAGCGATCGGGCCTAATAGCCCTCCCTAGATTTGATAATAGGAACTCCAGACCCACAACGGGTCTCGAAAGAGACCAAAGATCTATAACAACTACTGCCCTATCAATAGCTAGTGGAACATCACTGAATTTTGTAGAAGAGCAGAGTTTGAGAGAACATCGTTAGCACGACTCGAATCTTGGACTTTTTGACCACCCAAATCGATTGGGAGTCGAAGATATTTCAGAGATGTCATGGATTCCTTCCGCCATAGTAAAAACATTAACACCATATAGCCTCAGCCATTTCAAATAAGCCCAATAAAAGCGTCATCAAAGGATGAAGCAAAACCAAACGCAATTTGAAGAGCCAAGTTATCAAAACACCCTCCAAAGGAAGAAGCACTTATTTATTTGTTTATTTGTGTTAGTGGAATACACCCTAAATTTAGCTTATTCAATCCTACCTATAATTAACAATCTTCAAACTCGAATTTCTTGTATTCCATAAAAAAAGGTACTTAAAATTAACCCCTAGGAGTTTGGCCAAGTGGACGTGAAAATACAAATACTAAGTGTTAGTCCTCTACGAGGATTGCACGTTTGAATCATATAGAGACCAAACATTCCAAGCCTTTAGGCCATTGAAGATTTCACCTGATCGTTAACTTCAGGCCTTTAGGATCTCAGAATTAGTTGAGGTGCGCGTAAGCATAGCCAATAAGCCACAAAAAAATTCCTCGGTTTTTGGTAGTGGAGGAGAATCATTCTCATCCAAACCTCTATCCTGGTCCCCTTATAGGATCCAAACATGTCCCATTTCTACAAAATTTACCACCATTCATTCTAGAGTTCCAGCAGAAGATAAATATAATATTCCTACGTGTATTGTTATCCAACCAAGATAACGCGAAAACAAGTGGATACTTTACAATTGCAGGAAAACAACGTTAGCAAGTGGGTGTTTGGGAGGTTCATTATTGCATTTTTCCATTCACATTATTGCATTTTGGTTGTTTGGTTACTCCATTATGAAAACTCATTTCACAAAACCCATTCTTTGATCTAGGGTGTTTGGGAGCCTACTTTTTGACTTTTCATTTTTAACTTTTTGGCCTTTTAACTTTTTGAATTATGGTCAAAATGTATTTTGAATCTAGTCGAATGTTTGGATGATATGTGCAAAATGTATTTTGTAACAAGAGAGTGTTTGGGAGATATGTGATGAAAATGAATTATGATTTGATTTTTTACCACGTTGCCCCTGGTTATTTATGATGGTATATAATGTGCATAAATAATGTTTTAGTTAATTTTTAAAATTATATTGTGAAATTATTTTCTTCTTCGTTAGTTGAAAGTCTCGCAGCTCTCGCACTATTTTTTTTAATTTTGTTGGTAATTAGGAAGAATGTCAAAAGAAGTTTAAGACAGAAAAAGATATGATTGTAATTTTTTGAAAATGGTAGGGACACATATGTCTTTTTCCCATGTACAAATCGAGAATGCCAAAAAGAGAAGTTGAATAGCTCCTCTTGGCCTCTTTTTCCATTTCAGCCTCTATCCTCAAAATCTGAGAACTCATTTGTTGGGAATGAATTTTGGTGGAGGGTTGCCAAACACCCAAAAGGCAAAAAGGAGAATTGGAAAATGTAAAAAATAGGAAACCAAACACCCAAAATAGAAGTAAGAAACAGCTGTGGAGGTACTTTTCACATTTTGGGATTTTTGCATTTTCGGATCAATAACCATTCCTGTTGGTAATATTGCAAAAACCCATTCCATAATTTATTTTCATTACATATCTCCCAAACACTATTCTTGCTGCAAAATGTATTTTGCACATGTCATCCAAACACGTTACCAAATTCAAAATACATTCTGAATATAATTCAAAAAGCCAAAAAACCAAAAATCTGAAAATAAAAAGTCAAAAAGTAAACTCCAAAACACTCCAGTATTTTCTAGTGAGAGAGTCACTTTCCAAGAGCACTTTCCAAGAGCATTTTGATTCCCAAAAAAAGTGAAGTGAGGTGAAGTAAAATAAAAAGAAAATTATTTTCCTGTGAGTGTTCATTTGACAAAAGAATTTTGCAAGAAAAATTAAGGTTTAGTTGTTCATTTGTCAAGAAAAAGAAACTTTCGGGAAAATTTTGTGAGTATTCACTCATTTTTCTTTTCCCGCGACGCAAAATCCTGTGTTTTTTGCAGGATCACTTTTGCAGGAAAGTAATTCCTGCAGGAAAACTAAATTGGTAAGTCCTAGAATTTTTCTGCCAACTGAACACTAGGAAAGTTATGGGAAAATCAATTTTCCCATCCTTTCCTGTACTTTCCTGGCAACTGAACGGATTATCTGTACGTTTCCTCAGATACGAAAATAACACACCCTCTGCTGGATTTTGCCAACTTACATCACAAAGAAGCCACGCTAATCTAATTGAAGCAATTTGTTATCGAACAGAAGGAAGCAAGACGCGTAGAAGAAGCTATAATGGTGAATGAGAAAGAAGTAAGACGAGCAGAAGAAGCTAATTGTGAACGAGACAACAACTGGAAAGCATGGTGCGAATAATAATGAAAAATACGTTACTTCATCAAGTAACAATGCGATGTATGAGATAAAATTAGGAACATAAAATCGATATAGGCATTGCCACAAGTATATCCAGATCTGGTGAATTACAGTTTCCGTAATATTTTCAAAAATGGTTTCAAGTACGTCTTCAGCTCGCTTTGCAGTTGAACAGAAACACCATCCCAGCCCAAAAATGGTTTCAAAAATGTATTTATGTCGTATCCCAGCCCTTGACCTCTTCAATCAAAGCAAGCCCAAACACAGTCTTGTAACTCATTGTGTATCTGCTTTTCATAGACCATAAACACCTTTATTCGAGGTGTGGTGGTCCAAAAGAGAATCCTCCAAATGACTCCTTGACTAAATAATAGACACTCGACAAGAAACCAGAAATTCCAAAAGTATGATTACCTACCGCTACAAAGCCTTGGTATCACACGTACCCAAGAGCTATTACAAGAAATGCAAAAGGGATAACACATTAATTTTATTACCACAACATCATCAAATGAACAGCGGAAGACCAAAGATCCTCACATATCAAGCAATGACTGCAAGTTATCTATGTTCAGTAAGCACTAAGCACAACTTCGATTACAAGATGATAAGAAAATAAGGTCTGCTCCATATTCATGCTGTTCCTAAACGAAAGTAGATGAGATCTCCATTTGGTTATCAACAATTAATCTTGGAGCTGGACAATTGCAATGAATATGCCATACGCATAGAACATGGAAATATGGCAGAATCTAGGCGAGTACATTGCTGTATATTATACTCAGCAAACTTAAACAGGAAGGATCTTACATACTTTTTCAGTAGTAAACTTAAAAGAGGAAAGGTAAAGTGAAAACACGGGTTCATTAATTACTTTTCAAGAAACTACTTTATCTTTATGCAGGAAATTTATCTCTGTAGACACTAAGCAGTAAAAACTATTGCATCAGAAAGAAACAATCATGAAATCCATTTGGGAGAAGGGAAAATGCTATGATGCTCCCAAGTGGTATGGGAGCATCATACTCCCAATGAATTATAGGCAACACTTATCATTCACTAAGGTAACACTTACCATTCACTAAGGCAAAACTTACAAAACTTGTGTGGTAAGTTTTGCCTTAGTGAATGGTAAGTGTTGCATGTTCTGTGGTAAGTAATCCTTTGTTTTTTTGGGTCAAAACCGCCTTGTTTTTAACAAAACCACCCTATTTTTAGTTTTTGATTTTAATCTAAGGGCTGTGATTTATCTATTTTCAATCCAATGGCTATAATTCATCGGGAGTATGATGCTCCCATACCACTTGGGAGCATCACATAAGTTTTGGGGAGAAGACACTAGAAAAGAGTAGGATATGTCTCCAAAGAATGATAATTCGGCCTCAAAACTAAAGCATCAATTAAATACAATCAAAAAGCATCCTTACAGCCTCAACACTCTTGGCTCAAAGGCAGATGCAAAACCAACTTGAAGGTGTCAAACACTTGTACCACATTGGGGAAATGCAACCAAAAAATGATAATTCGGCCTCAAAATTAAAGTGTCAATTAAATACAATCAAAAAGCATCCTTACAGCCTCAACACTCTTGGCTCAAACGCAGATGCAAAACCAACTTGAAGGTGTCAAATACTTTTACCATATCGGTAAATGCAATTTTCCCCAAAACTGAAACTCGTCAATTGGATACAACGACAACATATCCTTGCAAGCCCAACACTCTTGGCTCAAAACTAGATGCAGAACCAACTCAAGGGCTGGATGTCAAACACCACATCATGAAACGTACAAAATGCCCCGCCGATATACAACAATGCTTGCCAAAGTAAATATACCCCAAACAAAAGTAATCCACCAAGCCATAAACAAAGGTATTTCTTTAACTAAATCTGAGCAGGGGAGTAAACTACACACCGGTTGCAAGTCCTTAAACAACTTACCATCAACTTGAGATAATCCGAGAAAGAGCAGTACCAAAGCTGGTGGCCCGAAAAATTGCAGAACCACAAGACACAAGTAGTGATTATGCAGAAAAACCTTCGCCCTACTGTATTCCAAATCCGGAACCTTACTAGAATGCAACCTCTGATACCAAGACAAAACTGCTTCGTTCAGATACATTTGCAAATTCGAGCGCAAAGTTATAATCTGCAGAAGACCCGAAGCCAACAAACACCAAACCCTAAACTTATCAAAATCAGACTTTGACATACCAACATTACCAACCAACTGATCAACATCACCAATCAAATTTGCTCCTTTCCTATTATCAGCATTCATGTTGACAAGTATATTAGCAAATGGACCAATCCAAAGCAATGAAGTGAACATAACCAACAATTGGTTAGCATAAAGCAGCATTCTTGCAAACCACCCACAATGAATTATCGGCAAATTGCACCGAATCTGATCGGTTCCTAGCCAAAATGACCGGGCATTCCTACCCGCCGGCATGAACAACAAGCCCGCTGTACCTCCCATCAAACCAGCAACCAGAAACTTACCAAACCCGTCCAAAAACCCAAACCCAAACCCAATAACAAAATTAGGAACAATCTCAAGGACAATCATAAGCCCTAACACAAACCCTAGAAATCCCAACAAAACACTCAGTTGCTTCTCCGACCGCTTCGACGCCGATCTTTCGAACGAAACCCTAGTAATAAACACAAGCAGCCTACAAACAGTGGCAAACCCTAATAGAACAGGAATTATAGCACCGTTAGATATAATACCCGAAGATTCTGACTTGGGTAAGAAACGGTGGAGTAACAAAGAGGAAAGGGCAATGGCGGTGGAACTGAAGGCGGCGTTGAACTGGCTGAAGTAGAGCCTTGACTGGAGGTGGGCGTGGGTGAGCTTGAGCCTGAAGATCTGGGCCTTGTTCTCGTCGAATTCAAAGCTGGGTTTGGATCTTTTTCTTGGTTTGGGATCCGGGTCGGATCCAGGCCGGCGGATGGCGGCCCGGACGCCATTGGCGCTGATGGGGGCGGCGGGGACGTCGTCGGGGTGGATGTAGGTGTGGAGGGCGTGGAGGAAGAGGACGGGGATGTGGAGGAGAGAGAGGAGCGCGTAGAGAGAGAGGGCGAGGGTGGATTGGAGGAGCAGGTTGCTGGTGGGTAGCAAGTGGAGGAGTGACATGGTTTTTGAGAAGAAGAGATGGTGTTGTTTCGGTGGTAACGAGGACAAATTGAAGGGCCGTGTGAGAGTGAGATCTTGAAAACTGATTTGAGATTTGGTTTGGGAATTGATTTGGCGACTTCCATTTTTTTAATATCACTCCCTTTTTTTTACAAAACAAATCATCTCAAATTCACAAAGAGGAGTGACATTAAGAAAATGAAAATTATTTTCCCGTCTCTCATAAAACAAATCATCTAATCAAAACATAAAGATAAGTGACATTAACAAAAAGGGAATAATTTAAAAATGGCATTAACAAAAATGAGAGTGGCAAAATCACTCTCTTTGGTTTTTGTTTTTCTGTGTTTCTCTTAGGTGTATTCGGATCTGGAGCCTCTGCCTGAGAAATTTTTCAGTGCTAAGCGGATATATTCCATGTGGTGTCCGCTCGATACGTCTGAGCTGTCCGATGCACTTTTGGACGGTTCAGATTGAAACATTCTCTTTCCTCTCACCCCTCCCTCCTCTTTCTCTTTTTTTTCTTTCTCCAAATCCGAACCGTTCAAAATTGCATGAGACGACTCGGATGTGCTGACAAACAAAACATAATACTCATCCGGCACTGGAAAATTTCTCATCCAACTATGTTTTTTTTTCTACGGGCAATTCTGCACCTTTGACATCTTGGAAGGAGCTTGACTTTGACACATTCGACCATAACTTTGATTTTAACCTGGATCAAGCTAGTCGTGCTTTCGAAGCTTCGGAGTTTAGTTGTAGACTTTTCGATGATTGCATCTTAATTGGGATTCGGATAGTCATGACTTTTTGATGTTTAGTACTAGGGACGTGAAATGCTTCACCATTTAAAATCAACATACAACATGGATGGTATTCAATCCATAGATATGCACTTGCATATCGTAATGGAGTCAAGTCATCAGCAAAGGATTCTTTCCATAAGGAGCTGCATAGTATGGGGGTCATTTTTAGTCCTGGCATTTAATGTGATGAGGAAAGTGTAACGACCCTGATTTTCGGTCGTTAAAAATTTCGTTAAGTATTTGAATTTTATTGCAATTGCTTTTAATTTCCTTGAGATTTGTCAAAATTACATTTTTGCCCCTTGAAATTTGAATTCTTTGCGCTTTAGTCCGCTTAGTAAGCCTAACTAGTTTTTAACCATTCGATTGGATAAACTAAGCTAGAAAGTTACCTAGTTACTTTTGCCTAACCGCAAAATGACCATTGTGCTCCTCGTAGACCCTTTGAACCTTTTGAACCCTAGACTAAGAATTTGGATATTCTTTTTCTTTTAATTATTTTGGGTATATTCTTGTCCATTGGACAATAAATGTTAGGGAAACTATTATCCATTGGATAATAGAAATCCCATTTGTTTATATTAAATGTCTACTTTATTAAAGTACTATGAATAGTAAAAAGTAACTTTTTGATTACTTTTTGATTACTTTAAAATACTTTTTAGATTATTTTAATGTTTAATCTCCCTAGCAACTATTATCCATTGGATAATAAAAGTTAGGGTGGTTATTATCCATTGGGTAAAAGGTTCATCTTTCAACTTAGTACATGGGTTGATTAATTTAATATTTTCTTTTTAACCCCATGTGCCAAAGTACCAATTATTTTAAAATAAAAGTTGCCAAGTCACTATTGTCCATTGGACAATAGAAGTTAGGGGATTTATTACCCAATGGATAAAAGGGTTAGTCTTTCACAAAGTACAAGAATTTCAATAAACTAATCTTTTTTAAAAATCCCATGGGATGATATGCAATATTTTATTGGAGGATTTTAATACCTAAGATTTCTTAGGTACTCTTATTATTCTTTAATGGGGTTTTTGATCTTCCTAAGATACATAGGTATATGTGTATATATTAATCTAGTACTTGGTGATTTTTTATTGATTAGTTTAATGGGAAAATCTTGCCCTTTTAAATCTCCTTTGATCTCTTGTACAAAGTACATTTACTTTATATATTTTCTTGCACATGTGTATATATATATGTGTGTGTACTTGAGAGAGAGAGAGAGAGAGAGAGAGAGAGGAGAGAGAGGCCGTGAGAGAGAGAGAGGGAGAGAGAGGCCGTGAGAGAGAGAGAGGGAGAGAGAGAGGGAGAGAGAGAGCCGAATGGGAGAGAGGGAGAGAGAGAGAGAGGAAGGAGGAAAGAGAGAGGAAGATTTGATTGTATTTTCCATTGATCTCTCTTTGTACTTGAAATCCTTGGTGTATCTATTCTTCATTGCTAGGAAATCACCTCCATTGTACTCTTGTATACACCTTGCACTTGTTTGAACCCTTGGATCTTGTACCAATATCTTTCTTGCCCACCAAGGATCCATCCTAGCCATCCAATTGATCCAAGATCAAATCTTGGTACAAAGTAGCCATGCAACCCTAGGATTTCTTCCTTGATTTGTGCTTAAAAGTGGGATTTGATTAGATGTACTTCTTGGACACCTTGCAACTTCTTGACCCTTTGATCATGTACCATTTCCATCTCAACCATCCATTGGATTCAAGAATCTCACCATGGTACAAAATAGCCTTGCAAGCCTAGGGATTTCTTTGATCTTCCATGATCTCTTGCCAAGTGTCAAGGTGAGACTTAGAGAGGGAGAGAGGAGAAGGCCAAGCCCTTTGCCTATAAATAGAAGGCCATTCCAAGCCTTTCAAAGCACACCTCAAGCAAATAGCTCTTCCTTCTCTCTAGAAAACCATTTTCCAGTTTCTGGGCAGCCTACTGCCCGTCCGAAAATCCCCAGTTTTCTCCTGTTTAGAGTAGTTTTTAGGATCAACTTCCTTCTGGAAAGTTGTAGAGCACTTCGAAACCTTGAAGTTAGGCTCAAGAATCACCCCAATCGGTTAAGAAATGACCCAGATATTGCCATCCGAAGTTCAGTAAAATTTCTGGATTTCCATTTTCTGGACAGCTTACTGTCCTTTGCTTCATCCCCATTTTTCTCCAACCTAGGTTCGTTTCTAGGATTAACTTTCTTCTCGAGAGTTGTAGAGGGTTTAGAGAGCTTCGTTCTAGACCCAAGAACGACTCTATTCAGCCAAAGATTGACCGAGTTACTGCCGTCCGAAGTTCGGTCCAGATTCGGGGGAATTTTCCACCTAGCTTATTCGGCCCCGACTAGTTTCGGATCAAGGTAGGATACTCTTGCCCTATTCCTATGTATATGAAAGATCACGTTATCTTCCATTTCAAAGTAATTTATCTTTATTTACTTTCCATATCAAGTATTTGTATTTTGATCTTGAAAATGATTATGAGCATGCTTATGTGAGTTGTTTGAGTTACTTGTGATATATTATAGAGTTGGATGATCTTGTTGGATTACGATGAATGATTTGTTGTTTACGTATGTGATATGTCCTACCACGGAGTCTTGCATGTAAACGAGACACGAGAATCGAGAAAGTAGAAACATGACACCTAGGGTGTGTTGAAAAATGTTGAAATGTGTTGAAAACCGCAATGTGGCCGGACTTGCCCATTATGTGAGGTGTGTGTGTGTTCCAATGGGAAACCGGAGCAGCGGAACCATTGTGAGGGTGTGTGCCAATGGGAACCCGGAGCGGCGGAACCATTGTGCGTTCCTATGGGAACCCGGAGCAGCGGAACCATGGTGAGGTATAGCTTGGTTATCCGTGGAGAGGAGCCAATGCAATTGTGTGCCAATGGGAACCCGGTGCGGCGGAACCATTGTGAGGATACTCGGGAACCCGGAACGGCGGAACCGAGGTTGGGTGTGTATGGCTTGGTTATCCGCGGTACGGAGCCAATGCTAAAGATTTTTGAAAGGCTTGGTTATCCGCGGTACGGAGCCAATGCAAATGTTTTGAAAGATGTTTTGTAAATAAGAATGATTGACACGGTCTACGATGAGTCGCGTAGGAGAAATCGAGAAATCTTGGACACCAACGTTAGACGATTAAACGAATATGATTATGTGATTGTTAGTTGTAAGGTTGGTGGGTAAGATTTTCCTATTGAGCGTTGTAGCTCATGGTGTTGCCTTTTTGGTGACCCTGACATATTATATCGGTGGCGACGCTGGTATAATGTGTCAGATCTTGTAGATGATCAAGATGGACCGTTCACTTGGAGGCGTCCGGAGCTGAGGAGCTGGCTAGGATGAAGAAGCAAGAGGAGCTGTAGTTAGGAAGCCTTAGTTTCCTTTCCTTGTTGAATAATTGTACCTCTTTGAAGTATTTATAATGTAATAAACTCTCTTTATTATGTAATAAATGCTTCTTAACGTACCCTAATTTTGGGGGCGTTACAGAAAGGGTTGAAGACAACAATAATAATATTTTTCATGATTTTCACTCTCCACCGCCACATCTTCCAACGTATGGCATGTGTTATGTTGTTGCTTATAAGTGTACTTCTAGCCATACAAGAGCTCATGAGGGACAACAGAGTGCTGTAGGATATGTTACAGAAGGGCAGGTTATACAGGCGCTAAATCCAAACAGGGTGACACATCAAGCAATAATCAAACGCTTGACAATCCTAGTTGGTTTGGGAGGGACACCAAGAAAGGCTCTACTTCCAAAAAGCCTTTGAATAGAAAGAAATGTGTCATTTTAGGTCTTGATTTCCTCCTCATTAACCTGAATCTTCAACCATCTTTGGAAATTGATGAGCCCTTTCAATTTTTTTCATAAGCTAGTGTCTCAGTCATTGAGGTTTGAGCCAGAAGTAAGCATTTTCAGGAACCAACACTTCCACCACAATTGAGATAGATTGCTTGACAGCTTTGTGAGCCCATTCTTTTTTTCGGTTGGTTTACAAACGCCATCTCAGGATTTTGATGTTGTGTCAGTTGGTTTCCAAACTCCATCTGGATTCCAATGTTGTAAAGTCTTCAATCCGAATAGAAACCCATCTTGTTCGTCAGGGTCCAATGGTGAACAGGACTAAGCGAATAATGGCGTTTGGAGACAATGGTTTGAGGGATGGAGGTCATCATGTGGCTATTCAACCTACTACAAGATGAGGCCTCTCAGGTCTATGTGAAACAGGGTTATTCAGAACGCCAATTCTGATAAGGGACATAATCGCATAGCTAGCCAACCTAGGCGTAGAACCCGTAAGCGAAAATTGAGACTCAAGGACCTTTTGACAATGTTCAAAATTCTCAAGCCTTCCAAAAAATATACAAGGACTAAGCGCAAACGATCCCATACAATTGAGGATAGCTTCAACAATCCTCACGTCTTCTGAGTACCACATCGCATGCTCCATTTGTATCCTGTATTTGATTTTATTCTCTAACAATGAATCTTTTGCAGGTGCTGGAATGAGAGATGTTTATATCCTTCGTGTGCTATGTTGTTTTTGCAATCCTATTAGGGTTCACATTTTGATTGGTTTTGTTTGTTGGTTCTAATTGTATCCCCTCGAGCTTGTTATATTTTTATATTATTAATGAAGTTCTCTCTTTCAACAAAAAAAGAAAAAACTCCCTCTTCCAAATCCTAATGTCACGCTCCAAAGATAAACTAGAAACATTTTTTTTTGATCGGCAGATAAACTAGAAACTTGATAGTAGCACAAAACCTCCATAGAAAAATGAACCACTTATCCACAGCCAAGAACCAGCGGCCGGTCTCAAACTACCACCCTAACCTAGCTAGCAACGAGCACCTCCAACAGGCTCTAGATAGCGATGAGCACCTCCCACAAGCTCTCTATTTGAGCCATGTTAGGCAAAATAATAGGTTTCTAGTTTTGTTAGAGTACACATCTAAAAAAGTGACTTAAGCAAAATAAAAGTTGTAATTCTTTAAGTACTTTGAGTAGTCAAAATGCCTGTGTAAGTGTGAAAAAAGTTATTTGATGGTATCGGGGCACCGCCAAGTGGTGCCCAACAGCCCTCAACACCACACATTGGCTTCACAAAAATGTGTGGTGTCCCATGGCACTGCCCCAGGACCGCTGGATAATTTCTCTTTAGTGTTGGAGATGCTTCTGTTAAGTAAACAGATGTAGTTCCCTAGGAGATTTCTCAGTTCAAAAAGCATAGCATCCACGCAATACTTGCTCCATCTTTTCTGCTGAAGATCTTACAAGAAAAGTAGCATTTAGCGAGACACAAATTCATAGTTAGCAGATTTGTCCCTGATTGTTAATAAAACTGTTACTGAGAATGCCAGATAACCCCATCACTTCCAAATGCTGTATGGGCGGCTTGTCAGCTCCATTAGCAAGAGGCGGAAGGTCTTCCATGGCATTTTTTGTTACCTCCACCGGTTGCATCTGAACTGCCTTTGATGTCTATATCTTTCACACCAGCAGTTAACGAAGATGATGCGGCATGCTTCCCATCCTTTTTGTCGTCGTCGTCATCATCCTCATCATCGTCTTCACCCCATCAGATGCATCTTCAAGCAAGGAACCTTTTCGCCGGAGTTCTTTCACTTTTCGGAATTCATCGTAATGAGCTCGCCTGAGCTCCCTAAACATTTTGCTGTTCTTATTTGTTTCAGAACCTGACAGAAAAACGGGAAAGCTCATAAGTCAGCAACCGTGAGTCAGAATTGAGATGGTCTTTCCAACAGATCAGTAAAAGAATGACACAAAAAAAGGAAAAAAGGGGAACAAAGTTTCCTTATTGTTGCTTGAATTTGCAAAACACAAATCTTCAAACAAACAACTGTAGTACTCCAAAGGCTAGAGGAGAGATAGAGAAAAAGGAATTGTCCTAAAAGCATACTAACCATTCCTCAATCTCTCGTAATAAAATAGCAAACAAAAATGAGGTTCAGATGCCTTCAATAGAGAGTAGAGACGATGAAAGGGGGACGAGTCAAACTCCAATTACCATTGCAAATGAGAAACCAGTAAACAGAGAATAGAACAAGAAAAGGTTTATAACTAGTAAATGAAAACATTAAGAGGGAAGACAAACTAAGAACCTCCATCATCTTGGTCCATAGGCTCTGCCTCATCATCAGATGATGTCCAGCCACCAGACATCAGAGGGCTTTTGCCACTCGAAGAAGCCACATCATTCAAAGCAGAACGGATTGCTTCTGCATGCACAGCATCAACGGTGGAATCCTCAAAACTACCCCCTAGAGGAGAAAGTGATCCTGCAACAACCTCAAAACTTCAGCTCATACTGCTTGGAGCAATTATACATTGTCCAAGAATAAAAGCTATACTATATCAGCTCCTTAACAAACCATAATTCAAGATTCTACAAAATCTTAATCCACTATAAGCCATCTGTAAATTTTAATTTTCTTGTGCCCTTGTCCTTTTAATCTCTGTAATTTTCAAATTCGGTGATTAATAAATTTTTGGCTGATCAAAAAAATGTTTATATGCATGTTCATTCCCAAAACCAACACATCTCTATCCAAGGATTCAATGAATAAAACACACGTCTGGTAATTCATCTTTTTTTCTTTTTGCCCCCTACAGTCATAGGTAGAACACCACAAGTATTGTGTAGCAAAACTGCAGAGATACAAGTACCAATGTTTTAAAAATCACTAAGTGCTAGTCGGGCAGAAAAGGGGCGCCTAGCGCCTAGGCGCCGACTAGGCAGCAGCCTAGCGTCTAGGCGGGGACTAGGTGCCCGACTAATCGGCTGTCTAATCTAGGCGTCGGACCAATGCCTAGTGCCTAGAAGGGGACTAATCGGCCAAGTCGGCCGCCTTTTAGAACATTGACAAGTACAAAAGTCATCACAAATAGATTCACTTGTACCTATCCACTATCTTTATCTTGGGCATATTCTGACCTATAATGCAGGGGTGGCTCTACAACCAAGCCATGGTGGTCAATTGAATACCAATTCTTATACTCTTGAGCACCCAAAACCAGTTGAACACCCAGCCAAAAACCAGCCCACAAATCAATCTAATTTGAACAACCCAATTAGATCTCATGGTTGAACACCTAATACATTCGCTCAAACAAAGCTTACATTCATAAAGAAACTTGAAAAAGAGAGAGAAATGGGGTAGTATCATGGCTTGCTTTCACTATCCATGTCCATTCCCGATGATCGAAATGTAGACATTAACTACATTTAAATTTGTTGTTTGTTTAACTTCTAGAATTATGGACAAGCTTAAATGAAATTCAACAGTGTTGCAAAATCCTGTTAACTCTCCTTTGAATCCTGGACTATGATAGAAAATATGGACAAAATAAGGAAAGCAAATCTTCAAAAAAGTCTGTCCAATCTATTTGGCATAATTTCTTTCACAATATATTAGTAGATTGATACGCCTAAGTAACATTGGCCCAAAAGATTGTCCACTACGCAATACGAGAATTTTAAAAGAAAGCTTAAATCTTTTTACAAATATATGTTATTTAAGTTCTCATTTGCATAGTGGACAATCTTTTTAGAACAAATGTCATGTTTTTTGACCGCACTATTTATACATAAGTATGAGATTTTTGTGTTTGTATTATTGGTTAATAGAGCTAGTAAAGTCAAGATAATTTTTCAAGACCTTGCTACAAATTCCTAGAGCCGCCACTATACCAGAATGGCAGAATGAGCTTTAAATTAATTAGCATAGAAACCATAGTTGTTAGATAACTTGTAGGCCCATTCCTATTTCATAACAACACTCTTGGTACAAACGATAACTTACCATGGTATGATGGTATCAGAGTTCAGGTTGCAAAAGGTCTTTTGAGTTCAAGTCTCTCAATTTACATTTGTTCCCCGTTTGCATGTTTCTCTCCTTTGCATTAAGTCAGTATGTATGAATATTTGATACTCTACGTGCAAGACAGGATTGCAAGTGAGGGAGGGTGTTAGATAGCTTGACATACATTGTTGAGCCCGTTTCCTAATAGCTTATGCTTTGTTTGGATTGGTTTTTAAAATTTTTTTTATGAGAGTAGTAGGGGTAATAAGTGGAGAGAGATAGAGAGAGAAATGATTGGAAGTAAGGGGAATCTTTTGAAAAATGCTTTTCAAAAAGTAAAGTGAACAACGCATTAAGCTTTTAGGACTACTTGTAACTTAACAGCAATATCCGTCAATGAACCTTACACATGAACCTTACTCTATCTGGTGCATGTGGTCCATATGCAAGCAACAGGGACTCATTAAACCAATAATTATGTAGCCATGGCATCATTTACTACATCCCTTGAGATGATTCCTATTAGCAATTATGAGACCATTTCTAGGAGCCATTCACTACAAAACGGAAATGATTATATAGCATATTGACAGACTGATCAATGTGACCCCTCCAAAAGCATGTCCTCTTACTATTCAAACTTACAATGCAGCTCAGAAGTGCAACAATGTCATCTGAAACAAAAGCGGGGAAAAATACAAACGTAAATACATGAGGGCTTTAAAATATTAAGACCCTTTAGCAGCTTATCAAAGCACTTTTATCCACTAAGGGGAAACCTTTCGCATCCTCTTGACGGGAAAAAAATGTGTTGGAGTTTGTCCCATATCGGTTAATTATCTCCTCCAAAACTAGTATATGAGGCTGGGCGGCCTCTCCACTCATTGCCAATTAGTTTGGAATTGGATGCTTTAACATCGTATCAAAACTAGGGTTTAGGAGAATTTGTTCCCCCTTGTTTGTGCCATAAGTGCACCGTTATTGTGATCCAAGTGTTATGGATTGTTTGTTTACCTCTTCACATGCGAGTCAGGGGTTGCACGTGCGGGGAGTGTTAGAGTTTGTCCCACATCGGTTAATTATCTCCTCCAAAACTAGTATATGGGCCTGGGTGGCCTCTCCACTCATTACCAATTGGTATTGAGTTGAATGTTTTAACAAAATGCAACAAAACTACATTTATGGACTTGAAATTTTTGTCAAACCCCAGCCTTTGGCGACAGTAACTTTTTTGTAAATAAAAGAAAAGAAAAGGAGAGGACAAATATCAATGCTGCTATAACCAAGTAAATGGCCCAAATTTAGATTTTCAAGGCAGGTTACTGTCCATGCAAATACAGATACACACAGATCATATAACATAAATTATTGAACGCACCATCATCATCAATCCTGGGGTGATATGGCGTCTTTGGCTCAGTGATTTTCTGCCTCACTGGTTTATTTTCTTCAATTTCCCCCAGATTAGCCTCATCCCATCTTACACGGCCTCTAGTACCCAGATAAAAACCATAGGTTAGCACAAGATACATACCTCGTGCACAGGGTAAAATGTAGCTACCCAGTGTTTTATACACCATACATCAGTAACAAAAAACTCATGTCGGAAACATACAAGAGCCTGTTTGTTAGCCGGACTAGTTTTTGGGAATAAATAAGAGGGACAGATATGAAGAGGATATGGTAGAAGGACGATTAATTAAGAAGGAAAGATTATTTCATACTTTGTTTGTTTGCTAATTTGCAAGGGTGGATAAAACTAGGTGGATGATGAAAAAAGGAGATAAATAACCTTTTTTGCCCTTCAAAGTTCCTTACTTGGGTAATCGGAGAAGGGGTATTAATTATGGACAGGGTTGGAGGTGGCCATATATAGTCCGGCTGCACAGGGACTATTTAGTATCCGGGATTAGATAGTCTGAGTTTGTGGGCCTACCAATTACAGGATTAGTTAATCCGGACAAATAGTCCATCCATCCAGTCCAGCTAACGAACAGGCCTTAACAGAATGACCTATAAGGTCATTGCCTCTTAGCATAAAGTAAAAGTGCCTGGTTAGCTGCCTTTCTATGCAGCAAACAATACCATTACTATCAGTGGCACACTCAATGAGAGAAATTCAGTTTACACACGGAATGACCTACTATTAAAACCATATCACTAAGGTGCTTATTTAAAATAGGAAACAATACTATTACTGTATAGTCCGGCTGCGTAGATAGTCGGGGTGTGTATGCCTACCAAACATAGGATAGCTAATCTGTGCAAATAGTCTTCCATCCAAATAGTCTGGCTAAAAACAGGCCGCGACAGAATAAGGTAGTAATAAAATAAGTGATTCGTTTATCTTTTTGCTCATCTATATTATTTCGATTATAAAATAAATGATTCGAATTCTCTTTTTAAAAGATAGAACAAAACAATAAGTGTTTTCGATTAATAAGTGATTCGATTTCTCTTTCTATCTTTCTAAAAGATAGAATAGAACAATGAGTGTTTAGATAAGTGGTTACATAAGTGTTTAGATTTTTCGACTTTCTCATCATTATTCGAATTTTCTTCATTTTCGGAAT
Organism: Rhododendron kiyosumense; assembly: GCA_019656275.1. Lineage (NCBI taxonomy): Eukaryota > Viridiplantae > Streptophyta > Magnoliopsida > Ericales > Ericaceae > Rhododendron > Rhododendron kiyosumense. The sequence continues at coordinate 134,784 of BPLS01000693.1, read as the reverse complement.
CGTTTTCTTCATTTTCTGAATCTTCAGGATTGCCCTCAGATTCGTTCAAACATTGTCTTTTAGCATAAAGTAACGTGCCAGACAAGGCGCTTAGTTAGAATAGGAACGTGCCAAACAAGTACCGATTCTTAAACAGGAAAGTAACATTGTAATCTTTGATCAAGAATAACCAAACAACTTCGGAGCTTTCAGCTTTCAACTACATTTAAATACACCTATATAAGCTTGTTAGAAATAGTGATGTGAGGCAAGTACTAAGCACTATCCCCGATAAATTCTGAGGTCAACAATAATCCAAAACAGCACTTGTAGCCAATTTAAATAGTTCATTTTGTCGAAGAAGTTTGCGAAAAAAGATGGTGTGCGGGGTGTGTGGGGTTTTCACCAGCATGGGAGAGGGATATAAAAGCAATTTTAGTTTTGATTTGCTTTTGAGTGTTTTAGTTGACTGATTGAAGGAGGAAAGCAATGACTCTCAAAACAAACTAAAGCTCTGTCCACGGGAGCCATACTGATGCTTAAATCTTCTGAACAACACTACCATAAAAACCTGCTCGGTGAACCAACAGTGAACCAAAATATTTAAGGCACATGGCATGTATACTTCATTCTATAATCAGCAGATGTTCCAAATCCACAAAGCACGCCAAGTAGTTGCCAGTAGTCCTGATTATCCTGAAATAAACACAATTTTGCCTGTCATAAATAAGACACTATATAGTCTTACTATTACCATTTCATAACAAGATGAAGAGACCAACAGAGTAGAAGGTTTGAGATAGTTCTTCTTAGGCGTCAGGTCCATAATGACCTGTCCATGAGTGAGATAGTGATACGTGACAAACGACCACATATATCAAGGGTGACACATGCGGAAAAGGAAAAGGAACAAATGTCAACCAATACACTTTGCTTATAGTGTTGGGTGATGTTTTGTGTTCCTACATTCAATTGCTAGGTATGATTATCTTTCACATGGAAAAAGTGCTCATGGTCCACAGTTTCTTCTGCAAACTTCTGAAAAACTAACAAACCAAGTAAAACCTAAAGTTTACAACACTAAAATTAATGTTTCAAAGGTAAGAAAATCAAAGAGTCTGTTATGATATGAACAAGACAACGCCTAGAGCCAACTTGGGAGCTCCTCAAATAACTCACTCAAATTCTATATAGAATTACAGGTTCCTGATTGCACAATTAGTTTCAAAACTGCACACCGCATATCAATGACCAAATTTAGTCAGCTAGGATAGAACTTCCTCATAAAATTCCTCAAACTACAACCGTAGGAGAAACATGAAACCAAAACAACGAATTTCAGACGTGAGGGAAAAACAAACGCCAATTATTATTTTATTTTTTTGTAGGAGCAGCAGTAAATTGAGAATTGAGAAACATGATCAAACCAATAACAACGCATGCAATTCATTGAACGTAATGAAAATCCAGTAATCACGTACAAGAACACGGAACACGGATGAATTATGATTTACGATAGAAGCGAACGAATAGCCAATTTCTCAAACCTATATCAGAAATTAATAGAAATCATCATAAGATGGAATCATGAATTGAGAAAGAATAATTCATACCTCTAGTTTTTGAGAGTAGAGACGAGGGAGATCTTGTTGATTCCCCGCTACCGCGAGTTCTTCAATCGGTTAAGGAAAGCTTGGATCCTGGCCCTATTTTTACACCCTCGGAATATTTTCTGTTTTCCCAAAGTGGCCCTCATTTGTGATGGTAATAGCGTCTCAGCCAACTGACTTTTTCGTTGGTAGGGAAAGGAATTTGGGCTAAATTTCACTTCCATTCCCTCAACCATCGAATTTCTCTCTATTTCGTCCATTATCTTTCGATCAAAGGATAATGCTAGATACAAAGAAAACTTACCTCGAAAGTACCCCAAAAACAGCAATTAATGATTGAGAATCACTTTAATGATTATGTCACACATATCAATGTAAATCTCAACCACTAGTTGATCTTTTTGGGTACTTTCGAGGTAAATTTTCTTTGTCCCTAACATTTCTGTTCGATCAAAACCTATTGAGCCCTTACAGCTCGTTGGGATGGTAAGAAAGGGGAGGGCCAATCAAAATGCTTTTTTTTTTTTTTTTTGTATTTTTCTCTTAATTTCTCACCAAATTCTCAATTCAAATGAGTGATTTCACAAGAAACCATAACCATTTTCTTTCTTTTCTCATGAAATTCTTCCATTCGAAGAGCCTGATAATGCTTTGTTTGAAAAATAAGAAAAGAAGGAAAATTTTAAAAATTTACCTTTCTTTCGTTTGGTTTGAGAAGGGAAAATGCTAAAATAGAGTTATAAGAAAAGTAAAATTCCGTTCTTATCTTACATTTTTCCTCATAATTATTTATCTTCTCTTCCCTCACTTTTCTCAAGTTCCAAATAGAGCATAAAACTTTCCAAATCAATTCCCATTTAGTCTTAATATGGGTTTCTAGTCTATTTTATGAATGACTACGACTGTTCTGTTCCATTGCCAAGGTCAAATATTGAAGCTCATTGTTGTTATTTCGATTGGGTGGTTAATGGGGGAAAAAATTGTCACAAACGATGAGGTGCATATATACATGATATGTGTGAACATGACGCAAAGCAAAAAGTTACATTTTTTTCCGTAATATGATTAAGAGGCTGTTCAAGTTTTGAGAAAAAGTTATTTTTTGAAAAAGAAGGCAATTTCAAGCTCAAAAATCATGTATTTACGCAAATAATTTTCCTACCAATATGGATCTTGTTTGATAGATCTCATTGAGATCTTTTAAACAGTGCAAAAAAAATTGAAAAATCATTTTTCATTTTTGTTATATTTGAGTTTGAAATTACCTCCTTTTTTAAAAAATAACTTTTTGGAGAAAGCAGAACGGGGCCTAAGAGTATTTTTTTAATGTAAATACAAAAAACAACCAAGCAAAGATTGTACTAGAAATATGGATTTTCTGATCAATAGTTATTTAATTGAGAATGACTTTCTTTGATACTTTAACAGAAAAAACAGTGGCTTTCATCCAGTAAATACATAGCAAATCCAAAATTAGACTAGGTGAATACTAGTATCAATTTGGAAAGTTTAAGGACTGAATAGGTTTAATCGATAGATTCAAGGCGAGTTAGACAATAGTAATCGAATAGTTAAGGGGATAACAGCGAAGTTTTGGGATTCGGTAACGGTCAGGAGGGTAAAATGGGAAATTAAAGCGTGAAAGTGGGGAGAATGGAGAGAGAAAACCGAAGAATTCGAGAGTTTTGCAATTGGGGATTGCCAGAGCAGAGAGAGAGAGAGAGAGAGAAGCAGCTTGTAGGAGCTCTACAATTTCCCCCAAAATTCACAATAGCCGTTTGCACGCTTCTGCGCCCAGAGTACGAATTCTCTCTCCGCTCTACCTTTTTATTTTCCGACGCTATTCGTTTATTGCTTTACTCTGTACGATCTTTGATCATTGTTTCTTGATCTGGGTATTTTATTCAATTGATTCTCAAGTGCGTGATGTTAAAAATGAACTGGGTAGATGATGTCGTGATGTTGTGATCGTGGGTCATCGTTTTTCCGTTTAATCATAGCTGAGATCTCGAATATATCTAGTTTCCGTGTTCCTTTTTGACCTTTTATTTAATCGGGATTGGGTGCGATTGTGTGTTTGTTTATTTACTCATTCAGTTCTGTTAATTGGGTACTGGTGGGAAGTTTCATGGGTTGCCGGTAAGAGGTGATGAGAAGCACCTTTGACTGGAGAGTATGAGTGTTATTTGGTTGATCAGACATGCCCTATCTATTTGACTGTTACATGCTGGCCAATTTTCATGTACTGAATTCTTAGAAAGGAGGTTTATAGTTACGGAATAGAAATACCGATGTAGCTGCAATTTGGTTAAGAGAACACTAGATTGTAGTTTGGACATCATTGTTTCCTTTTTCTTTGTCTTTTTTTGGTGTGTGACGCCATTGTTTCTTGCTTCCCTCTTTGTTAATAACCAATGGATTCCCGTTGCAGTGTTCACCAACATGATACCTTATTATTCACCAAAAAATGGTATTTATTGGAAAGGAGAAAGTTTGTTGTGAACATCACTACTGAATATGGTTCATCAATGGTGCTTTACAACTTATCTCTTTCTTGATGTGTTACTATTTGTGTATACTTTATATCAGACTTGAAACTCTATACATAGAAGTTAGAACCTCACACACTGTGATTGTGATGTTTTTTGTAAGTTAAATGCAGAATTTGAATCTAAATTCAGTTGCTAGTTGTCAACATGGTGTCAGAAAGAATCTTGTCATCAAATTGAACCTTTTAAGATTGTGAATTATGGTAGAACTTGGAACTACGACCCAGGTAGAGAGAAAAGTTGGAACATCTGGATTTATTTCCAGATAGTACTGTTTGTCATAAATGCTGATCATTTCGTTTGTATGCTTTACTCCAGAATATTGGGATTATGAGCATTAGTTGAATATAGTCAGAAGATATGGCGGGAGGTTCTTCTTCCGCTTGAAGGTCTCAAAGAACAGATTAAAGATAAGACACATCATTTAGAGATGTTTTCATTATTTTATGGACTTTGGAAGTATATATTCAGCAAGACGGAGTTTCATGTTCTTATTCTCGGAATTGACAAGGCTGGGAAAACGGTAAGATGTTTACTACTTTTTTGCTGTTTCATTTCCTCTCATAGTTCATAAAATGCTATCTCAACCTTAGAGTGGCAAATCTGGTTCATTTCCTCTCTTTTTTTCCAATTATCTATGTCTATGTCTATCTCCTTTTGTCTTGTATAGGCATGTTATGATTGTTTTCACATTAGCGATTCCAATGTCAGGAAAAATATCTGTTTTGACTGTCTATTGAGTCTGTCTTAACCAACAGCATGGACATTCCATCACTTTTATCTTGGCTCTTCTTCTAGTCCCGTAGTTGTTAATAACTGAATTCAAGGAATCAATATCAACTTTTATTAATTATAAATAAATAGCAAAAGTTTGTCAGAGAGATATATTTCATCTGATTTTTTCTCTCCATTCTTTTAGACTTTACTGGAGAAGTTGAAAGCACATTACTCAAACCTGGAAGGCCTGCCTCCTGATAGAATAGTTCCCACTGTGGGGCTAAACATTGGGCGGGTAGAAGTGTTAAATTCAAAGCTAGTGTTCTGGGACCTGGGAGGTCAGGTATGTGACATATTCCTACAAATAATGGTTAATTGTTAATCGTAATTGACATAGGAGGATACTTTCCTACTAGTTTCCCAAAATAATATTTTGTATCTCTGACATTCTTAGGAGCCATTTCCCGATCTGCTTATTTATGTCATCTCTTGTGTTGTTACGTTTAAGTTAAAGAAAATGGCTTGAGATCTAAGCAAACTGGGGTCGACATGAAAATAATACCAACATGTAATAACATCAGGGTTTTTCTTTAGTTTGTTTTTATGACATGGAAGCAGTACAAAGGTCAATAGATATGCCCAAAGTGGTTTTGGATGTACCAATTCAGGAAGTCGCATCCCAATTTGGTAATAGGGAGTGTGGAATGGAAGTACTTTAGCTCAATGTTGAGTTGGTAATGACATGAAGTTGTGGTAGGGTAAAGTGGTATTTGGTTATGTTCAAATCAGGTGATGCCAGGCTTGTTTACAAACCAGACTTGTATCTTGACGACTCAAAGTTGTGTGGTTTTGGTGCTGAGAAAGAAAAAAATTGTATACGTACTTAGAATGGGAATGTGCGCTACACTGCTACTATTTTGCTCAACTAGAAAGGTTTTCTAGTTAAAGACAGACAGCTAACTGTAAGAGGGTTCTTTTTCAGGCTTAATGTAAATTGTTAGATACTTGTAGAAATTTAATTGACATTTTCCGTTTCAAGGCTTGGTGTTTTAAGATCTGTGGAATGAGGTCTGTATGTCTATATTTACAATGTGATTTTGAGATTTTGCAAGATGAAACAAAACAAAAAGTGACAGATGGGAATTTAGCTAGACCTGCACTGTATAAATATCTAATAGAAAGCTGGCTTCAATTTGTACATTTGAGGCAAGCCTTTGAGTTTTTTGGTCATTGATGCAAGACCTTTATTCTGTCAGCTTGGTCTTCGCTCGATCTGGGAAAAGTATTATGAAGAAGCACATGCTGTGGTATTTGTCGTCGATGCTGCCTGTCCATCGCGTTTTGAAGATTCAAAATCTGCACTAGGTATCTATCTTAGCTACTTAAATACCTTTGTTGTAATTGATGTGAAGTTGCCTTATAGTGTAATGCTTTCGTAATAAAGTAAATTTGGTTATCAGAAAAGGTCCTTCGGCATGAGGATCTGCGAGGAGCCCCTCTTTTGATATTAGCAAACAAGCAGGTGAGCAAGCTTTTGCTTTATTACCTCCTCCAATGTAGCTCTATTTGTACACAAATGTTGCCCCTTTAACCCATAAGATAGGCATGAATCAGGTTTATAGAAATTACTCATGAGCCCCAAATCCATACTATAAACACGAGGGAAACATTTGTAGTTGATTTCTGAGAGGACATTGTAAATCAGGAAACTGAAGATTATTCGTTTATTTGGAAAGAAATTACGGTATTTGTTAGACACCTCTCAACCCAACCTCCCTCCCGTCTCTTCCATGTGGATTTACTCTTTCGTATCTTAAGATGATCATGTTTTGTTTTAGATGGCTATTTTTCATATTTTTCAACATCTTTCTTAAATTTGTTGGACTTCTTATATGCTGATTTCTTGTCGTCCCTAATCAGCTTTTGATACTGATAGGAAGAATAGATCGTGTCCAGTCTTTTTTCTGGAGGATTCATTTTGGTTCTCTGGATAATGAGGGATATGGAGGAGTGACAAACAAACAATTTTATGATGATTAAAAGAGTTTCGTATTCTTGGTTTTGCCCCCTTAAGACCCAAAAAGAGATTTTTAACTCTCTTGCATCTTTTTGCGTTTGGATTTTGGTAGTCAGCTTCCTCATGGATATATCGGTTTGATGCCAGGATCTTGCCGATGCTGTATCAGCTGAAGAACTTGCTCGATATCTAGACCTTAAGAAATTGGATGAAAGGGCTTACACATTTGAAGGTGTTTCGGCTTATGATGGGTGAGTATGGATCTTATGAATCATGAATGTCAATCCTCTGCTATTACAAGGTGATGGTGTATCTATTCAACAACAAAAAAAGATTGTACGGAGGAAATTTGGAATCACAGAACCATTCTGGAAACATGTTGCCCGTGGGTTCCGGGTTTTCTTCTTTTTCTCCATCTTATATGAAGTCAAATGTAATAAAGCTAAAAAATGAAAGCCATGTTTTGGGATGTCATTGCAGGACGGGAATTAAAGAAAGTGTGGATTGGCTTGTCGAGGTTATGGAGAGAAGCAAGAGAACAGAAATGCTGAGAGTCCGTGCTGGCGTAGCCGCGTAGCAAACTCAGGATCTGCATAGAGGAGATTATATCATTATAATTTGGAATTTTTTTTTTTTTGTAACTTTTGTACTTAGATTATGGTTCAACATAACCTACATGATTGGACTTGATCACCAATTGGTTTCAAGCTCACACTTTATGCCTCTGTATTGGTTTCTTATTGGTTCAACTGGATATGATTTTATTTTGAGAAATAGTTGATTCTTAAGTGACAAATCTGTTTAGTTCGTGGTTCGTTTTGTCGGATTAGGTAAAAAACTAGTATGGAACAGTGAGGAAAGTTGTCATTACCTAAACATATCTTCGGAATTCTTACAGGGTGGAGAGGGCACAACTTTTTCACCCAAAACTTCCAAACTGTACAATTGAGAAAGAAGCACAGAGGGGGCTTCCATGAGGCGCATCAAGATACAAATCAGGGGTCCATTTCTTTAGAAAAGTCCTCTCGCGAGTGGCATCTCCGTTATTCAATTTCCTTGCGATTCTGGAAAATGCATCTAAAAATGAAATGTAAAACAGTGGGCACATCTCGCCAAAAATTAGACTACCGAAAAGAAGAGCAAAATAGTCAGGCCTGCCTTATGAAATAGAAATACTTTTTGAAAAGATTAAAGAAACCCTGAAAAGTCGAATACTTGGATACATAGATAGTGGCCAACTAAAGTTTATATAGCGCAGGAAACACAGAATTTAAGAGGCCAAAAACGCAATGGCATTGGAATTGAGTTTGCCATCTAAGAACATCCAGCTACTTCAAATGTTTGTCATAATGGAATTGATGTTGAGCTTTTCATCCCAAGAACATCCAGATCCTTCAAATCATTTGTCTCGACCTCTTCAAGTTCCTAAATAGTACTGCCGAAGAGTTTTAAGCTAGTCAGTTTGGCACAAGCGAACCTGGAGCACTGGCTCTTTCCTTCACGAAAGGCTGTGGTCCTGCAAAGGAAAGAAGCGTTCGAGTTTACAAGTTTATTTCCATATGGAATGGATCACCTAACGAGGGTGAATAAAAAGCTGTTACAGTAAAACAGTGACCGCAACAAACTGCAACTTGCACCAGTTGACCACAATGAACAAGTGAATGAGTCGTGGAGTCATGCACATTTTGGTTTAAACAATTTATCTAGTGGTCATATCTCCACAATTCTGCCAAAGCAATGCATATTGAGCTGTAAGACTACAACGTATTATTACTCCTTTGTCCACCAAACATTAGATGGACGGGAGCCCGACAGTACTGAATACTGGATCTACAATTTACAAGTACCAAATGCAGCCAAAGAACGTGTTACTGAATCATTATCAGTCCATTTTAACAATCAAAGGAGTATTTGCAGATCTCATGTTTCCAATTCCACTGCTCAAAAGGGAAAAGCAATTCATGGTCTAACAAAGACGAGGATTCTAATTGAATTTGAGTGAGTGATGGTGGGAAGTGACTTCTTTTTCTTCTCTCCATTTTCACCTTCTTCGCATATGTTTCTTATTTGTGCTATAGACAACATGGGAAATCTCAGCAACATTACTTAAAAATCAAGATCTAAGGTCATTACCCAGCTCCTAAGTCAAATTATCCTCCAACAGAACACTTTACACCCACTCTCAAGCCTCGCTATGCGCTTGCCCTCTCAATTCACACTCTCCCTTCCACTCGCGCATTATGGGACTTAGCCCCGCTCACATATATTGGATAATATCAACGTTTTGGCATGGCAAAGCACATGAAATTGAGTAGATTCAAAAGTAAAGGCAAAAGCACAAAAGGGATTAGAATCTTACTGGAAATTAGGGCCTTGGGTCTGGTCTTGAACAAAATTCGCTGTCGAATGATCCCAATAACTTCAAGCTCCACCTTTGATGACGGTTCGTGCTCAACGTTCTCCGCATCCGAGTCCCTCGTTTTCTTCAATACAAGCAACGGCTTCTTCAGGGGGATTTTGGATCCGGTCATTTCATGGTACCCAACGGTGAAAGTATAGGTCTCCTGCGTAACAAATGCGATGGAAACAAGAATGAGCAAAAGGAAACTGAAGTGGTAAAAGGTGTAAAGAAAGATTGGATGGATGGAGTTAAAGAGAGAGTACCTGAGAAGAAGGGCGGCATAGTTGACCGATTTCGAGGTTTTGGAGACGGTTTTGGAAGGCGGGCTGGGGTTCGATTACGCCTTGCAGTTCGACGATCGCCCATTCTGGACAGTTATGTTCCCCGCAATTGCACTTCACCCGAATCTGCATTACTCTCTCTCTCTCTCTCTCTCTCTCTCTCTCTCTCAAGAAGAAGTTCGAGAGATTAGGGCAGAATCCGGAAAGTGAATCGAGGTGTGTACTGAACTTGAATTTGGCGGCAAAATCTGAGTGCCCTCTTCGTCCAAAGGGAAAAGTTGCACAATAAGCAGTGCTAGTTTTTTTTTTTTTTTTAATCAAAGCATCGATACTGGATACGGTTAAGCTGATTTTCATTGAAAACTAACAAAAAAGGAGGATGCTATGGTGTCCTCGGTCATTTTGGGGACACCGTAATTTTTGACATAACAGAACCCTTGCAAGCATAACAAAAATCATTACAAGTATAATATAACCATAACATGGCATAACCAAAAACCAATCAAGGCATAACCAAAAATCAACCAAGGCATAACCAACCAAGTTATGTCTTGTTATGGTTTTGGTTATGCTTATAATGGTTTTGGTTATGCTTGTAATGAATTTGGTTATACTTATAATGGTTTTGTTATGCTAAAAGTTACGGTGTCCCCAAAATGACCGGGGACACCGAAGTCATTCCCAACAAAAAAAAATATCAAAACCTACAAGCGAAAATCTTTTTAACCGCGGACCCGTGAATAGTTGTTTACAGAGCCAATTGCGACCGCCGACCGTCAATCCAGATGTTAATGAAATTTTCCGGGGAAGAGTTTAACACTTCAACAAGTTTCACTAAAATCCGAACCATCCAGAACACTTTTGAACGATCGCGATTGGTTGCTGCTATAAATAACTAGTACTCCATAGGCTCCGTTTAGTTGCCAGGAAAGTACAGGAAAGGATGGGAAAATCAATTTTCCCATAACTTTCCTAGTGTTCAGTTGGCAGGAAAATTCTAAGACTTGCCAATTTAGTTTTCCTGCAGGAATTACTTTCCTGCAAAAGTGATCCTGCAAAAAAACACAGGATTTTGCGTCGCGGGAAAAGGAAAATGAGTAAATACTCACAAAATTTTCCCGAAAGTTTCTTTTTCCTAACAAATGAACAACTAAACCTTAATTTTTCTTGCAAAATTCTTTTGTCAAATGAACACTCACCGGAAAATAACTTTCTTTTTCTTTTACTTCACCTTACTTCACTTTTTCTGGGAATCAATTTCCCACACAACTTTCTCGACAACTGAACGGAGCCATAATAAGTTTCTCTCAACCTACAAATGCTAGGCTGTAATCATTTTCTATCGTCCCAGACGAAATAAATAATGCTCGTCAACATTTTTAGTAGATGAACAAAATCATACCACTAGTTCGCGAGCGAGCTTTTTGAAAATGTAATTTTGGTTATGTGACGACGCTGTCTTTCTCTAAGCCAAACTACTCGAATTTTTCCTGATAATTTCTATTTCCTATTTGAACGATCTCCTCAAAAAAATTTACAACATGAACGGTTCATTTCGCGGATACAAGGAGTATACCCATAGATGCCCGGTTGAACGTCCAGAGACTCCAGACTCGAAATGGGTATGCATTGGCATTTCATTTCCATTGGGCTTTTCACTCTATAGTTATCGGTGTTTCTATCATCAGAAGAGAATGGATAGGTAGATTGTAATGGGTGAAACGATAACAAAGTGGTCCAAATCATAACAAGCTTATGAAGTAAGCAGTAAGAACAGCTTGTGAAGTATGATGGACACACTGCGCGAAAATACACCACCAGATCACCAGAAATCCAACACGAATCACCCAGTTGGTCAATTAAATCCTACGATAAAAATGAAAACTACAACATGAGAGAGAACAATTAGCTGCAGTGCAGACAACACTTCTTCGAAGTTGTCTGCAGATGAATCTCTTATCCACGGATTGTCTTTCTTTGGAGCTCATCACTTCTTTCTTCGCAATGAGGATGAATGCCAGCATCACCTGAATTATGTAACCCGACATTTGAAATCTCCGAGCCTTTATCCTGCATTGTTTCCGATGAGGAGGTGAGTGGGCACTCTGAAATACCGAAATCATCGACCACTGGAATTGCACCGATGAGAGTCTTCACTGCAAAGTCGATGCAGGGGTCTCCCCATGAATCTCCAAAAGGCCATTCGACAGAGGACCCTGGATTCTCCTCGGCCTGATACTCATCTTCTATAGGAATCGCATCTGTGAGAGTTTTAATGGCAAACTCGATGCACGGATCTGTCCACAAATCGTTCAAAGAGAAGCTGAGAGGTAATCCTCCACGCTCCTCATCTGCTTTTATATCATCGCCCTTATCCTCCGTGGCTCTCTTCTCAACACACTTTTCTGGAGGAGCTGAGTCTAGCAAATTCTCAGCTTTACCGGTTTCTGCCTCATCTACCAGTCTAGCTGAAACTCGATGAGTTCTGTTATTCGATTTCAGCTCTGCTATTGGGCCGACTTCAATTCCAGCAAGTCGTTTTGAAGCACGACGAGGCAAGTCGGGCTTTTCCCTGTTATTCTTTTCACTAGCCCGAAGTGGTAATCTCTTGTTTTCAGGATTTTCCACCCCATTTTCTGAAACTTCCCCAACTACAGCCTTAGGATCACTCTTCTCTCGAGGCAAGTCGGGCTTTTCTCTGTTATTCTTTTCGCTAGCCCGAAGTTGTAATCTCTTGTTTCCTGGATTTTCCACCCCATTTTGTGCTAGATTTTCTGAAACTGCCCCAACTACAGCCTTAGGATCACTCTTCTCATGAGGCAAGTCGGGCTTTTCTCTGTTATTCTTTTCACTAGCCCGAAGTTGTAATCTCTTGTTTTCTGGATTTTCCACCCCATTTTCTGCCAGATTTTCTGAAACTACCCCAACTACAGCCTTAGGATCACTCCCCTCTCTTCTCTTCGAATCCGAAGCTTTTGAAAGGTTGAAACAGATCATTGTAGTTCCTTGCCCACCTGCAGAGATCAGAAGCTAGGTCCTAATATCATCTAAGAGTAGAGATTATAAACCAAGTTAACCAACCCAAACTATCATATTAATACTTTGTTTGGAACTAGGATAAAGTTATGTCGGCTCAAATTCAGAAAACTCATGACGTCACAAGACACTTAATTTTTTTTTTGAATATACAAGAGACTTAACTAAGTGACCATGTTTTGTTGTTTTCAGCAAGGTTGTGCATGTCAAATGTTAGAGAAGAGGCATTTTTGTTATACTTGAATCGTGCTTTTGTTCTACAAAATAGTAGGATTTCTAGTATTGATTAGACAACACACATATAACGCCACCCAAAACACAGAAAGAAAATGATGGCAAGATGAACAATAAAACCAAGAAGATGGTTTAAATCGTAGTTTCACCCAGGGGTATGCCATCACCTGTACAGATTTCAAAGGTTTGGTCTTCCTTCAATACCCCAACCACCTTTGAGCTCCGATTCCTGGTCATCGGTTCATTTGCTTGGCTGTCTGCTATGTTGAGTTGCTCGGCTACAGCAGGCGACTAAGAGACGTAAATAACCATGAGACGAAAAGAAGTGTCAGACAACTCACCCAACAATAGGTTATGTTCAAGGCTTCAAGCTAAAACTGATTCAACAAAAAATAACGTAATTGCCCTGAAGAAAGGGAAAGTGGGAAACCAATCATGAGAGCCGCCATGGCACACCAAAACATAGCGAAAGAAATGCAACAATGAAAACGGCTTGGGGAAGAGGAAGCACTGCGGATAGGATATTTATGACACAATAAGTTGAATGTCAATTTTCACGGTTTGAGATTGTCTTGAGTCACAAATCTTAAGCCTCTGTAAGACAGGAATAGGAAATCAAAAGATCAAACTGAATCTGAAGTCCCCCGAAAAATCTAAGTTCCATCCCCTTCTAACATTTCGTGGAACCATCAAAATCAGTTGTGTGGACAAATAATGGTTCTCCATTTCAGGCAGTAGCAAAGTAGCCAAGAGGTTACCACATATGTTCTGTGGAGGGCCTGGAGACAGTAACATTGAATGCAAAGGAGAGAAGTGGAATGCAAACAAGGGGAAAAAATGCAAATAGAGGACTTGAACAAAAACCTCCCATAAATCACATCACTAATACTATGTGCCATCACCAATTGTCAACAATTATTAAGTTTTCAATCCAGCAACTTGTTTGGTGTAGGTTTTAGCTTGCAACTTTCTTATTATTAGTAATAAGATGGTTTAGAGCCCTCTCTCTCTTTTATAATACTTAAAATAAAATAACAAGGTTAGCTTCCCTTTCTTCATCTGGCGCGTAGGAGCGCACTTTTGCATTCCCCTTAACAAGGGAGTGCAATGGATGGGGATCCCCGTATTTAGAAATGGGCCCAACAATGTACATAAAATTATTCAACCCAACCATCTTGGAAGGTAGGTCCAATTATTGTAGTTACCAAAGAAAATAATTTGAAACTGAAAGCAAAACAAGTAGAAAGACAAAGGAAGAACTTAGGGACAACAGATAGAGATAAATCATAATCTACAAAATTCACCAGATTTGGGAATCGAAGATGATGCAAGCAAGGGAAAACAGAACCAAAGCAATTTTTGGGAGGACTGCAGTGATACATTTTCCAGAGAATATTTGAAGGTGCTTGAGAAAAAGTCTCAAGAGGATGAAGATAAAGCCACAGAAGAACAAGGCCAAGTATTGGGTACTTCTAGTTCTGACTCGTACTCATTTTTTGATTACATTAACTCGTCATGGAGGTAACCCTCCTACCAAGATCTTGTCAACTACAAACTAGACTGGTCCAACAATCAGAGATTCAACATAAAACATACAATATGTAGCAGTACGGAAAAAGCCATTCCAATATGTAGCAGTACAAAAAAAAAAGCCATTCTGAAGTACTGATAGAACAATAGACAAATTTAGTAAAACATATAGATTAAGGTACAAACTTTTATTGCAGAAAGCTTGCGGCTACGGCCGGCTTTTCTCTTCCCGTTGGATTTATGACGGTTGCTTTCTACGTTGTTGAGATAGCGTAACACCTCTGGCTTGGAAAAGAATTTGAGTTTATTTGAGGGATCAGAATAGCACTACAACAAACACAAATAGCCATTCTCAGAAACAACTAAAACCGCAACAAAACAAGGCTACCAACCAATAGAGGTTTCCCTGAACGGAAATGATAGACCCACCGAGGCTTCCCCACCGCGCCGCCCACCGCACGCACGCTGGGCCCACTCCGGCCACCGGACGGCCGATCTGAGCCGACCAAAAATTCTAAAAAAAAAAACCGAGTGGGCCTACGCGGGAATAAATGGCATCCGACGTGTGTAGGTGCTCGATCCGAACTTCCATTTTTAACGTCTCAGATCATCTGATTTTTGGAAGTTCGGATCGAGTACTTACACACGTCGGATGCCATTTATTCTCGCGTAGGCCCACTCGGTTTTTTTTTTTAGAATTTTTGGTCGGCTCAGATCGGCCGTCCGGTGGCCGGAGTGGGCCCGGCGTGCGTGCGGTGGGTGGCGCGGTGGGGGAGCCTCGGTGGGTGTATCACTGTCCTTCCCTGAATGCAAATTTGTCAGGAAATATGAGCTTTATCCAAATTTAGTGGCAAAATCGCGTGATTCTAGGACATACCGAAATCCCACGAAACAACCAAATTCCATATCAGTGAGATTGATAATGATGCTTCGATACTTTCTAAACCTTGGGGCATGAAAAACAACACATTGGGGCATGAAAAGGAAAATTGACTCCTTCGAAATATCAAAAAAAAAAAAAAAAAAGTTTTTTTTCAAGAGAAGATCGAAGAATTTTCTACAGATCATCGAGTTTCAGTGCTCTCATATCAGCCCACAAATTCTTTAGGCGCAATAACCTAAAACCGAAATTTTTGAGAAGTCCCACCCAAAAACAATGCGTTGAATGCCAGTTAATGATCATAAATGAGCGATTTACTCCTGAGAGGTTTTGGCAAAAAACCCACTGTTTCTTTCTCTCACTCTTTCAACGTTCTGTATAAATTTATGCTTATCAGGCATTTTCCTTCCACATAAATGAGTTTTTGATACCTTGGCCTATCAAGTTCCTATTCAAGATTTTATCTTAGCTAGCAGCCAATTCATAAACCCCTCTTCTCGAGTCTTCACAATACTACGAAGAAATGCATGCTTATTTTTATTTTTATTTTTCAAATTAAGGAACGACCCAAAAAAAATAATTTTAAACAGATTGTATACAGAAATATAGAACACAGAGCCAAAGTTTCAATTTTTTTACAGTCAAATCAATGTAATGGGCCAATGGTTTCAAGTCTTTAGAGCTAAACCCAGAACCAAAATGCGAAAATTTACCGTGTCTCTCTTTCCATTCTTCCGTATTCTGACTTCGACCGTCCAACCAGTAGGAAGCCACTCCGGCGACGAACTCTGCTCCGCCATTCGCCGGATCTTGCTTTTCTCCGGTGTCTCTCTCTCTCTCTCTCTCCAGTCTTTCTAACTTTCTCTCTCTAGAGCAGAGTGAGTGCTGCCATATCTGGAGAAAGGGACAAAAGCGCTCCAAAACCACGTGTTGGCAGACTTTTATGCTTTGCAATTCGAGAAGAAACCCTGAACGTGTCGAAGGCGACAATTCTGTATACCCATGGTTAATACACCGCTCTATAAAATCTCAACTTATCCAGACCTCTCTCTCTAGTTTCTCCTTCTCGCCCATTTTCAGGGGAAATTATTGCACACCAACTACCAATTGGAACATGGAATAATCGCCAATAACTTATGTCCAAGGTAGTCGTAGTAGTATTACCACTGGGGGTACTATTTCCCAACCAATCGAAACAGATGTTTACTTTCTTATTAAAAAAAAAAAGGTTAAATAAAAGATACTACTTTTTTTTTTTTTATAAACAAAAGGGCAGGAGGGGGCGACCGGCGTAGCAACCCCCTTGGGCGTGACCATAGGAGCTCCCTAACCCGATGTGGAATGTCCGGTTCGAGCCATAGCTACTGTCCGTGAGGACAGGCCGTCACCACAGCACCATCTAGGCGCACAGCTGGCACAGGGTCTACGTAGACAGGAGAATTCGGATTATTCAGTTTACTGCTTATACTGTTTATTTTTTAGGGAAAAAAATTATGATGATCTATGGGCACTTTTAATTGAGAAATTTGGATTATTTTCTCCGCGACAGAACTTTTTTTCGGCCTATCTCAAGAAGAATGATTTTGTTCATCATCGTTGTAATACTTTCGGACCTTGTTTAATGGATGTTACAAGTTGAAGAGGGCTAATAGTGAAGATGGAAATCATGAGATTCAATTAGTAGTGGAAAGGGACTGGTAGTGAAATTAGTAGTTTAGTAAATCAAACGTAGAGATTGTTATAATGGTACTTGTTTTAGTTAGGGAGTGAAGGGATTAAGGGGATAATATGCCATAATTCTCTGGATTGTACTATCAATCTCACCCCTCGTGTTAGCTAATCTCCCATTTTGCGAGATTCATCTGTCCGCGCTGAAACTTCGGCCCTCATAATTACAAACAAAAGATTAATACGGGAACCCACGTATACAGCAGCCCAAACCCATCTCGAGAATTGCCATCAAATAGGCCCTCACTCTCATTGATAGAGTGAATGTGGGTTCACCAAAAAGTTATCCCATCTATTCCGTATGATAAGTCTATTGCTTAATTTGCTTTGCTTTCATGAACTCTTCATACTTTAAACCAAAAAGATTGAGTGTATTGTATCTTTTCTGCTCCTGTTTGTTACATTTATCCCTGAAATCCATACATAGTTTGGCCGGCCAATGTAATTTACATAAACGTTACTGTCATTCTATTATTCCACAATTTTGATAACAGTAGTCGATTACTATATAAATCTCTCAACAATGTCCTGTTTGAGGGGAGTTTGGGACCCGGGATGCTGCCAAGCAATCCCTGTCAAGCGTTATGTTGAACACATCCGAATCGTCCATCTCAGCAATCAATAATTTGGGGAAAGTTTGTTTTTTAATCCGGACCGCTGAAAATACTTTTGGACAGTCCAGATGTGCTCTGTATCCACTTGGCAGCGTCCCTGGATACTGTTGTAAATGTTGCTGATGTGACATATGATCCTCTACTTCTGATACACTGTCATTTTCTTGCAAAAATTCAGAATATAAGGCTTAGATAAGATCGTTCTCACCGCTGCCAGTTTGATCAAATCTTTAGGAGCGTGTGATTGGTTTTATATTCCAATTACTAAAAAGAACTGTAATTCTAAGTAGTAACTCTTGTCATCCCCATGTGGGAGGCCAGTGTTTGACCGCATCGTGGACGTTTGGAATTTAAAGTTATGGATAGCCTTTGAAACATTCTACGTGAATGAAACAAAATGATGTCATTTTGCCCGGACAACACACATGTGGGACAACAGGCTCCCAGGTCGATAAGTTATGTATTGCTATTGTTTAAGTTAAATACTCAACTTTCCCAGTTTTTCTCAACAACATCAATTGAATCGATCCAAATAAGCTTCATGAAGCATAGGAGATGAAGCTATTGATCCTCTGTGTACCATCTCAGGATTTTACTAAGTAACTATTCAGTATGTGTGAAACATGGTTATACCAAGTACTTATCCGTTTGTTGGGGCCTCTGTTGTCTATATCTTGACCGGCACCATCCCTGAATTTTATTTCGAGACGATCTTGCCGGCACTAGACGCATCAGCCTAAATAGTCGTTATTTGGTCTTCCTTTGATAAATTGGATCTAACTTTTCAAAATGTGATACAAGTTAATCGAGCTTGAAGTGTGATTGTAGCTCTTTATTTGTTTTCGTAACGAAATCCCTCCGCAAGTGTCGTAATGAAAATTTTGAAGTTCAAAAAAAAAAAAAAAAACTACCAATGTCAAAAGAAGAAACTTCATTAGTTGACATTGAGCTTGCATTACATTATAGCACAGCCCTAACTTCTTGGTGCAGCCTTGAAAACAACTACTATGTGGGGGGGGAAAAAAACAAGAATGGCATTGTGAGAGACTGTTAGAGGAAGAAAATGTTGTGGTTTACCATCCACAGAGAACAGACAAGCATATGATAGGCATGCACCAACAGAAAATTAGCCAGAATTTCCTAATCCCCCTGATTAAACCACTAGGCAGGCTGAGTAATAGTATAAACCAAAATTGAACATAAGAACAATACAGTCAATTGTCACTACTTGTCATGCTAGTGATTTGACATTATTACTTCTTTTCCAACCCCACTTCCACTTGCCTATTTTAATTTAGATTTACGCTTAAGCAATTTTCCATTAATACGACCGGACACAATGGTAGGATTGTTCTAATATGACGTAGCGGTCTCAAGTTCGAGTCACAGAACAAGTCTCTCTCTTTTTTGAAAGGCAACAAGCCTCTCTGTTTATGGGTAAGCTTTCCTACCACTGGCGGCTCCACTTGTTGGATTGGGTATTCAAATGAATATCCTCATTGATGATTTTAAAAAAAACAAAAAGAAAAGAATACCCTCATTCTTTATTCTTACGCATATGTCCTAGAAATGGATGATTTTATAGTGTCTCCGGTCATTTTGGGAACATCGTAATTTTTGGCATAATTTCACCATTATGAGTATAACTAAAAATCATTACAAGAATATTAAAACCCAATCAAGACATAACCAAGGTATATCCAAAAAAACCAACCAAGGCATAACCAAGCTCAACTAAGGCATAACTTGTACCAAGCTCAACTAAGGCATAACAAACAAGTTATGCCTTGTTATGGTTTTATTATATTTGTAATGAGTTTTGATTATACTCATAATGGTTTTGTTATGCCAAAAATTATAATGTCCCCAAAATGACCGGGAACACCGAAGTCATTCCTCTTAAAATATATGGAAAATGCTACGGTGTCCACCCGCCATTTGGGGACACCGTAATTTTTGGCAAATCATTATAAGTATAACAAAAATCAGTGATATGTATAACAAAGCCTTACAAAGACATAACCCCTAAAATCCCCAAAATTTTTGGGGATTTTAGGGGTTATGTCTTTGTAAGGCTTTAGTTATACACATCACTGGTCTTAGTTATACTTGTAATAATCAGTTTTACCAAAAATTACGGTATCTCTAAAATGACCGAGGACACCATAGCATCATCTCATCTCGGCTATTTCACTCTACAATAAAATGCCTAGGACACTTCACTGTGTACTGTAGTTCTTTGTCCTGCACTGTGTACTGTAGTTCTGTGTTGTTTGTCAAAAACCTTTGATGGATGTCAACAAAAAGTAATTTTCCATTGAGACCTTGTTCAGTGGTTGAAAAACTCTGGAGCCGCCATTGTTGCCCATACCAACCCTCCTCTGAAATTGTGGGAGGAAGGGGGGCTGCTGTCCCCTTCGGAACAGCAGCGTGCGGCTGTCCCCCATTTTGGGGCCCATCCCGGTCTTACTCCGATAATCAGAATTGTTTATTTTATAGAGCTCGTCGAGTAGAACAATTATGAAAAAAATCAACTTAATTGGATATCATTAAGTACCTGATCGGAACCTTTTTATTTTGAAAAGAATGGATCCGAAACACTGGATCAAATCCATTGTAACCCATGGACTGAGAGTTATATGGGCTCCGATCAGGCACTTAATGATATTTAATTGAGCTGATTTTTTGCATAGTTGTTCTACTCGACGAGCTCTACAAAATGAACGATTCTGATCATTGAAGCGAGACCGGAGTGGGTCCCAAAATCAGGACAGCAGTACGCTGCTGTCCCCAAGGGGACAGCAGCCCCCCTGCGTCCGAAATTGTGGGAGCCTTACGCCCTGGTAAACAATTTTTCGAACCACGATTTATGGTAGAGAATGACTTCGGTATTCCCGGTCATTTTAGGGATACCGTAACTTTTGGGATAATAAAATCATTACAAGTGTAACCAAAATCTATTATGAGCATAACCAAAATCATTATGAGTATAACAAAATCATAGTAAGGCATGCCTTAGTTGAGTTTGGTTATGCCTTAGTTGATTTTTTGGATATTCCTTGGTTATACCTTGTTTGGGTTCAGTTATACTTGTAATGGATTTTAGTTATGCTCATAATGGTGAAGTTATGCCAAAAATTACGGTGTCCCCAAAATAACCGGGGACACCATAGCATCATCCTATTTGTTTCTACCTACTTCTTTAAAAGTCCCGGAAAGGAAGAAGATAGACTGGGAAATTGAGGTTGGTAGCTTGTGCTTATGAGTGAATGATCGAAATACACACATCCCAATACACATTGGTTGCACGTACAAAGGATTTGAAGTGATTCTACTTCGTTCTGTTTATGAGACAAATCATTCTTTCACAATTAATCACTTTTAATTCAAAAAATAAATACTTATTTTAGTTAGCCGATTTCATGATCTTCTTTTTCCACAAGGCGTCGTCAGCTGATAGGGATTTCAGGGGGAGCTAATTATAACTTCCATGCTTCAAACTCAGCGACCAACGGGCAGCATGAAGCTACCAAAAGATGGAAACCACCGAGAAGAGGTGCTGTGAAAACAAATACTAGCTATGTGCATCCATGAAAAAGAACAGTACCACGGCGGCTGTAGCAGTAATTCTTCGTGATTGGAGAGGAAGATCACTCATGGATGATTTTGCAAAGAGTATTCAAGTCGCTTCAATTCGATACGCTTGTCTTCCGGCAAAGGGTAGGAACTTGTTGAGCATTGAGATCCAGGGAGACAACAAAGAAATTATTCACCTCTGCGTCTCGGAGGACGACCCTCCATGGGAGTGTGACCCCTATATTTCTGATCTCTGAACAATGGCGTTGGAATTTGAGTTATATTTCTCTTGGTGCCCAAGGAAAGCTAATGAAGCTGCAAATCGGGTAGCCAAGACCCTTACGAGCTGGTTTTTCCTCCCTAGATAGCCTCTTGGATATCCTATCCTTATGGGGATTTTCTTAGTGTTCTTTCTTTTGACGGCCAGACACTATTGGGTTGTAACCCTCTTTTTAGACGGTCTAGGCCCTAAGAAACAAAAATATTCGACACAATAGCTCAGTATAATCCAAGACCGTCACGGTCATTGCTCAAAACATACAACACCTCTACCGATGCTTGATCAAACACTTGTTCGCTTCGCTCTAACTCAAGATTCAACCCAACTAGTTTATGTGCGCATTTATTCCCTTCCCTCTAGCCCAAGGTTAAGTCACAGATCTAGCTCATTTTAAGTTGTTTATTAATCAACATAATCTGGTTGTAATTATGATCAAGGGTTGTAACCCTCTTTAGCAATTTTCAATTATGTGAAAAATACCCATACTTTTTTTGGTTTTTTTTTTTTTTTTTTGTGTGTGTTTGGTTCCCAAGAGGAAAGTGAAAGAAAAGAAAAAAGACTAAAGTTGAACCCATGCAATGTTTTTTTGCCTTGATGTTGCACTGCCAATCCGATCCCGATATGTTAACAAGAAAACATCCAAAAGTTACATCCAATGAAAAAATTAGATTAATCATAGACAAAACTATACAGTATATAAAAAATTTTAACTTACATTTCAAACCGAAAAGACTAAATCATAACTGCGATTCCCATCAAGATCCGATCAATTGTGAAGTGCATTAGGCCCAGCTGGAACAAGCCGGCGCGAAACTGCAAACACCGGGTCGTACCCCTGATCCTCCGCTCGATGATACTTGGGAATGGTGCCGAAGTACCGCAAAAAGGCAGAGTAGAACTTGGCCCTCAATCTCTGCTCCGATTCTTCGGCTCTAGCATCAAGATGCCGGCAACTGGATACCTGGAGTCGCGCGAGCACGATTATGAAAACTATGAGTGGTAGTTGAAAGTTTTGAGGTCTCATGTTTCAGATGATGCAGGAAGAGTTGAAAGAGGGGATTATATAAACAGAGGAAACAAGTTTTCAGAGGTTGGCTATAGGTGCTGGCTGGTGAAGTTTATTCACAGATAATGGTCCCCTCACTTGCGAAAGTCTAAGCATGGATGCATTTTATTTTGAACCTTCAACAGGCACATCGATACCGGGTTGTTTTCAAAATTAGTTTTGCAGAATACTTTTGACAAACTCGTTATGTCGGCGGTTTCTAAGGCTCGTTTTTTGTGAACTTTTTGAAAACAGCCTTATTTTAGAAGCAAATTTTTAAAAGATGGTAATGTTCACCTTCTTTAAAGGATTGTGAACAAAATTTTTCTCGCAGATCTCTCGTATTCTTGAACAACCTGTGGAAAAATAGACAGAATCCGAGTCTGGAAAAATGTTTCTAAAAGTAAATCTTGAAAAGTATTCTGCAAAAATGATTCCGAAGACCACCGCCATATCTGGCTGTTGGGACTTGGGAAGACCTCCATGGCACGTCTCCAGATCCTAAAGGGTTGACTTTATCTTTGGTACAAGGAAGTAATGTCCTAGACAGATTTTGTGAACCGGGGATCCTGGAGCGTAGGGGCGCGCAACACAAGTCGAGCCATCAAAAAAAGTATTTTTGATGGTCCAGATTTGATAAGAGTAGTGCACACCCCTGCGCTACAGGGTTCCAAGTTCCGTCATTTGTCAAGCACTGGACAAAATTTCAAAGTAGAGATAAAAATAAGCAGAGAAAGAAAGTATATTAGTAGCAGGTTGGTAAGTCGACGCTTAAGAGAAAACAAAGAAAAAAGAACAGCTTGTCTTTGACATTCATTTTCTGAAAACTGTAAGCAACTGGGGGGAACTTAGCTTTGAAAGAGCCATTTTATCTCAGCTAAGAAAGATAGAAAAATGGGAATTGAAAAAGTACATTCTAGGAATTTTTCAGATTTTACCAAGACTCTTACCTTTTCGGATCGAGTTCTACAACTTCTCTCCAAACCAACTAGTGTTAGGAAAGACTTCGCTCTGGTCTTTTATGACATTCGAGATCACACTCTTGTTTTTGGAGCCTTTGCGGAGAACAAAATTATGTTTGGAAGGTAAACTTAAATACACAACAATACTAAATTTACGCGGCTCATCCAATAAGAGTCCTTGCACTTGTGTCGCAATAGTGAAAGAATACAATAAAATCATACAAAACACATCATTGCCCAGGGCTACAAGTAATCACATTCGGCAGAAAATATTAAGAATGTCCTTGAGTAGATGCCTCGCATGATTTAAATACAATACTATCAAGCTCAGCATACATAAACAGATACTCAAAACCAAAATATAAAAATCCCGAAAAGACGCTAGTCCGATGGCTTCAAAATTTTAATTGTGGCACATGAACACCATTTTAGAGAATAAAACAGGTAGGTTTTGTATAGCGTGCACGACTCAAGTTATGTCGTTCGATAGTTCCTCATTGTCAAACATCAAGAAAGGCCAAACCGATGTCACCTTGCAGGCTCGTTTGCGATGACACGAAGGGTTAATAAACAAAAACAGAACGATATTGCGTTCTTCATTTTTCTGGATATTTGGCTCATTTGTGATTCATTTGATTTGAATTTTGGCAGCTGACTCGGTCCGGATTGATCTGCCGTGTTACGAATGTCAACTTAGTAGAATGAATAATAAGAATAGAAAAGGACAACTCATCTTCTTCTTCGACTTACGGTCGTGTTTTCCACTCGATCATTAGAACTGAAATGTTTATTCCTAGTTTTCATGGTTTTTCTTTTGTTTTCTTGGCAGAGCCAATTGTTTGACTAAAGTGAAAATGTAGCATAGCATATTCACATATTGTACGATCAATTAGTGGAGGAATCTTGGGTTTTTTGCTTGTTTCTCAGCAAACCTCGTTAAGGTTGCCGGAAATATAGGACTATAAATGAATTGAAACTTTGGATAAACCCTAAATACAATAATTTGACTTGTATATTGGATTACTTGAATCGCCTTTCATGTTCGTGTTTAACCCGAAAACAAAGAGATGGCAGACCGTGACTAGCAATGACAGACCGGGACTCGCGTGACAGTGCCAGGTCATCACAGAGAGAGAGAGAGAGAGATTGTAGCCAATTCCCCCAAACGAGAGTTGTGCAGGTTTGTATTCCCATAGCACTATAGGATTCACAGATACAATCTGTAATTGACAAAGCAAGCTAGCCTCAATCTTACAGAAGTGCTTGTCAATAGCAGTTGTAAGACACCCGGATAGGAGGGGCGTGATTCACGATTCCCAACCGATGGGAACAGCTCCATTAGTCCGAACATCACTCAGTTATCAAAGCACCACCGGTGGACCTACGTCCAAACCACCACCCCCGTCCCCCACCACCAGCACTCCCACCACTTCAGTTACAAAACAAGGATCATCACTTCCATCCACTTCAGTTTCAAAACAAAAGATCATCACTTCCATCCCCAATTCTGGCATATCAACTCTCTTTCCGTTGTGTAGTGCATAAAGCAATTGTTTGCATTTCTTTTAGACTTCTGCACAATTCCTATAAATTAAATATCCTTTCTAGTATTTACAGGAAGTATCAAACAGTGTACAGAATTACACAGAATGATCAAATACCTGTTCTACACGCTGAGGCTGCTAGTGTGTCAAACCCTTGAGCAACCCCTCCGTCTAATGTACCCTGAATCTCCTTTTGCTTCTATCTTCATCCATCCCGTCACTTACCAGCAACAGAAAAAAACTAGCACAGCTTTTTTATCAGCAAAAAGGCTGTGCATACACTGATACACAATGCACCAAAAAAACGAACATAACAATCCACAGTTGCAAATTTGTGTTTCATCATGACAGAAAGCAACAATTCTACCTCAGACGGGAGCTCCATAGTAGTTTAGACAAAACCCAAGAGGCAATTCCAAATATTTAGCCGATTTGAATACAAAAGTCAAACATGTCCATTCCATTATTAAACAGTACAAGCTAATTAACGCTTTGGTGATATTTTAGCTTAGGGAAATAACTCGTTTGTTTAGCGATGTTTAAAAAACAAAGGCACTCAAACACTGCATTTTCTAGGGGCCTTCACATTTCAAGTTGTTTTTCTGGATCCCGATAGATGTAATAGAGGTTCATTTACAAACATCACTCTTTGTCAACATGAGCAGCATCCTCCGACACATCATTTTCTGTTGGCTTATCAGCATGGGACTCAGTTGCCTCAACAGGTTCGCCATGGGAGGGCCCATCAGTTACTGGTACTGTATTCTTGATTGTCCCAACCTTCACATACTTGCTCATGAACTTGTATTCCCAATCTTGCAATGCATCAAGTTCAAAGGGACCAAGACCAGATATATCCCCAGTAAGATCTTTGTCCTCAAAGGACATCTTTGCTAGAGCCCTACTGGCATCCCTTCCAGCAAATAAAGCATAAGGGCCACCAGGTCCGTAGAACATCCTGCAAGAAAAATGGGTTGCAATCAAATAGCTTAGTATTGGTCAAACAAAACCTTAAACGAATAGAAAAGGGATTAATTGCAACCAATCAGAAGTTCGCAACACTTGCTCTCACAAGGCCAGGAAAAAGTTCTGGCAATCAAGCACCCTCTTGTGTCAAATACTACCTACTTTGGCTAGATGTGTAATGATTATTACACCAAATTGTGAAAGCATGGCAACCTCCTTGCAAAGGAGACCCGTTTTAATATGCCACGGTAATCACAACAGCTAAAAAAAGAAAGGAGATTTGGCAGGCAGGGTTGATCCAGGAGGAATGAACCTTCCAAGTAATTTTTCAACAGCAATAATTCCTTAAAAATCTCTCATTTTACCAGTAATTTATGAGATAATTGCAAAAAATAAAAAAACATAGGAGCTCGCATCCCCAAAGTTGGAGTTTGTGCTATAGATATGGCAATAGAAATATGGTATCATTTTCCTTTTCCAGTTTTCCTAATACTGGTACAAGGCTAAAATGAAATCTCAATGACACACACACACACACAAAACTAAATCTTTGCAGACTGCACCCACAGCATTCTATTCCCTTACCTTCAATTAAAAGCAAATAAATTATACTCTTGCAAGTTGCAACAAGTACTATAAATGGATTCCCTCAAGACTCGATCATACACTCGGGCATAACTTACCCAATAAAGCAGTAGCTGCACGCACTGATCAATACATAAATATTTGTGTTTAGAAAGTTAGAAACCGAGTGTGACCGAAGACCACAAATGGAAATCCTAAATGAGTCAGTTAGCAGAAGTGGAAAGTTGGGGACCAAGTCAAGCTAATCAAAACCAGCCCAATAAAAAGTAACCAAATCTCATACCAGAGTGAGGGGGAAAATAACGACAATCCTAACATTCCATGTAAGCTCTAAATACAAAAAAAAGACAACCAAAACAAAACATTCAAAATCTAACCAAACAAGAAAGCTAAAGACATGAAATGGAAACTAAGGACAAGAAACATGGTCTTAAATTGAAAAACAGACATATAACACAAAAGGTAACTAGCAATAGCTACACTTCAAAAGGTTTTTTTGGGGTAAGTTAAAGATTTTATTCCACTTCAAAAGGTTGTCAACGAAATAAATATTTATAGTTAATATAAAATTATTGTCCAAATTGGCGTGGATTTTGGCCATTTTTCCTTAGTAAGTATCAGAACAAGCAAAAAATTAGATTCTTGTCGCAATAATTGACTGCCTGCAAGGTAGAAAATTCAGCCAAAACAACATCAAGCACAACACCTGCACCGCCAAAGAAGAGATGTAAAATCGGAAAATAGCAACACCACCTATTTTCTTCTTTTACACCTTCTTTGGCGGTGCAGCCTTGCACGTGTTATGCATGATGCCCCCTATTGGTTGGATTTGGTAGGAGGTTGTTCGCCATTTGTCACGGCAAGAATCAAATTTTTGCTTGTTCATATTTGATATTAGCTAAGAACCAAATGGGCCAAAATCCTCACCAATTTGGACAATAGTCTGATATTGTCTACGAATATATACTTTATTGACAACCTTTTGAAGTGTAGTTATTGCTAGTTACATTCTTTTTTAATATCGTACATGCCTGTTTTTCAACTTGAGACCCTATTTCGTGTCCTTTGCTTTCATTTAATGTCTTTAGCTTTCTTGTTCTGTTAGATTGTTAGTGTTTCATTTTTGTTTTGTTGTTTTCTGTATCTAGAATTTACAGGGAATTGTTAGGATTGTTGGAATTTAAGTATTATCCTGTTAATCATGCCCGTTTTGGTTGTCGTTTTCCTATATTTACAATTTACATGGAATCATTGGGATTGTCGGTATTTGTCCACTCACTCTGGTATGGGATGTGGTTACTTTGTATATGGCTGGTTAGTTCTTATGATTAGCTTGATTCGGTCCCCAACTTTCCACCTATGCTAGGATCCAAATACATAGAGAAGAAACAAAAGATCTCCTACTAAGTCACCCATTTGGATAATTAAAGACAAAAAGGAAGAAAATAGGAGAGACCAATACCCAAAAGCCACTTTTGAAGAACTTTAGAGACAAGAAATCAATCAGGGAATAAAAGCCTGTGCGAATCAATAGACACAGCAGCAGAAAGTGAACTTTACAACTCTATAGAACCCACACATACTCTTAATCCAAACACATGCAAGTTCTTTCCAATCCCCAACAAGTACTTTAACTCCCACAGCGCATCAGAAAAAGTACAAAGCTAAAAATCCAGAAATCACTCGTCAAAGCCTTGAAAATCACAT
Organism: Rhododendron kiyosumense; assembly: GCA_019656275.1. NCBI lineage: Eukaryota > Viridiplantae > Streptophyta > Magnoliopsida > Ericales > Ericaceae > Rhododendron > Rhododendron kiyosumense. The sequence goes on along the minus strand of BPLS01000693.1, from coordinate 106,543 downwards.
AAACGAAGTTGAATACTGAAAAATGAAAAAGGGAAGTCTATTGCCAGTAATTCCAGAACCAAAAGTCGAATTCTAGAAAATACATAAAAGAAACTAACCCAAAAATCCAAACAAATACAGATGCTTAAAAATAACAAAACCAAGTCCATCGATAAACAAAACTACCAAAAATCAACAAAACCCAGAAGCATAAGAAGAAGAAAAAAAACAAACTAAAATAAGAGAAACCCCCTTAGTATACCTGCTCTGAGACACGTCATAGATCTGACCCTTGATGGCCATGAGGAGAGGCTTGGTAGAGTCGTTTCCATCGTAGACCCTCAGTTCCTCTTCGGTGATCTCCCCAAGCTGAACGGGAGGCGGCAGAGGCTGCATCTCCTCCGCAGAAGCCCTGGTCGTCCTCTCATACTGACGATCGGACGACCCGAAGAGCGATGAGAGCAGGTAGTAGACGGCCAGGCCCAGAGCGAGGCCCGTGAAGAAGGTCCCCGGAGAGAGCCCTGTGTAGACCGCTATTGATTCTTTCACGGTCTCCCATAGTTGAAGGGCCATGACTGATGAGAGAGAGAAGAGGCGAGAGAAACGAGGGGATATAAAGAGAAAAGGGAAGAAGGGATTTTCCAAGAAGAGTGTGGCTGTGATATCTACCTCCGTTTTGATGGTAGGAAGGGGAAAAGATTCGGTCGCAGCTTCTCTAAGGTTGCCTGTTGAACTGCACGGGACGTAGCCCGGCTATTTTCCGCATACTTTAATGATCGGATTCGTTCATGTTGTACAACTTTTACTTATAAAAACAATCGTGTAAAGAATTAAATCGGTTGGGTATCGATACAACTTTATTTTGCGAAAAAATGAGTTGAGCAGACTGGATCACAAATTGAAGAACTCATTTTGTGGCAAATAAGGTGCTTCGTTTAGATGACTATTAGAATCAGCTTGATTTCTACATGACTATTAGAATCAGCAAACAAGTCCGATTATTAATGCCTTGTTCTCTTCCATACTTAAAAAGAATTTTTCAAAAAATCTCCCCTAAATTATTCCTAGATTCCCCATACTTCTAACATTTCTCTCTCTATTTCTCTCCACTTATTATCCCTACAATTTTTTAAATTTTTTTTCAAAACACCAACCAAACAAAGCATAAAATAGGTCCGAAATTAGGCTGAAAATGGTCAAAGTGCACCCGTGCAATCCAATAGACAACTTGAGAGAAGCTGCCTCCAAAAGATTTTTGGATCCCATAAATTTTGGGTTTTGCCTACGTGCACAGCAGCTTGTACACGGTGGCCTAAATTCTCAAGTGATTTTGGGTGTTTTGTTAACGCCTTTAATGATATCAAACGAAACTCATTTTTTTCAGCGACCTTAAACGACATATTTAGAAGAAAATGAGCGGCTCCGATCATCTTTGTGCGACCCGAGCCTGGAGAAAATGGGATCTGTGCATAGTTGCTATACACGTAGCTTTTCTGTTTGCCTACTTTAGAGCAAATTTACCAGCTTAGGGTATTCACAATGCTATAATCAAAAACTAATAATCAAAAGTTGCCACATCAGCTTTTGATTATTCATTTAAGATATTGCTAAAATTAACAATGTAGATGTCTACAATGGCATAATCAAAATTGGATAACCAAAACTTATTATAACATCATTTTTTTAAACTACAAAAAACTAAAAACTGTGAAAAGTAGAAAATAGTTTTGAAACTAATAATAACTATTTACTAGAAATTGAAAATAGTTTTTGAAAAGAAATTATTTTTAAAAAATTGTTTTCTAAAAAAAATTAGTAAAATATTTTTTTTGAAAAATATTTTTCAAAAGAAACAGAGGAAAAAGGAAGAGAGATAAAATAGGTGTATTTGATTGAGGATATGTGGATTTATTAAATTTGGTTATTGTAAAAAGGTTGCTAATTTTGGTTATCCAAAACCCAAAATTTGATTATTTCTAAGGAGGTTGTTAAGTTTGATTATAGCATCGTGAGCCATATTTTACACCAACATTGTTAACTTTAAAAACCTTTTACATTTGATTACAGTATTGTAGATAATCTTAGCTATGCATGCTTTTGAATCTATTTTAGTTATGCCAAACAAGGAAACAGTCATGCACCAGATTCTGCAAACACAGCGAACCCATAGGTATTATTGCTCCAGCTACTGTGCTTAGGTATTTCTAGAGAAGAACTGTTCACAAGCAACAGAGTTCTTTGTTTTTTTGTTAGGTCTCTCCCTTCTCTCTTCATTTGCTCCAATTTAAAATTATGGTTAAGAAATAAAAGTAATGATATTTTAATAGAGAATATGTTAAATAGATAGTGTTGGTATAATATTGAAAGAAATGTGAGTAGGTAAAATGAAAAATATACACTGTTCACAAATTTTTTTAGCTAATACTCCATTTGTCTCAATTTACTTGCCCCAGTTCTATTCTAATCGGATAAAAAAATTAATTATATCTTTAAATTGGTAATGAATTTTATATCCAATATGGATTTTATTTGATAGATCTCGATTTATTTCTTTAATACAATGTTTTCAAAATCACCTAAAACATTATAAATTAGAAGATATAATCAAATGAAAAATGGCACGAACTCTTTAAAATGACAATTAAATTGAGACGGAGTCAGAGCAGTCAGTGCATTTTTAGTCATTCTAGAGAGTTAAACACACAAAAACACCTCTTGTCAAAAAAAAAAAAAACACACAAAAACACCCCTTAAGCAGCGTACGTATGTGCTTAGGTCAAATAAATTGAGCTACAATGTTTAGGCATAAATACCGGACAACTATTCACTGGGTTATGATTATTTTATTCTTTTTGTGGTCATTTTGCACTTTCTCTCTCTTCTCTAATTGGTTATTTTTATTTCTTGTACTTGACCACACAATGAGCTAATAATATTATATTAAGGGATAGATAAAATAAAGAGTATTTGTGTAGTGTTGAAAGAAATATGAATAGGTAAAATGAAAATTGTGTACTATTCATTCCATTTTTGGATGATACTATGGTGTCCCCGGTCATTTTAGAGATACCGTAATTTTTGGCATAACTTCACCATTATGAACATAATTAAAACTTATTACAAACATAATAGAACCCAAATAAAGCATAACCAATGAATATCTAAAAACCAATTAAGGTATAACTAAACTCAACCAAGGCATAAAAAACAAGTTATGCATTGTTGTGGTTTTGTTATGCTTGTAATAAGTTTTGGTTATACTCATAATGATTTTGTTATGCCAAAAGTTACGGTGTACCCAAAATAATCGAGGACATCGAAGTCAATCCCTTTTTGTTACCTAATGACCGGTAAATTTGCTCTTAATACTATATGCATCAAACTCGTGCTATGCACTGCGAATCCAAGTTCACACGATTTATGTAAATTCATATTAAACTAATTTCTGCTTAGTTTATTTAAGTTGTCAAAATTCATAAATTGTTCATCCTGGATTAACATCCTACAGCAAGAAGTTCGGGTGTGGAGATAAAACATCCGAATTGTGCCACAGATAACGTTTGTATTATTCCTATTTGTTTTTGCATCATGAAATATTATAACTCGACAAAAACTTGACTCGGATTAAAATAAAGAAAACTAATGAGTATAAATCAATTTGGGTCTGGAATCAGACCCAATTGTTTGCATCAACTAGTCTCTATAACAACTGTTCGCAATTTTTGTTTTCCTGTTAAGTGTTACTTATCAAAACAAGACAGGAAGCGCAATATTGAAAATTAAGAAAGGGAATATAAATAATTTTTTCGTTAAATAAATAGTTTTTTTTATTACTTTCAATCAATCATCAATGTCATATACTCCTAGTAAATAGTTTTTTTGTTCATTTCAAAGTTGATTTATTTTTGATAGGTGAATTTCAATAATTTTGGCACTTAAACTAGCACATTAGAAAAAGGAATTGAACTATTTACCTTATTTCTGGCACTTATGTGCACTCTGATGTCGTTAGGCCAAAGGCCTCTTAACAAAATTGGTTAGTTGATTCCTAGTCAAGTTTCGAAGATTTAACTTCAAGAAATCATATTTCATATTCTAAAATATGGTAGTCAGTTTGTACCAACTTTGAACACTTTTTTGTTGAGGGACTCAATGGATGCCTTGATCACTAGGCCCATGTTGGTCTTCGCTTGTTGTCGGCGTTTTTAGGCCTCCTGTTTGGTCTTTATCTTTTGCAATAGCATAGGTGGTGTCTTTGGTGTTTTGCAGCTCCGTACGCTATATTTTGTTCCTTAGGCCCTAATTTGGTCTTCGTTCGTCGCTGGTATGTATTCATTATTGTAATTGCGACAGCGCAGTTGTACTTTTCTCATTATTATTAATGCATTTCTTCATGTTCTTCCAAAAAAAAAAAATTTGATGCCTTGACCAGTTGGTAGGTGAGGAAACCAGATTAGGCAAGGACAAATAAGACATTATGCGTGACATTATTCTTGCAATAATCTCAACAAACATGCAATTAGATAGCCCACCCGGCCCACTGACTAAATAAATATTTATTTGAAAAATAAATACTTATTTTTTAAATTCAAGATGATATATTGTGAAAAAATGATCTGTCTAGTAAATTTAAAAAAATACTTAAAAATAAAAATTTTAGCGAAATAGAGCCGGTACAATCATACTCCTTAGAGCATCTCCAGCCTTGACCTAAAATTTTACCCAAATTTGGGTCAAATTTTGGGTAAAAACTCATTTTGAGTCAAGCTCTCTTCAATGGTAAAATGATCTTTTACCCAAATATTTTATTTTTTAAGTATTGAATGGCAATTATAATGAAAATAATAGAATGGAACAAATTTGATTTGGGATTGAGAGTGACTGACTGCTTTGAAGAAAAAGAAGAACAACTCGGCCCACCTCCATAACCACCGCCAACCACACAAACAGTCTACCAGTTATCGCCACCCACAGAACTCTGATCTATATATCCTCCATTTTTTTCCGTCTATAGGAACTCACGCAGGCGGCAGCGGCCATGAGAGAGAGAGAGAGAGAAAGAGTTGCAGGTATCCAAGCTTGGGAAAGCCGACACCATGCTCTCAGAATGGCATGAAAAGAGCCGTTGAAAAGAGAAAAGAGTCGTTTTAATATTGGAGAAAAAAATGGGAAGAGACTTAGGTTATCTCAAATTTGGGAAAAGAAATGGGTAAAACCCATGATGAGAAAGGATTTGGGTCAAAGATTGGAGAGGATTTTTTGTGAGTTTTGCCCAAATTTTAAATTTAGGTCTTAAAATATGTCAAGGTTGGAGATGCTCCTACTAACCCAGATTTGGTCCTAAAGATCCTGATAGAGACAGAAAACCGCTTGATTGGCAGTCGTCGTTGTCTATTAGGTGATCAGTCACTACCTCTGTTCATTACTTTTAACCTTGTCGGCAATTTCCATTTTTCATAACATGTCTGCACCAGTTTAAGCACATTTTAATTAAATCTGGAGCCTTGAAGTTAGTTATTGGGCAAACACATTAATGGGCCCAAGATTAAAAATATTTGGCCTCCATGTAATTTGGACATGCGACCTCATTGGCATATTCGATTGAGAGTATGTCTTTGTTTCAAGACACATTGGCGGAGACTTCAAAGTAGTGTTCACTTTCGCTCTCAATTCTCATACTGCGCTTGTACTCTCCAATCTTTGCTCTCCCGAATTTTCGTAAATTAAGATGTGTCCCAGAGACGCTTTCACGCTCACGCTTTCGCACGCGAATTATGTGACTTATGACAGAGTTACACAGTGGCTGGGAGGGATCATGGCCCCACCGACCATTTTTTGCCAATTACTCCTTTATACATGCATACAATGTTGATTTGTACTCTCCCTCCCTCCTTAGATTAAAGTTATATTTTTAAAAAAATTCATAAATGCTAACAATAGAAAGCACATGAAACTTGCAAGCTTGCCCAGTTAGTTGAGTGCTTAGCTAAGTTCATGTATGTTACCACCGGAGGTGGTAGCCTAGTTGGTAGGCCAGTTGCTTCCCTCATAGGAGACTCAAGTTCGAGTCCTCGGATGTCCTTGTCTTGCAGGGGCGATGGTAAACTACTTCCAGCTAGTACCTTGGTGGTGCTGTGGTGACGGTCTGTCCTCCCAGGCAGTAGCTATGGCTCAACCGGACATTCCACAGCGGGTAGGGAGCTCCTATGGTCACGCCCAGGGAGAGTTGCTACGCTGGTTGCCCCTTCCCACCCTTTTAATGATAAAAAAAAAGTTCATGTATGTTCAATGGTTCAACTCTTGCTCATCGCCAACCTACTCACTCTCATGTATTGCATGAATCACTTACCTTTTATCAAAGAAGAAAAATACAAGAATTATATACTTATTTTGTAGTTTATTATGAATCTGAGATCTTTTCTTATACAAGATTCACCCCCTTCCGAATTGAAAACTTGGCTCCGTCACTGTTAGCGAGATAAGCTAATCCTTAGCACATGAAATGGTTTCCCAAGATTTTTGCTACTTTGTTTCTTTTGCCTTTCTCCTTCCTCTGTTCTGATTTGGCTTAGCACAAAAAAAGAAAAGAAAAGAACAGAAAAGGTGATCTTTCATTGTTTAGACAATCTCAGGAATGCATGCTTCACGGACCTGATAGAAAAACATATATTCACTCTCACAGGTATCCTACAGGTATGAGTGGATAAACCTATTGATGCCACTGTTGGTTTCTACTGTTTTTCCTTCGCTTTCTTGCAGCTTCTTGGTCACCAAACAATCATGAAGTTATAAATGGAAACACAGTTCCGGTTGGGTGCAATAACCATTCAAATCAAGTAGGCCACAAATAAAGAACGATTCGTGCAATTTCCGAAACGGAAACAAAAACACTAAAAAGTAGTTTTGAGAACCGCAGCAAACGATGTGATAGAATGGTGCATGGTAGAAAACAATTGGTAATGTTAAGAGAAACTTGGGATACGAAAAAGTAATCAAGCATGTTCTCACACCAGATATCCAGGCAACAACATTTTATCTTCCCAAATGATACATACTTTTGCACATTGCTTACATCTCCACCCCATTTTGGGCATTTCCATGTTGTTATGTCCTCCTAACGCTCCATCCTCGTGTACAGAAACTAATAACCAAACGTCAATTCACTACTGCCATTCTAAAACTCCCTAAAATAACACACGAAAAACTTGACAAAATAAACCAGTTAGCTTAGGGAATACCTATAAAAGGTCATGATAGACACCAGAAAGCAAAAGCAATGTCAATGACTTATAACAACACTGAGAAAAAAATCACCATATGTACAACAACAATACGGACATAAAACCTCGCAAGCCGGTTAAGCTTCCACCACGGCCAGCCGCTCACAAGGAGGATATACTTAACACAAAACCTACTGCTACATCCACTCGACCAAAGTTTTATTCCTGTTCCTTTGCACATAATTTGCTAAAATCCTTCCAAGCTAAAAAGGGTAAATTAGCTGGCTGAAAAACACCTGGGGGTGCATGAGTTAAAGCGCAAGCGATCTTACCTCATCTGTTTTCCACAACCCTTCTTCATATTTGTACCACCTCATCAGCCCTTCATCACTTCTTGCCCTCTGGCACATAACACATGAGTTATCCATGCAAGTCAAAAATTCGCGCAACCTAGAAGCCTTCTCCAGAATAGACTCGTCGATTTCCTTGAGCATTTTTTTTGGTGCAGGGGGCGGAGGGACTTCGATAAGGAGACAATGAGATATATTTAGCACTTCTAAATTCAGTAACCCATCCAAGATAATGATGAGGGCATCTTTCAATACGGTTGAGCAACGGAGGCTTAGAACCTTTAAGGTCGGGAGAAATGCAACTAATGTGGATGCAAAGGAGATGTCGCAAGGGCCCATGATTTTGAGTTCAGAAAAGTTCTTGCAGTTTCTTGAAATCTCTTCCATGAGGTATGGCGGATGTGCTATGCTTGGCATTGTGAGGGACTCGAGATCTTCCCACATGCGGATAGCCCTGCATATTCCAGTTTTCTTTATTCGGTTCCAAGCTGGCATTACAAGTCGTTTTAGCCGTGGGCACCTGTAATAGGAAGGATAGTCAACCAGTTGTCACTAAATCCTCCATTTTTCCAAGTCCAGCTAAATAAAAAACTGGGTGATATCCAAATATGAACCGTGAGTTATTCTTGACAAAAAAAAGCTTCCCAACAAGTTATTACTCCTTTCACGTTAAATTTTTTATACTATCTTATTCTGGGGGTGGAAGAAGCAAATCCACTGGTTCATTGGTTGAAATGTGACCAACACCTTTGGGGTTGTGGATTTGAAACTGGGAGCATCCGCTTTGTACGGTCAAATGCTAGGCTTGTACCTAGTCTACCCCTCAGCGATCCCCATTAATGAAGATTTGAGGATTTTGGTAAGCTGCTCAACTCGTTCTGTTGATGCATAAATGCTGAGCTAGAACACTAAAGTCGTGCTGAAACGACCCCAATGCTAATTGTTGTCATCCCTAGGATGTCGTCAAATTTCAGAAATGCAAAAAACAACCGATAGTATGTAAATGTTTCTTTATGCCGGAGAGTAAGAAAATCCAAGGCATGCTTATGGATAAAAGGAAAAGCTGTGTCGTTCCTACAAAGTTAATTAACCACATAGTAGCAAAGTTAATTAACAGGATATTTTCAAAGTTGTGCTTATATTGTTTCAACTCTCGGTGATGACCTTCATGATTGTCATCAGATCTTCTCAATGACAGCCTCTTGTATTCCAACTCACCAAAGAGGACAGGTTGAAGTCCTTATATGAGTAGCCAATCCAATCCACAATTCATCCCTCCCTGCCCCAATACTAATCCTCTAATTTTTTCGAATTTCCAGTTTGGCATGCGAATCAAGCAAGGAGCATCATATTCATTGATGCGGTATCAGCTAAGCATAATCTCAAGCCCAGGAAAGGTAAGAGATATTTTGAACTTAAATAGAAACATGTTTTCCCGTCAGATAATCATATGTGTGTGTACACCATTGACGCCATGGAACAGGAAATAGGGTATATTCACGATACAAGTACGAGTAACCTCTTTGACGTACCTTTCTGCAGTGTAAGTCAACTGATCATCGCTGACGTACAGATTAAAATGGAAAATTAGCTTTTGTATATTTCCCCTGCTTAGATTCATAGCGATCTTCAGCACTTTTGTTAACGTCTTATCGGACCGGCAATCCACATAAACATATGGTTCTAATGGGATTTTGATGAAGTTAGACTTCAACATCGATAAGTCAAGAGTTCTCCACAGTAGGGGATCACAAGCAGCCAAACGCCATGTGCTACAAACTTGAGCAATACCAGAAGTCAACTCAAATATGTCAAAAGACTGAAATATCCTCACCAATATGTCGATGTCCATATCCTCCCATCTTCTCCCAATCGATGCACCTTCTTCCATTTAACAAGCTTGACCGAGGAGGCTTGTTGCTTCACAATGCCTACATAAACAACAAAGGTAATTAATAGGAGAAGTCCGCAATTCATCACTTGTTCTTGCGACCTTCTTAATTAATCTTGCAGAAAAATGAAGCCATACCATCCGTTATTAACACTTATTGGCTTTATATTTGGAATTTAGTTTCTCATCTTTAACATGCAGAAAAACACGTCAATACTTTCTATACACATCAACAGACAAATCTCATAACCGTTTCAGGAAAATCGGTCAACCCATTGAAAGTTAACTCCACAAGTGCTTGTAAACAAACATCTTAAAAAAAAAAAAAAAAAACCTTTTAAGATAAGCAGCAGAAAAAACAAGAAGTTGATAGTCACTTTATTCAAAAACACAATATCCGTAAAAATAAAATGTAGCATCCGAAAAACAAAGTTGCAAATACATTGGTTCTCTAAGAATTCTTATTGAGCAGAAATTTGCTGGATGGAAATGAGTTCATGCAATATCATGTGTGTTTGCATCCGGACGACAAGCTTTTCTAACTTAATCACATGATCGTCGTTGACCCGTTACCTGTGTTATCCCTGCAACTTATACTTTTCTATGATTCTATCAAATAGACGTTGTAGCTCATAGACAAGTCAAAACAGACCTCCCCAACAAGTTCAACAGATGATTTTCAACTCAAAGAACTTTTTAAAGTAGCCAAGCTTCTACAAAGTCAGGTCTGAGTTATCAATAAGAGAGTAAGCCCTCCGAGGTATGGTGTGTTTGGCTTTGAAGTTGAACTTGTTTTGCAAAAGCAGTTCTCGAACACAATGGTAAATCCACCGGCAGAGTTGTATAGGGAATCGACAACACCCCCCCCCCTTTTCGACTTTCTTTTTTTTTTCACATGCATTTTTTTGTTTTTTACAAGACAAATCTTATTCTACTGCTACTAATCTAGGAGAAATGGGATGAGACTGATGCAAGGAGTATAGGGCGCCCACCAATTGATTGCCAGTCCATTTGCTACATTTGAAGTGAAATAACACTTCCAACAAAAAAATTGAAGTAGAATAACACTGTTGTCATTTTAAAAATTTTCTTTTTTAAAACAAAACAGAAAAACACTACATTTTGCAATTTTAATAATCGGGACTTTTTTTCGTATACTTAATTAAATTCTACACTTATTTTTAATATACTTAAAGGGGAGTGATTTTCATACCCCCTTTTTTGATATCCACACTCCCTTCTTTGTTTTTTAGTGTTGAAAGTGAATGTATTTTTTTTTTCTTTTCTGAAAGACAAAAAAAAGGAGTGTAGATATAAAAAAGGGGAGTGTGAAAATCAATTCCCTTAATAAATATTTAAAAGTTCATCTTTGTCCCATTTCTTTTTCTCCTCTTAGTTCGGCCCCTCCCAGGTACACATCCTGGCTCCGCCACAAGTTAAATCATCCCTTGAATTATAACAATGACCAACAGGAAAACTAACATACAAAGTTGTGCTTTGCCCGAAGCTCGAGTTTCTCTAATACATGATGGTATAGTTCCTATTCCTAGTAGAACGAATTATTGTTAAATTCCTAACAACCTAAGTCATTAGTACTCGTGGAGTGAGTAGGAGAGTGTGAGAATGTCCTTCATAAAAATAAACTCGGAGCGAGAGTGCCTTCAAAGTTTATATATGTTTGTACACATTTTAAAGATAAAATTCTCGAACATAGAAAAAATGGAGATTTGGTGATAGGTCTACTATAGAGATTTCATAAGCCCACAAGTCCAGCCCAACATTTGGTAAGCCCAAAAATTCACACACCTAACGTAACCTAAACCCTAGGGTACCCTATGAAAGTGCCTAAAACCCTAAACTCTATGAAAGTGCCTAAACCATTAAAACCTTATAATAGAAAAGTGCACCCTAAAACTCTATGAAAGTGCCTAAATCCTAGGGTTCTTAGGGTACCCAACCCTATAATAGGAAAATGTACCCTAAAATCCTGAAAGTGCCTAAACCCTAGGGTACCCTACCCTAGGGAGTGGAATGGGCCTACTACGAACTTTTTAAATGGACTTGACACCTTACAAAACTAAGAGGTGGACTTGTGGGCTTATGAAATTCACATAATGGACCTAAGACCAATTTTTTTTATAGAAAAAACACATTAGTATCCCCCATCACTGGAGAGCAAGTTCAGGCCATCACATCATTTCCACAACCCTAGATCGGTAACCAATCAAACCGCCGAAGTCTTTTACTTCAACTTAAAATCCTGTATCTACTGCCCACCGACACAAAAATCAGCAGTAGCTTGCAATAAAGGTTACCCATAAACGAGTGACATGTTGCCTGATGTGCACGACAGTTGAAAATTTAGTACATGTGGCCATAAATGAATGTATGTGAGGAGATCTAGTATTGAACACGCGAATTTGACTCCTCCTATTGCCAAATTCACCAATCGCCTACCTTGACCAGTGACTTAGGTGACCAAGCCAACAACCAATCCATCTAAAAGCAAGTTGTTAGAGATAAAAATATCGTAAATCTGTTAGTTATATCCTCAGCATGTCCTTTTCGTAAGCAAGCCTAACAAATGCAAGTGCAATTTTTGTGTTCAACAGTTTACACTACGTAGCAGGTGGAACACAGCATCTTGAATCTTCTTGGATATTAAATCAGTAGCAAGAATATAAACTAAAAAATTTCGGTAACTGAGTCGTGCTATTCACCATGGAACTGAAAAACTAAGGAAATGTTAAAGAAAAGCAAGAAATGGCTTGAAATGAAGCCAAATTCTTGTCCTTTCGAAGGTTGGCTACGATTCATCGAAAAGCTTAATTAAAAGTCAAGAACTAGCCAGCCTGTTGTCTGATGTGTTTTGTACATAACCCTATGAATGTTATTAAAGTTAAAGATTCTTATTTTTTTATCTTGGTTCACTTGGGACTTATGAGAACAAAACAAACAATCTGGTTCACTTGGTTCTCCTCCTCCTCCTCCTCCTCCTCCTCCTCCTCTCTCTCTCTCTCTCTCTTAGAGAAATCATGAGACAATCTTGGATCTTTGATCTGAGATTTGAGAGAGAGCTTTGCTTGTTATGACTTGTTATGACTTATGTCTCAATTGTACCCAAAAAAAGGACAAGAAAAAAAAAAGAAAGTCCTAACCTAAGGATAACTAATCTGATTTCCAATTCTGAAGGCAAAATCAAAATTCCGATAAAAAAAAAAGGCAAAATCAAAATTCTTCAAATCCCAAAAGAGATCTACAAATTTCAATTGCCATGCTACACATGTGAAATTGACAATTAAATTACCCATGGAACCTACAATCCAAAACCCACAAACAAAAATCCATGCATGAAGATTTCCCTTTCAACAATTTCAATTATCTCTAACCAGTGCGTCCCCAATTCAGATCTGCCCCGATCCAGCCTTCATTTTGTCAAGGCATAAACAGATAGAGAAACAACCAACCAACATGTTTCTATGCCTGCAAAATTACATGCGTAGAGAGAGCGAGAGAGAGAGAGAGTGGGATAGAGAGAGTGAGACCTGGAGCATAATTTTCTTATTTTCTTGCCGTTAGCAGATCTTTGCCTGTCTGTGTTGTAATCGGTTGAATCTTTTTTCCTTTTTATTATGGGGGTTGGAGCAGTAAAACTGGAGATGGGGAGGAGAGGGAATCAGATTCTTCCAACTATGAAATGACTGAAAAGACCCTGGCCGTTTTAAAGAACTACCTGGTAAACCATGCAAATCTTTGACCCTAGGCTTCTGGTCTTTAACTCTGACAAGCCTGCAGCCACCGATCAGTACACGTGGCACTGACTTTCCATTGGTTCACCGTCAAGTAAGTATAACTTGTGGCCGAGGGGGAAAATTGGGAAAAAATGACATAACACCATTGTTCTGGAAAGTGTACAGACTTTCGTTTTAAAAGTTGTTTTTGAAAAAAAAGATAATTTCAAGTTAAAAAAATTTGCGTTTACGCAAATAATTTTTCTACCAATATGAATTTTATTTGATAGATCTCATAGATTTTTTAAACAATGCAAAAAAAATTAAAAAATTATTTTTTATTTTCATAATATGTGAGTGCGAAATTACGTTCTTTTTGAAAAGAAGATTTAGAAAGAAAACGGAATGGGCTCTACACTTCTCGCAAGATTATAAGTCATCCAGAGAGCGCAAGGGAGAGAGAGAAAGAGTCGGGGTGGGTTCCTCCCCACCCCCTCCGTCACCCCCTTCCCCACCTCCCCCTTCTTTCGGCTCCCTTCTCCGCCCACTTCCTTCCTCCTCACCATTCAATCCTTCATCTCCAGCCTTTCTCCTCACCTTCTCCTTCTCCGCTCTCTCAGCTTAAGGTTATGAAGTGGTTAAGACTATTTCCTTTTAGAGTTGAGATTTTTTAATCTCCCTCCATTTTTGGACTTAGGAACCAGATCTAGGGTTCTAGATCTGATTTTTCTTGAAATCAATGTATCGGCGACGAAGATTGCGTCTGCAGCAGCTTTTACCTTCAGTTTGCGGCAGGAAGAGTTCGAGTTGGAGCGGTGGGTCATCTAGGAGGCCGAGCTTGCTTCGTGTTCATATTTAGTCTCTTAACTTTGGCCTCTCCAACCCCTCCTCACGAGTGTGTTCTCCTCACCAGTGTGTTCGACGGGTCCGGGTTCGGCATCATGGTTCCATGCGGGTTTTTTCTGTTTTCCTTGTTTTTCTTTCTGTTTTTTGTTTTATTTTCTTTTGTTAGTTTTGTATTTTGGGACCGGTAGTGTCCCCTTATTGTACTGTGTATGTTTTGGCTGGGTTTGATTTAATATTGAGATGATTTAGTTTGCTCGAAAAAAAAATTTAAAGTTTACCTCACCCACCGCTCTGTTTCACCACTCCCCTAACCGCTCTTGATTTCACCATCCAAAAATTCTTTTGACAGTGATATTGAGAGCGGTTGGAAAAACGATGAAACAAAGCGATAGGAGTAGACTTTCTGTTAAAATTTAAAAGCCCAATAATTTTAAGAAGGTGCCTTGGGACAAGCTCTAACTTTTAAATTTCTACTCCTAGTTTGGTGGAGTATTTTTTTCCCCTTTCCATTTTTAACTTTTTTTTTTCTTTTATCACGATATGACTAAATTTTATAAGAAGGTGCCAAGGTGGTGGGTAGTCTGGGAAATTCATGGGTTTAAGGATATTCTATTAGAAAATTACGTAGGGAAAATCTTACCATAAATCTCATAAATAACGTAGTTGTCCAAGTATTTATAGGCATTTACATATTGCACATGCATTTGGCAAACTTAAATTAAAAACTCAGCGCAAGATCATATGCAAACCACGTGATTTTAGAAAGTCTATCTCATGGACAATAAATAAGGGCTTGCTATTAATTGCCGAAAATTAAAGGGAAATTACAATTACTTGATATAGATTACCAAAGCTTTTTGCTGGTTCACACAGGTTACCAAGTAAATCATATGCAAAATGGCCACTCTAATTTTCGTATTGTGCAATAATACCGAGTCGAAATATATATTTCATTGAACTCATTTGCTTATCCTTTGTCATTACATGTCTGTGTGTGTATTTTATATACATTCTTATATGTAGGGAATGACTTATGAAAAAAAACACATCAGTAACCGATGGTACATGTTTTTAAAATGTTGGGAAATTGGTTTAAATGGGCAAGATCTGTGTTTGATTATTTTGGCTAATGAACAATTAATGCAGTGAAATCTTATTTGTCGTTTGAGTTAGTACTTGCAATCGCATTAGTATATCAATTACAAATGGCTTTCTAATTAAAATTAGGTCGGATCAGTTGAGATATAATGCTCTTAAAAGCCTAGTCTTGAGTGGTAGGAGTATAAGTTTTGCTTGGGAGATTATAACGAGGGATTCTAAGATGGTGGGGAACCATTTTCTCATCTTTTTGTTACACCAAGTTATTTGAAAAGATGGAGCATTAGTAATTTACAACAATCTAATAATATTGACGTCACCGTTATCCGTTATTAGGGGTGTCATTATCTTTTGGGTTTGATTAATAAGGCTTATAAACAACTGTTCCACCCAGAATGGGGCTAATTGAAAATAAAAATTCATCATTTGAGCTAGTTTTATGTAGACTTTATTTTATAATGTCTGTTGGAGTTGAAACTGTATATGAGATCGTATAGGAAAATTTTTGACGATGAAGAAAGGAAGAGAGAAGAGTCCCATCGCAATTGGTATAATCCGATTTCTCTCAATGTATAATTACTCCCACCCTTTTTGATCAATTGATTTTTTTTAACTAAAGGACTAAAATGAAGAGATTAAATTTTTTCCACCGGCGATGGAAAACCCCATTTTCAACCACCATTTTTTTAGGTCCTACCGCATGTTTATTATTGATCTGAACTATTCATCTTGTAGACCCCACATAATAGTGTATCCATGCAAAAAATAAACTTGATCCGATATCGATAGAGTATCAAAAATTGAATTTTGCTTTGTAAAATAGACAGTTTTTTTTTTAATTATTGACAGAAATAGATGGTCCATTTTATAATCAAAATTCAAATTTAGATATATCTATCGATTTCTGATCAAGCTGATTTTTGGCATGACAATTCTATACTGTGGGTCTTAAATTATGAACAGTTTAGATCACAAGAATAGACACTCGGTGGGGCCCATAATGGGCGGTGGTGGAAAAGTGAGATTTTACATCGGCCGTGAATAGAATTTATTCTCAAAATGAATTATGATTAAAATACTTGGACATCAAATGCTACATGCACACTCACCAATCTCACACCTCTCACAATTATATGCGTGTAGTCTAAACATATATGTGGGGTGTACTTATCATTTTTTATACTCGATAGATTATTATTATTTTTTTGGTCAAAAGGAATAGACATACTCGGTAAATGATTTAAGGTGTGATTGGAAATTGGGGAATGATGTGGAAATAAAAGAAGAAAACTTTTTTTTTTGGGTACGTCGGAATTTAAGAAGAAAACTTTTAACAATTCTCTTTCCTTATTTGGTTTTTAAAGAAAAAGAAGGGAAAATTTCAAATGCAAAATTAAAATTTTTCCTAATTTCTCTTTAATTTTCCCTAACATTTCCTTTTTAATTGTTTTCCCTTCTTTTCCACTTGTTTCCTCAAGTTCCAAACAAACTGTTGTTTTTTTTAGGGAAGATAAATGAACTTCATTGATATAGTCAGAAAAGTATAACGTGCTATTATCATTACAATATAATAATTAATGATTTGTTTGGATTGATGTTTAAATTTTTTTTTGAAAAATAGTAGGGGTAATAAGTGGAGAGAGATAGAGAGAAATGTTGATAGTAGGTTGAATCCAAAGAGAATTTAGAGGGAATTTTTTTTAAAATTCTTTTTGAATTGTAAAGAGAACAAGGCATAAGACACGCCAACTTGAATTGGTAGTTATAAGGATGAATTAGACACAAGATGATAGTTGAGGGGGGATAAACGTGTTTTCCCGTCTTCTCCAATTACATCTCATCATCGTGGGATAAATCCTCGTCTACCTCTTCATTTTCCGCTTCGCAGTTGAGAATCGAAGAAGAAAAAGAGTGAGGAGAGAGAAGGCAAACATGGGCGGAGGAGGAGGAGACCACGGGCACCACGGAGATGCAGGTGATTTCAGGACCAAGGTATGGACCATGACCGGTGGGCCCAACTGCCGGCCCAAGCACTGGAAGCGCAACACTGCCATCGCCATGGCCGGCGTCTTCCTCATCTGCATCCCCATCGCCATGAAATCCGCCGAACTCGAGGTCACCCCTCTCTCGCTCTCTCTCCCTATTATTATGTATATGTTACCTTTCTCTCCATCTGCATATGCGTACACGCATTACATATGCGTCTAGTCGAACACTTTGGTTGCTTTTTGGCGGATGGTCCTGTCTGTTTTGCTGAAGTTGAGATGATTAGATGTTTAATTCTCGGAAAGCGGTTTGCGAGCTTGCTCGATCTGGGATTTGGTATTTGCAATTTTAGTTACCGGAAGTGACAACGAAGATCAGTTTTAGGGTTTTTTTGTTTTTGTTGAGGTAATTGTTTCAAAGGACATCTTTCGCTGTTTGATTCGAGTTCTGGTGTACTGGAGTTGGTCAGTGGGCAGTGACAGTACCATGATCTCGATATATGAATCATGGTATTTGATCTCTTGCTGATCTATGTTTAATGATGCCAGTGGCCTTTGAGTTTGTTAAGGGTTTGGAAATAATGTTGAAGAATAGTTTATGCACTTGAATGGTGGACTGGTGCAGCAGTATAGCTGGCCCATTGTGGCCCGTAGGTCACAGGTTGGATTGTCTGAAACAACCTGTTTGCTTGCAAGGGTAAGGCTGTGTATAGTAATTCTCCCCAAACCTCGCATATGTGGGAGCTTTGTGCATTTGGTACCTCTATTTTAATAGTGTGCGCACCTTGCTAGCGAGTTGTGAATATGAGTGCTTCTGTCACTTTCAAGCAATTACAAGTTCTAACTTTTGAAACTTGGTTAGAAGCAGATATCAAAATAGAGAGAAGTAGAGGACTGTTTTGAGGAAAGAAGGGTGCAGCATAAATTGGATGCTGCCCTTAACCACTTCCTCTATTGTTGTTTATTCTATGTGCACTTTGAAGTTTTAGTTATGCAGCATTGAATTGGATTAAATGGTAGTGGGTTGCATAGATATTGATTATTTTCTTTGCCCAAGGTTCATCCTATTTATTTTGTTTTAAGTTGGAAAGAAAGTTTGTAGTTTGAGCTTGTAACTCATTACTTTCTTGGAAATTGATCTATTTACAGGGGGGAAACTGTGATTGAACCATATGCTCTATGATACACCTTTTCAACATTGGTGTAAAATGACATGATTCATCAAGCCAAACGCAAGTATAAAATCATTGTTGCAGATGTCCATTTATACCTCCCCTAACCCCATTTCCCCGTTTTCATGTTTGACCTTGGTGTGAAATAACATGATCATGTATCAGAAAACAAATAGATCCTTTTTGAGTCAGGCTATTAGATTTTGTGTAAAACAAGTCTTAGGCCTTGTTTGTTTGGGGGTTTTGAGGGAGGTTTTGAGAGTAATGAATGGAGAGAGATAGATAAAGTTTATTGGAGACCGTGCCCAGGGGATTTGAGTCCCCCAAACGAACAAGGTCTAAGAGATTGACCTCTCATCTTATGTGGTTTACTTTTCCAATCCCGTAGCATTCACTTGTCAGTTTTAGGTTATAGAAATGATGCATTTAGGCCGTGGCTGTAACCAGATCCAGTCTTTAGGTTGGATCACTGTGCCATTGTCATGTCAGTTGGAGTCTTTGAACTCTTGCAACTTACTGCAAGACTATCAGCCACACAAGCCCGTTTTCACCTTTAAATGTTATGACTATATCTAGGGCCATAGGATTCTTCAACCATGTCACATTGATTCTTCTAAATTGTGAAGCACTCTTGTAGGAGTCTAGGACACATACACTTGGGTAAGGATATGGCATGGGTGTTCTATATGCATCGTTGGACATGCACCCAATGGAGTTGGTAAGGAGTTGATTTCCTGTGTAACAACGTGTAAGATTTCTATTTTTCCAATGAATTCTGACACATATTTTGGCTGTAGCTGTTTTATACGTAAATTCTCTGACTCTATTGTGGGTTGCAAACATCATCTCATTAAAGACATGTTTGCAAAATATGAAACCAAGCATGTCATGGTATCATGAAGAGTGAGGATTAGATGAATCTTACAAAAATAATGCATCCTCCCCCGTATCCGTGCTGATGTAACATATATTTCTCTTATTGTCTATGCATTCTTCTTGTCTTTTTGTGCATGTCCAACTTCAATAAAATGCACTTATTTTTACTGGTGTTAGAGGTTTTCCTTTTCCAAGGACCACATCATCTCTATGATCTCTCCACATTTTGTCCTCGACTACTACCAGCTTACGCTTCTTGTTCCTCGAGTTTAGTGATGAGCTTCGTATCTACTCATGGAAGAAATGCTTATAGGACAAAATCTCCATGAATGTATTAACTTTTGACTCTGCCATCAGATGGTGTGGGTGTTCCCACGTGCTTGTGATAAGAGTTCTTTGACATACTAAAAACATTTTCTTTTCTTCTTCTGCAGCAACGGCCACATCACCCAGTTCGCCCCATACCTTCGCAGCTCTGGTGCAAGAACTTTGGGAAGAAGGAATATTGATTTGTAGTCGCTTGTTTGGCAATAACATCTATACAAACTTGCTTTTGTCAGAGAACAGTATTGCCTTTTTTGTTTTCGACTCAGGGTTCCTGAATTTCATCAATGTACTGCTGATATATCGCTTGTGGATGAATGTGACATTGTTAGCATCATAAGTTGTTTGAATAAGATAATGACTCTTGGACTTGCCCCTTCATTTTTGCCAGATGGATTGCAGAATGTATGATTAGTTTTCTTTTAGCAAAAGCAAATTGCACTCTCCTCGATAAGGTCTGATGGGTACTCTATTGCTGGACTTTTGGTTGTGAAATAATACCAGGGAAGGTGGACTCTGCTTTATGACATACCAGAGGTGTCCCAGGTTCATCAGACTAGGGATTCACAGGGTTTAGTATTTTCTCTTTTACTTCAAACATTGTTTGGTAGATTGAGGCATCAAGTTCTGTTGTCGTCAGTGGTTTTTATAAGCACCCAAAAGTTTCCCATGGCTTCCGACAGTTTCAATGAAGCTTCCGACAATTTGAATAACACTGCCCCATCCAAATTAGTACTCTCTTCAACTCTCTGCACTTCAAATTCAAATCCCTCTTCCAGTTTCTTTTAGTCTCACTTGGCAACCCCTTCAGTAACCATCTTCAACCACACATAAAGCCATCCAGAAGCAAGTTACCATGAAACCGTGAGTATCATGCAAGATCGGGATGACACACTGAAAGCATCAAACCCAAAACCTAACACAGGTGGACGAATTGGAAGCGCGCGTTTGTGGGGTGGGGGGCTCCTCGATCCAAACTTAATTCCTCTGTGCTTTGAAGTTGAGAACTGAGTTGTATGATCTTCTGTAAGTTCTAGGATCAAAGATGGAGTCCGGGTTTCAAACTAAGGGAATGAATTTGAGGCTAAGTAAAACTCGTACTCCACCCTATGACCAGTCCAACCATCCCAAACGCACAACAGAGTATTATAACCAACAGATACTGAGTCTGAAGAATGATGTATAGGTCATTGGATGGAACAGTGTCGTATGATGACACAAAACGCAGAAAGATTGGAATGACACAAAAAACGAGAAAGATGTATCATTGTTTTGTTCTTTTTGTTGAAAAGTTGTTTGATTTTCACAATCTTTTTATAGCTACACTTTTATTTCTATTTTTATCTTTATGTAATGTGAATTTACGAAATTAATTTGTTACTCTTTCACATTTGGAAAGATAACAATGCAAATTCATACCATAATTAGACCCCCAAAAAAAATGAGAGCGCGGTTATAAAAAGGGAATGAAAATCACTATACCAAATTAGTGGGAAAAAAAAGCTCTGGAATCTGTAAAAGATAAACATTTTACATACAAATTTTGGGTTTTTCAAAACAATAATTTTGGTACCACACGCAAGACAGTGCGGTACACATTGCTCATGTTAGCGTGGGTGTATGTTGGCCTATAATTGTTTTCAAACTGAAGTGAGTGGTGCTAGCAAAATTGTTTTCAAAATTAAAGTTTCCTCTTCCCCAACTTTCCCCCGTCGTCTCTCTCTCTCTCTCGTCGGGGAGTGCAGTGAACTCTGGTACGAAGAAGTAGGGCAAAGATGGGGGTGAAGAACCTGTGGGACATCCTAGAATCCTGCAAGAAAACTCTCCCTCTTCATCACCTCAAGTAAGTCCTACTGTTATTCCTCTCTCTCTCGATTTAGTTGCTCAAATCACATGCCCACTTGTTCTTTCTGCAAACCTAAACTTTATGCCGAAGTACATAAACAGATGTGCATCTTTTTGCGTACGCTCAAAGAATTTGCTCTTGGGTGCTAGGAATAAAAGGGTATGCATAGATTTGTCTTGTTGGATGGTTCAACTTCACAATGTCAACAAGTCCCACTGTCCCCTCAAGGACAAGCTTTATCTCAAGGGTCTCTTCCACCGCCTCCGAGCCCTCATTGCTTTGAATTGCAGCCTTATCTTTGTTACTGGTACTCTAATTTCACCCTCTTTTGCCCTTCACACCCCCCCCTCCCCCCCTTGTCTTTTTTGGTTTGAACTTGTGTAACTAAGCTATATTGTTTATCTGATAAAAACATTTACGTTTTTGATATTTTTCTTGCAATTTCAAGTGGGAATTTTTTATGACGGATACTCATGCAATTAGGTAGATCTCTATCAATTGTTATATTTTGGTATGCAGTGAACTAGGTTAAAAGGAGCCTCCCACCGTAATTAGTTAGCACCTTGGGTCCGTGGAGGTCATTTAAGGCGTTTGAATTTACTAGTAGATATCCAGTTGACAACCAATGTGTCAAAACATTGGATACAGAATTTGGAATATCGATTATATCATCATATGGGATTATATATGGCTCACCATTTGTCAGGCCATTCACCACGGCCGTATTTGAATGGATTTCATCAGCATACAAGATATCTCAAGGAGAATAGCAAGTTTTGTTCAAACATACTAGTCATCAATATTCAAGAAAACTCTGTAATGATAAATGGTTCTTGTGGAGGATAGTGGTTCAATGTCGGTACTAAGCTTTTGACAATAAGGAATTTGTACATTGGAATGTTGCAATAGTAGAACACTGACAGACACAATAGTGTGATAAAGAAAATGCCGACATACGGGGACGATCATGTCATTATGGTAAAAGGCTTCGAGGCTTAGTGAGTTTACTGAAAGATCAACATAATGTAAAGGTCAGCATCCGTACCTCTTAAGTAGGCTAAAATAGAGAGCTTGGCTCTCATTTTCAAGCTTTGAATTTCAGACGAATAAGAATTTCAAGAATATAATTGATTTCTAAGCTTTCCACGAGTTGGTTAGATAGTTTCCGAATGGGGAATATCTAGGACCTATATATTCTCTATTTGTTTATTACTATCTTTTCTTTCCTTTTTTCCATAGATGAAAAAAATCGAACTAGTCAATGATCTTTGTTGTTTCATAGATGGATCAATTCCAGCTATCAAATTATCCACTTATAGGCGGCGCTTGAAGTCCGGAACTGAGGTAGGATTCTTACTGGACAACTACATTCCCTTCATTTGAACTTCTAAGTTTTGAGATAATTTTGTTCTAACTGGAGTTAATGAAGGTAGGTCACACGGGATGAAACAAATACGCAGAAAGTTGCTCCACTTCGAAGAAATATGGGATCCGAGTTTTCTTGTATGATAAAAGAGGCCAAACTGCTTGGTGTGGCTCTTGGGATTCCAAGTTTAGATGGGTAATTTTGATTTTACTCTGGAAAAATCTTTTCTATCCTGCAAAAGTACAAATCATCAGAAGTAAAGATGACAAATAGGAAAGGATTATGGAAGATTAATGATGATTAATATCCCATTCTTCTACTTTTATGTATTTCCTTATTTGATCTTTGAGATGCTCCAATATATGATTTGCATGGTCAACTGTGTGCAGTGCACACATTCCATTTTACCTAAAAACAATAAATGATGACTGAAAGATGACACTTTTCTTCTCCTTTGCAAGAAAATACACAACAGAAGAGACAAAATGAGATGTCGCATATCCGGTAGAAATTGTCTCACTTACCTTCTTACCTTTCATTCGATTGCGTCCCTTCTTGTGGTAGACCGTCTCAGGGTTGGTGCGTCAAGTTATTATCTGTTCAAGTTTGCCTGTTTCAGAGGTCTGCTTTACTTTTCTCATCGTGTTCTTGAGAATAAGAAACATGGGATTTTCAAATTTCATGACCTAAAGTGCGCAATATGACGGAACTAGGAAGTTGTTTTTCAATTGTATAGTTCACCGGCATCTGCCAATATTTCCTTAATTTTGATGCCCAATTAGTGAACCAGAATCCATTTTCACTGGAGCTAAACTTAGTCAATATTAAGTGCATTAAACATTTATGAGGGTAGCAAATGAGTACTTCAATGATAAAAGAAATTCCGTCGTGTTTCTAAGATCACAAGTAGAAGTTGGTTTGCAACGTACACACCTGGGGATGCAATTCCTTGCGATTTCATTACCTTAATATCTGCTTATTGGTTTAACCATATAGACATATGCGTCAGACTTGTCATTGGCATGTTTACAGTTAAAGGAAGAGCAACTTCTGTATATGTATTCTTTTGGGATGACAAGCATCTGGGTGATGCAAGTATTTTAAATTTTAATTCGTGAAAATTTGAATGTTACAGGTTAATTTATAATCTTATAATCATCCTTTCATGTTACAAGTTAATATTAACCCTTAGTTGTACCTTCACCTGCCCAAATCGTGCTCAGGGTTGAGGAAGCTGAAGCTCAGTGTGCATTGTTGAACTCAGAGTCATTATGTGTAAGGAAAACCTGTTTGTGTTTCTTTTGGTGACAATCTCATTGCTGTTGCATTATTTTTGTGGTAATCGTTGCTGCTGGTTTTGTTCTTGTCGTGTCACCAGGACGGATGTTTCAGTTCGGACTCTGATATCTTCCTGTTTGGTGCAAGGACAGTGTATAGAGATATTTGCCTTGGTGAGTATATGCTTTTTCCTTGCTCCTGCAGTATAGAAACCATGTTATCCCTTTGGGCCTTATCATTTCGATTATTTCTTATGTGAGCTAATACTGATGATTTGTTGTGAATAATTTAGGGGAAGGTGGTTATGTAGTTTGTTATGAGATGGCTGACATTGAGAGAAAACTTGGCTTTGGAAGGAACTCCTTGGTAATTTTCTTTCCGGATATTTTCTGATGAAATAGCCCCTAAAATTTTCCCTAGTGTACCACAATGTTTTGATACATTTCAAGTCAACAAAAATAGTTCTCGTTCAGGAAATGCTTCTCTTTAAATACACTACGATGGATTTACATTCTAGCATGTTTTCTTTCTTTACCATGGTCTCCGAAATTATCATGAATGTTTCTACAGCTTTTACCTCTCTATTTAATGTGTTAGCAACTGGTTTGGCTCTTCTATTGTAAATCAAATATTCCAGTTTGTAGCTTATCCCGTGGGATTAAGTCAGTATTAAGTATTATAACTGACCTCTAATCTTCAGATTACGTTGGCCATTTTTCTTGGTAGTGACTACTCCCCAGGTGTTCGTGGGCTAGGCCCGGTAAGTTGAATAATCTGCTGCTTCTCAGTTTATTTGATCTTTTCTCTACTTCTTATTTCAATTTAGGTTTTGTGACGTGTGCTTGGTTGACAGACTCTTAAGCTTTTCAACCTGGTTTGCAGGAGTCAGCTTGCCAGATTGTTAAGTCGGCGGGTGATAATGCAGTTCTTCAACGGCTTGCGTTGGAAGGATTGTCATTTGCAAAGAAGTTAAAGGGTTCAAGGAAACAGGGGTGCAGCTCCAAAGAAAATGAGCTGAATCATGACATTAACATCAATGGTAAAGAAAAGAAAATTAAGGATAGTAGTGTCAATCGATTATCGTATCCTGACTAGAGAAATGTCATTACCTCTCATCAGTATATTTATCAGTGATGTTATCACGGACTATGATTATCTAACAGTTCAAGTACCAGCTTAGCTACGGGTCTTAAGGCAGCTAGGAATAAAGCACTAGTTGGACATTCTTCTCCCATGGGTGATACAACAAGAAGCCAACAAGAACTGACTTTTCAATATCAGGAAAAGTCTATAATTCTAGTCAGTATAATCTATCACATCGTGGCTCAATAGAGTGCCCTAGTACCCTGATTGAGCTACTCCTTCAGAATTAGGCTCCACGTTACCACATAATCTAGACAGGCATTAAAAGGAGACAGCTTTATTTATGTGTTCTTGTGGTCTCTAAATCTTTTGTTGTCTAACTGTTGCTGCGATCCTTGTTTTGGTAGGAAGTGAACATGATTTACAAGGGGAAGATCACTTCCTGCAAGTTATTGATGCATATTTGAAGCCAAAGTGCCATTCAGCTGATTCCGAAGTTGTGCATAGGTTTGCCTTTCACTGCTTCTGTTTTTCATTTGTTTAGAAACAGTGCTGTGAACTTGCTGAGAAGAAGCAGGAAGTGGGAAACATTATGACACCAACTGTTAACTACTACTTTAATATTGCAGGGTTCTTGCTTTACATCCATTTCACCGCATCAAACTTCAGCAGATGTGTGCTCAAATTTTTGACTGGCCTCTGGAGAAAACAGGTCTTTAGATGATGTATTCTGCACTTGCAATCACACAAATGCTCTGCTCATGTTGATTCATGGTTTTATCAGACTTTTTGTGGTGGTTGAAATTATTGAATACATTTTTTTTGTTGACAAGTTGAAAGTCTAGAAACTTGATTATAGTTCAACACCATACAAGTACTATCATTCCAAAACCCGAAATTACAGGTTGGGTGAGGAAGCATGAGATCTTTGAGCATCACTTTTTTCGTTTTTCCAAAAATTGCCCTTCTTGTTCCATGGGGAGGAAAGTTTGTTCTGTTCATTCTCATAATGATAGCTTGTTTGGTACTTGTGGTTCAGACGAGTATATCCTGCCTAAGATTGCTGAAAGAGACTTGCGGCGATTTGCTAATTTGCGTTCTACTTCATCCAAACTAGGAGTTTGTCTTCCATTGGATAAGGTACTATTCGACTGTTCTTTGATCCTTGTAACCTCAGTCATTGTACGGCTTATTGAGCTTTATTCTCCTCTTGACTCAAGTCTTAGAAGGCGTTTTTCCGTGAAGGTTCTTGGGAGTTAATATTACTAGGCTTGTTTGGATATCCCGTAGTTAGAATGTTAATGTGTTTTTCTCGGGGTTTGAAACAAATGCAATTTTTTTAAGGGAGCCAGTACATCCATCCGTTCCTCATGAAGCTAGTTGACCCATTCATCTATGAAGCAATTGCTTAAACAGATTATAGGAACCCGTGGTCATCAAAATCATGACAAAGAACAATGATACAGATTCACTTCAGGAAATGTCCAACCATGTCCAGCATCTATAGCGTGTAATTGTTGAAAGTCGATGTGATACTAGTTGGCTTTTGTCTTTGTACTCCATGGTATCAAAATCTATGTGCCTGCAATTGGTGTGGGCTGACGATTCTTTTTCCAACTGCAGATGCCCGTTAAGTGTCCTGTATCTGGAATCATCAAGCCGAGAAAAGTTCATGGACAAGAATGCTTTGAAGTTTCCTGGGAAGAAATGCATGGACTTAACACCTCTATAGTACCAGCTGATCTCGTTGAGAGGTAATCAGTCTCTATCAGGGTTGTCATTCTTGTAGAACAACTTAATTCGTATAAAAAAATAGGTTGTGTTCCCTTTGAGGTGTTCATGGTGGGCATGTTGAAGTGCTTTTCTAACTTAACTTCCTGTTTGAGTTGAATGAATGATGTTCCATTCTGCTTTTCTCATAAAGAAAATCCAGGCAAGCCATTTCAAGTTCATTTGGCATTTTTTGAGAACAGTAAAGGAATTCTATTATTTTCAATCAAGCCTAGGAGTGAGTGATAATCTCTTAAAACAATGATCTCTTGTTAATAAACTTTTGTTATAGATGTAAATGAGATGAATTAGTTCCACTTACGTCTTACGTCATTTTCTTATTATACTGATGTAAATATTTGATGCAGAATATTTTTTAACTATGGTAGGATAGAACCGTACCTTTCAATAATGGAAATTCTAATTTCTTCCGTTTCCCCCTCAGTGCTTGTCCTGAAAAGATTCTGGAGTTTGAGGAGCGAAGAGCTCAAGGGAAGAAACAAAATCATCGTAAACCCAAACCAAAGAAATCAGAGAACAGAGCACCCCTGAAAGAAATTGACTTAAAACTCCAAAACCTGCTTCTTGACATCGAACTTGAGAGCAATGCCAGACAGAAAGCTTCTTTATCCATGGAAGCAAAATCGACAGACGGAAATGCAGTGATCAAAGTTGATCAAATGAAACAAAACCTGCTTCTGCTTCCTACTGAATTAGAAGGCAAGGTTGAAAGGAACAATGTGTCAGGACGCTACCCTATGGGTCCACGTGCGGCAACAACTGAAGTCATTGACCTCTTGAGCCCTTCCCCTTCTGTGCCTAGTCGCATGGTTTCAAAATGTCAACGAGCCAGTGTTGACTGTATTGAAATAATCGACTTAAGTGAGTCAGAAATTGAAGCATCTCCTGAGCATGCAAAGAAGGCAAGAGAGTTGAGGTGGTTCTTAGCTAGCATTAGACAAGACTGTTAGTTGCCGACTATAAAGGAAGAATCATGCGTAGCTCAAGAGCATTATGTATCTATCTTTGATTTCTAGAAATCGGGTGTAATGGCGCGTGTAGTATGCTTATGTTAGTCTTCAATGGTGTTGAAATAAAATGGCTGCTAGCAATGTTGCAGATAACGAGCCTACACCTATTATCATTTGTTTCCTTATCCTATTTTAATCTGGCAAATAATATCATTTGATTCTAGTATAAACCCTCAGGCAGTGCTTTATAGCTGTGCCAAGTCTTTGGATAAATTGTTTTCCTGGCTTCTGTTTACATACCTGAAGGGCATGGAAATGCAATGTAGAAATCAACTTCTCCAGGGTAAGTGTTGGCCAAAAACAAAAATGAACAAATTTAGGGATAGTAAATTGTTAATAACCAGCCTATCATAGTGCACTTGTAATTTCTGAGGCAATGCAAAAAGAAGATGAAGAAACACCAAATCCAGAGCCACTGCAAGAAGAGACCGATACACATCTGGGCACGACAATGCAAATTAAAGAAAATAATAAGGTGAACACCAATGGAAAAACCACCCGATGCACAATGCAGTCTTGTGCCATCATTTTGCAAGCAACGAGGTTTCACTAGCCCCATTTCTCATGAAGGAATTCAGGAACTCCCAGGCGCGTGACTGAAATAATATGGTGGAGATGGTTTCAATGTCGGCGTAGAAGAGTACGACAGAAATTGGGACCAGAATAATCCTGATTGCCAGGAAACAGTGATGTCAAACCAGGGGATGAGACTGATACAAATCTGGGCACAACAATGCCAATTGCAAGAAGAAACTGATACACATTTGGGCACGACAATGCATATCAAAGAAAATAATACGGTGAACATCAATGGAAAAACCACCCGATGCACAATGTAGTCTTGTGCCATCATTTTGCAAGCAACGAGGTTTCACTAGCCCCATTTCTCATGAAGGAATTCAGGAATTCCCAGGTGCGTGACTGAAATAATATGGTGGAGATGGTTTCAATGTCAGCATAGAAGAGTACGACAGAAATTGGGAACCAAATAATCCCGATTGCCAGGAAACAGTGATGTCAAACCAGGGGATGAGACAACAGACGGAAGGATATCCATTCCCTTACTTTCAACAAGCTGATTGTGGGATCCTAATGAGAGAGAGGAAGAAGGTAACCCTAATCCCTCGTTTATTTGGAAGGAGGATTGTGCTTCAGGCAGCATATATCCAGGTGGTTCAGGCAAAGCTCTCAATCTTAGGGCATTAGCAGAAATAGCTGCAATTGGTCCAGGGTACATAGGAAGGTGGTTCAAATGGCTCGGGACATTATTAACACAAATAGCCGCAGGTGGTCCAGGGGTACATTGGAAGGTGGCCCAATCCTCCCTGTGGAGATGGCCGACCTGCCACCCTTACTGCTAGCATCTTCCCTTCCATTTTTAGCCCATGCATATGGGTCACAGCCATGGCAGCATCAATGGAGCTTTCAAATTTAACAAAACCGTAACCTTTACTTAGACCGGTATTTCGATCCATAATTACTTTCACCTCAGTGATCTTACCAAATGGGCAAAACAATTCTCTCAACCGATTTTCATCAAAAGCTTGAGGAAGATAGCCCACATAGAGGTCTACATCACTGGTTTCTCTGTCGGGTTTGCCGTTTGTGTTTGCAGTCGAATACAGACAACTCAACGAGGGATGAAAAAAGCTTCCACATGTTGCACATGTGATCACCATTTTGAAAGTAGATTGCTGGTGGGGACAAGCATAGCCTTTATGCCCTACCTCCTTGCATACCCTGCATGCACTACCTTGCAGTTCCGCAAGCTCCTCCAACTGGGCTCGCTTGTGGTCATTCATACCCTCATCTACTGGAATTAGCAGTTTCTCAACCATTTCGACTGCTGCATCAAGAGACTGCTGGTTATCTGCTTCTATATGGACATGCAAGTCTTCATTTTCAGATTCAGAATTTTTTTTATCAGGTCCTCTTGCAGACCCCTTACGCTGCAGTAGAATCCTATCTCCAGTTTCCTTCTCCAGCTTCTTTTGTGTGTTCCCCCTTGGGCCAATTATAAGAACAAAAAAATTATATGTGGGATATTCTTTCACCGGTATGTAAAGTTTCTTGAAGAACTTCGGCAGCTTGTAATCGGGAAGAGCATTGAAGATTGGGTTATCCGTAACCAACTTTAAAATGACCCTTCTGCGTTCTCCTTCTAGCTTCTCGCGAAGCCTCGCATCTCGCGTATTTGTTCTTATACCAAGGTTATTGTACTTTAGCTCGGGAGAAGGGGACCTTTTCTCCTCCGGCCTGTTGTCATGAAGCTCTGAACTAAGCAGCTTGCTGTTTAACTCTGAGAGTCTAAGTTTCAACTTCTGAATTTTTGGATCCATATCGTTTCCAACCAACCCTCTGACAAAATTGGGAAGTTGAATGGGGCCAAGCATTTTTAAATCTGATACCTCACTAGCCCACCTGGTTTTCCTTCTTTTACTGGTCTCGTTGCCTTCTTCAGTTTTCCCATCATTTTCATCCCATCTACTACGCCTTCGTTTTCCAGAACTTCCAGTATGCTCCTGCTGTTTATCAGCATCTGATTCTGCTTTGCATGCTTCCTCCTGTCTGAACTTATTTTGAATGACTTGACACAGCTCCGAATCACTTGTCATGTCCAGTGACCTCTTGTTTTCTCTTGATTGGTAGCCTCCTGATGGGTGATCATTTCCATCGATCTCACCATGAGAAGACGGTTTCGATATTATCTCTTTCAAAGTGTCCTCATCTGGTGAAACGGACTCCGCAGGTTCCTCAGCTGACTCTTCAAATGGTTCAACACTTGATTCCTCCTCTGGGTCTTCTTCTTCAGAGCCTGTTTCCCGATCTTCTTCAAGTTCCTCTTCTGCATCCTCTTCACATTCCTCTTCTGGGTCTTCTTCAGACTCCTCACTGTCATCACTATCACTCTTAGGAGAAGATTCAGGGACATGTTCAACAACAGGCTCCTCCATTGGTTCCCTGACTTCAAAGTTGGAATACAAGTTCATTCTGGAACTATATGAAGCTTTGGGTTTCCTCATTGTACCTGCATTATGAAAGCTATGATTGCTAAATAAAAACTGGAGTGCTGCATTCAAAAGTAAGCAAACAAGTAAAACACTCTAAACATAGAAGAAAGACCACTGTTCATGGAAACAAGTACCAAGTGATACGAGAGATAATGTTACATCGATAGAACAATAAAATGAGATCAGCTGAAATGGTCGAGGAAAATTTGAAAACTTCAAAACATTCAAATAAATTTACTAAATCTTCCAAATGATGGCAAACATATAACAAAATTAACAGATATAGAATCACGCTTCGAATATATAAAGTGCGAGGTTAGTGTATTCAAAATTACTTTTGGATCAGCATAACCACCATTTAAAAAGACTATTAGGTGCAAAACTTATCCCAAAAGTAACGCACAAGGAACAACAACGTTCTGTTTGAAGAGGCAGAAAAAACAGGTGAGTTGTTTAGCACAAGATGAATAATGTATCAAAGTAAGAAAATGTTCCACCTTGCAGCTATACCATTTCAGAGTCATCTAAGCTACATCGAACATACGTTTCTAAATGGCAAGCACCAATGTCCTAAAGCAAGATATATCTGTAAGACTACAACTAAAAATCTGTTCCTAAGGCTCAAACATGCCACTGTTCGAAAACACCAAAATGGAGTATGAGAGTATCCTACACAGAAGAAAAGAACATTATCTCAGTTCATTGAATAACATTTCCTGAATACTCTAGAAATCCTATGAAGGGAGTGAAGCATTGACATTCAACAACCTAAGTGGTTCAAAAAATACATCCTCCTCACTCATCATCTTAAAATATAGACACAAGTAATTTAGGTGTGCAAGTTAGTGTTGAGATCTACATATTAGATTTACTCAAACACCAGACCAAAGCCTACATATAGTGCTTCCAGTTAATTGTTCTACCCGTGCATTTACTTCAACAAGATAAACATATTCTCCATCACATCTTGTCAAGGTTTCATTACCAACATCTTAGCAGTCTTCATGACAGATTCTCAGTGATAAACACATCCTTGTGCAGTGGATTTCCATAAGATGAACAATTATTTGAAATACACGAAATTTAAGAGATGAGTGTTTAGGGGCAGACACATGGGGGTGCCCAGTCCCCGCACGGTTATATATGTTTTCACTTATTATACTAGTTTTTTAGGATAATTTTGGAAAAAAATTGTGGGATTGGCTCCCACAGATCCCTTCAGCGCAAAAAATTCCAAAACTTCTCATATATGCATAGTAAAACTCCCTAAAATTCTCAGTTATCAACCATTGTTTGGTTTCGTTTATAAAATCAAATGACACCAACGTATACACGCTTAATCTCTACCTCATACCTTGTAATTACCGATGCATACTTATGATGCATACATTTTCGATATCAATACCCAAATACACGTGATTCAGGCCCCCCGCTAAGTACAAAACAAGCGCCACCGAGGAGTAAAATAACATTATCGACCATTTCAGATAGAGGTAAGCAGGAATTTAGATCTACATGGGTTCGCAAAAACTTATAAATAGAGCTTGTTCTGGAAACCAATTCAGTGACGAGCGGAAAGAAAATCTAACTCCTCAGGATTCTTGACTAAAAATCAAAATTGCATTAACTTCGACTGCACCCACAAAAATTGCTTGTAAACGTACAGATTGGACTCCATGTTTGTGAATAGAGATTACTCCGCATATACGTGTAGGTAGGGATAGGAGTTCATAAAGAGAAAGGAAAAGACCAAATTGAAATGGGTACCTGCGATCGTTTCATTCCTGTCATCGGAAAACCATTATGCTACAATATCATCAATCTCTCTATCCATATCTCGGAGACAGATTTACGTATATATAGTGTATATATATTCCCGGGGGAGGGGGGGGGGGATGGATAGGATAGTTATCAGATTAAGGGGTCCTTTTGCATTTTAATTAAGTGGAAAGCTTTTTTTTGTTATTATTTTAAGGCTCTGTTTGGAACTTAAGGAAAGGAAAAGAAAGGAAAGGAAAAGAAAAGGGAAGGAAAATGAGAGGAAAACGAGAGGGAAAATTCACTATTCACCACACTCAAAATCTTTATTTTCTTCTCTCTTTCTCTACAACCAAACAATAGGAGGGAAAATTCTTTTATTTTCCTTTCCTTTCCTTTATTTTCCTTAAGTTCCAAACAGAGCCTAAAAAAATTGACATTTGTTAATTTTTCCTCGATTTTTTGAGGAAAATCTAAAATGTAAAACCTTACAATTTTTTGAATAAAGGCAATTTTTTTTGGCCTATGGCTTATTTTTATTATTCAAAAAAAAGTTTGATTTTTAATCGTGTTTTTTATTTTTTAGACACGTATGATTAAACAATAATCTTTAAAAAATTAAATAAAAACTAACAAATATAATTTTTTTGAATAATGACAACAAAGTTTCTGCCTTAATTAAAATGCCAAACCACCCGAGTATCACCTGTCCTGACTCTTTTCTTCACCCAAATATGCCTAGAGATTTGAGTCAAAAGCTTAATTTGAATAAGATATCGTCAAGCCTTAGTTTACCCAAATTTATTATTAAATGACACGTTTGTAATTAATAAATGAAACATTTGTAATTGTAAATAATGAGAGTTAATTAATAAGTGACATACTTGTTGAGAGTGAAATAAGGGTTTGAGAAAAATAGATATGAATTTGGGTCTCTTCAAATTTGAGTGAGAAAAAAGGTAAAATTCAAAATAAAATGGGTAGGAAAATGAATATGCATTGGAGATGAGTTTTTAGACTTTTTACTCAAATTTTAGTTACAGATAATAAAATAGGTAATGATTGAAGATGTTCCAAAGGGTTTAGGATTAAAAGTTTGAGTTATCAAAATACCCCACCCAAATTTTATTTATTATTTATATACATGTTTTTTAATATTATCCATAATTAATTATTTATGTATAGATACTTAAAGGTGGCAATTTGAATCCAATCATCCAACTTTATGACCCCATCCAAATTCATTCAAGTTCACCCATATTCAAATAAGTATGATTTTTAATTGGATTAATAACCCCACTGATTTTTGCAACACAACCCCAACCACCGCGATTTGCCCCCGGCCCCGCCTCCGCCTGTGCCCCACACCCCGAAGCTCACCGCCAACTCAACCTCTCTCTCCACCGTCTCGATACCTTCCTTGATCACCTCCTCCGCTTCCTCCTCGACCTTCTTCAGTTTCTTCCTCAATCCGAATAGCGGTATGTCCTCCGTCATCGATGGCAACTCCGCCGCCTTCAGCGTCATTGTCGTTAGTTTTCAATTCGACCTATTGTTCTCCGATTTATTCGTACTCAGCATTTTCGTTAGTCTTCCGTGCTTCCCAAAGAAATGGGCTTACCTTGATCATATAACTGATTTTTTGAAGAAACTCTCAGGTGTTTTGCCAATCTTTGTCGTTCACTCATCAATGAAATTTGGAGCATTAATCTTTGAGACCGAGGTAGCAATTTTGACTGCGTAATCCTTCTTCACTTTCAGGTTTCAATCACTGTGGCCACTTTCCATATGTAGTTTTTTTTGATAAGCACTTTCCATATGTAGTTGTTCGGTCAAAACTCAAATTCTAATAGTTCCTTTGCTCGTGTGGTTTAGAAACTTAATGCAACAGTGCTAGAATCAATTTTGCATAATGCTTATCCGAAAAGTATTTATGACAAAAAACAGTCTTTTACACTTGTGGCTAGAAGGATTTTCAAGAATAAATAGTGGGTTATTTCCCAAAAACAAAATCTTGAAAAAACGTGATAAATTAAAGTAGTCTGGAAGACTAATTCTATAACAGCAATCGAATAGGGATCAATGTCAACGACATAGATTATTGATGGCTGGGAAAATGGTTGTCTTGACAATCAGAGGGCTGGAAGATATGTTTGCACCTTTATTGCAGAAGTGGGTTGGCATAGTAAGATTGAAGAAAGTACATGCCCAAATTGTCAAGTTCTCGTTGGCACAAAGCAGCTTCTTGATGACAAAAATGGTGGATATATGTGATAAGAATGGAGAAATAGAGTATGCAACTTTGCTCTTCAAACAGATGGTTGAGCCAAATAATTACTTGTACAATGCCATGATTAGAGCTTATACTCATAGCCACTTGTACATATCCACAATCAATGTTTACAAGCAGATGTTAAGAGACGGAGACCCACAAGGTAAAGACCCGATTTTTCCTGACAAATTCACGTACCCATTTGTGATCAAGTCCTGTGGAGGTCTTTTGTGTTTTGACCTGGGTAAGCAAGTTCATGTGCACGCTTGTAAATTTGGGTGGAAGTCCAATACGGTGATTGAAAATTCATTGTTGGATATGTATATAAGGTGTGACAATTTAAGTGATGCACACAAGATGTTTGAGGAAATGAGCGAGAGGGATGTAATATCATGGAACAGTCTCATTACTGGGCATATTAAATTGGGCCAGGTGAGAAGAGCTAGAGCAATGTTTGAGGAGATGCCAGAGAAGACAATCGTCACTTGGACGGCAATGATTTCCGGGTATACGCGAAATGGGTTTGATGCTGAGGCATTGGATGTTTTCTGGAGAATGCAAATGGAAGGAGTTGAGCCTGATTGGGTCAGCTTGATTGCAGTTTTGCCAGCATGTGCGCAGTTGGGAGCTCTTGAGCTTGGGAAATGGATTCACTTCTATGCAGAGAAAAATGGGATTTTGCACATAACCTGTCTTTGTAATTCTCTGATTGAAATGTATGCAAAATGTGGAAGTGTAAACCAAGCGTGGCAGCTGTTTGATGAAATGCTAGAAAGAGACGTGATATCTTGGAGTACAATGATTGGAGGATTAGCAAATCATGGAAAAGCTCGTGAAGCAATTGTACTATTTCAAGAGATGCAGAGAGCAAAAGTTGAACCAAATGAGATCACTTTTGTCGGACTTTTATCAGCTTGCACACACGCAGGATTTTTGGATGAGGGATTAAAGTACTTTGATTCTATGAGAAAATATTATAACATAGAGCCAGGGATTGAACACTATGGTTGTTTGGTTGATCTCCTTGGTCGAGCAGGGCACATTGATCGAGCACTTGAAACCATAAAGAACATGCCAATGGAACCCGATTCAGCGATTTGGGGTTCTCTGTTGAGTTCTTGTAGAACTCATAGTGATCTTGAAGTAGCTGTTATAGCGATGGAGCAACTTCTAGAGCTTGAACCTGATGATGCAGGGAACTATGTCTTGCTTTCGAACATATACGCAAAACTTGGGAGATGGAATGGCGTGTCGAGGATGAGGAAACTCATGAGAAGTAAGAGCATGAAGAAGACTCCAGGGGGCAGTGTGATAGAGGTCAACAATGTGGCTGAAAAATTTATATCAGGAGATCGTTGTAATCCATATACAGAGGTTATCTACTGGATTCTGGAGCTGCTGGCTTTGCACCAAAGTGGATATGGTGATGTGCTTGAAACTCTGCCGGAGGATGCAAGTGAAAGTATATGACCGCGGGAAAGTGTAAAACTACTTTCACTCTGGGCTCTTGATCTCTCTTTTCTTGTTCTAGTGTAAGAAAGTGGTGCACGTAACTAGTTGTGTGTACTAACTCTTGTGTGAGAGAGTTGTGTGTACTGACTCTAGCGTTTGGGTTTCGGACTGGGCACTTTTGTTGCCTTGCTCCTTGTTCCTATTAGTCTTTGTTATCTTCAAAGATTAATAATAAAAAAAATCGGCATTCAAAAAAAACCTCGTGTGAGAGAGACTCAATGCCTTGTTCTCTTCACTTTTCAAAAAATACCTCTTAGATTCCCCCTAGATTCTTCCTACTTCCAACATTTCTCTCTCTATCTCTCTCCACTTATTATCCCTATTATTTTTCAAAGAAATTTTCAAAAACCAAACCAAACACAGCATTAGTAAGGTGTCCAAAGTTTGTGTCTTCCTAGTTGTGTGAATTAACTCTTCTGCAAGAGAGTCATCCTTTGTGAGTGATAGTGTGTGTTGTTTGTACACAAATTTAGTGTACAAAGTGTTTGTAATCAATAAAGTTTTATTTACTTGTTATGTTCAACTCTTAAAAGTCTGAGTTATGTAGCTTGGGTTAGTCCCAAAGAATTAGCAGAGTGGTAAGCTGGGCTGAGACATGCCTCATCAGGTGTAGGTCATGAGTTTGGTGACCTGCACATGTGGGATGAGCAATTGCACGAACCAGGGGCATGAGCCTAAGATATTCATCACAAAAATTAAAAGAAAATAGGCATAGCTCATTGTTTTGGATGTATGATACTGTACATTTTCTATAGCTCATGTTGGATTGTTTTATATGACACGCATTTTGGCTTTTCTTTTTATAGCTAAGAATGACCCTTCCATACTGATTGCTTTCATTACATATTTTCTGAAAGCACAGAATGGCCACTTGGAAAAGAATCAGACACGCATCTAACCGTTCCAGAGAGATGGCAGAGGAGGTTGTAGGACAAGATGTGATCACCAGAGAATTCAACAGGTGGTTGTGTGAAGCAAAGTCTCACGTCTCTTGGGTACCAAAGTAATATGAAGAATATAGGAGTGAGGGCACCCTCACTTCAATAGCTAGCTTTTGGGGTTAAGTTCTACCCAAGACCGTGTAACAGGTTGAATGCAATGATTGTTTTCATCTCTGGGATCATTATAGGCTGGCGTGGAATGAAGCTCGAATGGTATTTGTCCAAAGACTAATCCAGGTTCTGAATCTGGAACTTGAGTTGCTTGACCTGATTTTGGCATGCAACTGTCAGTCAGTTATTGCATTGACTTGTGTCGTAGACTTGTATGCCCTCCAGAGGGCTCAGTTGTATCTTCCATAGGGTAGTCTCATCTTGACTTGCGTCGGAGACTTGTACGCCCTCCGGAGGGCTCAGTTGTATCTTCCTTAGGGTAGTCTCACCAGATACCGATTGGGCATGAGGCATTCAACTGCCGGAGGCGCACGTGATTTTGGTCTTGATTGCCACAGTGTAAACAGATCATTTTTTTTTGGGTCTAGATATTGGACTTGGTAATATCTCATTTGATATGAATTTAAGCAACATGTAGATAAAGTTTACAAGTTATTTGATGCTTCATTTGAAGCTGTAAAGATTGTAACTGTCCTTGGATTTATGGTTTGTTTTGAGAAAAGTAGTGTACAAGGAAATGTTTCATACTATGTCAACTCTTATTATTCTTGTTTTCTTTGCGCAACAAAGCAAAAGAAGAGGCATATTGGAGCTTACAAGTTCCTAACATCATATGGCAGATAACATGGCCATCGTTAATGTGAAATTCCACTCATTTCATTCTTGGAACTGTACAATACAGAGCATAACTTACACAACTCTAAAGTGAAAATACATAGGGATTTCTACGCCCTCAAAAACAAGATCTTGCTATGGCTTGCCACTTTCAGACTCACTTGTATCGACATCTGCACATGACTAATTACAAAATTTGCAGCTTATCCAATCAATTTGGTAGGCAGTCTTCG
Organism: Rhododendron kiyosumense; assembly: GCA_019656275.1. NCBI lineage: Eukaryota > Viridiplantae > Streptophyta > Magnoliopsida > Ericales > Ericaceae > Rhododendron > Rhododendron kiyosumense. Next base: position 68,184 of record BPLS01000693.1, on the reverse strand, counting down.
TGCTGCTATACGAAAATTCGCCAACTGTCTTTGCCCTTTGCAAGGGAAAAGATTGAGAAGAACACAATACAAAAATTGCAGCAGAGAAGACCACACTTTTAAATGGTCTTATACTCATTGATCAACTCCATTCCAATGCTTCTAGCACGTTTCAGAAACTGGAAGCAATTTGCTAGGTCACCGTCCCCCAAAGCAGAGTTGATGTTTTCGAAAAACACCCTGTAATTGTCAGTCAATTCTTCTATCTCAAAGCCTGGCGCAAGCGGACAATCTTGAGATTTCAAGACGTTCTCTTGTGTTTCTGCATTCTTGTCCCGTGACTTCAGCACCAGTCTACTTTCCTCTCGTTTGCCTACTGCTACCTCCAACTTTGTAGCCATGACAATAGCTCGACGAATACACGAAGGAGGTAGCTGCAAAATGAAGCAAATTTAGCACAAATTTATTGAAGACGATAACTAAGCACATAGGTTTAGAAGCAACTTCAAATTTGGTTTGGCATCATTTAACTCGTTGAAGTACAGATTGGACGATTTGGATAGCTGGCCAAAGAGCGCTATTTTTTTCAATTGTTTGAAAGAACCAATATCCATTCCTCAAATTCATCATTTCTTTCAAAGCTAAAGTCTCTTTTTGGCATGCTACAATGGCATTTTGACAAATTTTGCAAGATTACACTCTGGGCTGCCAAGGTCATTTTTCCACCTATCCCATAATGGCTGTAGGATCCCTTGACCATCTTCTGGAGATATGCACAACAGACATAGCTACAATGATGCTGACGTGTCAAGAAATGACTTTCCAAATTTGGGACAAGAAATGGCAAAGCCATTGGAGTGCTTTTTTTTTAACCTCTGCCCAAAAATGGCTTTGGCAAGATAAATGGCATTGGATATGCTCTTAAATTCCAATATTTCGAAGTCTTTCTGCTTTAGTCTAGAGCTGTCAAACAATTGGGCCCAGAAAGAGAGAAGATGGCAATTTACCTGTGCAAGCTGAGCAACCTTAAATCCAAAACTCCTCTCTGAAACACCAGGCACAAGCTTATAAAGGTACGTGACATCTTGATGGTCTATTTTATCACCATTCTTATCATTTGAGTCCATCACATCTGTTACACTCTGTGATGTCATGTATGAAACATGGTATGCCCCCACAGAGCCTGGAAATTCGTTCTTGATGTCGACTATTTTTGGGTAATGGGTAACAAATAGAACCATGCATCTTTTCTGTGCGAGAAGATGATGCAATGTAGCATAAGCAATTGCAACCCCATCATGTGTACTAGTGCCTCGCCCAAGCTCATCAATGATAACTAGAGACTGGGGAGTGCAATTATGGATTATGGTGGATGCCTCGCTCATTTCTTCCAAAAAGGTGCTCCGTCCTTGCTGGATACTGTCAGAAGCACCCATTCGTGTGTGGATGCCATCAAGCACGTGCAGTTTTGCTGATGACGCTGGGACAAAGGAACCAACCTAGAGGGATCAGAGACCAGAAATTTATTATAAAATGTTTTGCCAAAAGAAAATAATAACAATAACTTTTCAAATCAGAATAACAGTTTCCGCCCTTACAGTTGGTTGTACAGAATACATCCATTTCTGAACATAACATGATAGTTCTCAATAGTATTGGAGCAGGATAAATGCTGAACTTTAAGAAGGGGTTTATTCTAACTTACGCACATATAAGCAAACTTGTGCCTAACAACAATGGACTTCTTCATTAGCAGGGGAGAAAGTAAACTGTTTGTGCCCAACTGAAAAATGGGGATTAAACCAACCTGAGCCATTATGGCAATCAGAGCAACTTGGCGAATATAGCAACTCTTCCCTCCCATATTTGGCCCTGTCACTATCTGACAGAACTCTCCTGCTGCATGCAAATGTGTGTCATTTGGGACAAAATTATCTTGCAATATAGTCTCCATAACCTGGTAAAAAACGATTTTTGTGAGCAATGAACTAGGGGATCACATTGATTCAGAAGTCAGAACTAACAATCACTGCAAACCTAGAAGGAAATAATACTTCTTTTCTAGTTTTTGATAATTTCAATTTGACCAATTCAACAGCTGTAGTTATCAAAGAGAGATCCCTGGCCACGATCAAAGTGTAATGTTAAGCCATCTAAATATGCAATCCACAAAGCCTTATTAGGCCAATAATGAAATCGCAAAGACAATAGGGTACATAGATTATTCATTAGACCACCAATCCAACGGAATTAAATGGGAAGTGAAAGAGTAAAGTCAGAGACACCTCATAAACCATACCATTTCTGCAAGTTTAGGGTGCTCCACAACCAAGCATATTGTAGGACCGACCACACTTGCATGTATTCCGTGGTTTATGGTGTGATTTATAAGCATAAATAAATTTAAGCAAACAAACTCATAAAGTTGGCACTAATGCAATAGGCTATTCACTAAAGAAGTGGTATTTGGTACAAGTAAAATCTACAATAACAATTTTCCAAACACATTAAGTGACAGCCTTCGTAAGGTACTATCACAGCAAATACTCCTACCAGCTCCCAGGTGTCCAAGGAGATGGCCTCATATTGCGCACGTGAAGTATTATCTAACCTAGTTGGGCACTTAACCTCCTAGACATTGATTTGAATAAAAAGAGGAACAGTCATACAATTTAAGTTTCTCATTTTTAGCACACAAGACACGAGTCAATGTCAGCTAACATACCGGATGACGACCAGCAGAGATATGTATCTGAACAGGTTCAGCATCATTTACAAAATCTGGACGAATATAGTTCTGCCACAGAAAGTTAAGGAGATAATTTAAAGTCAGAAGTTGCAAGATGAACAATCAAAGTTCTTAGGGTCCTTCGATATATAAACCTTATTTCTTGAAAGTATAGCAAGTGAATGCAGACAGTCCAAAGCAGATAGTGCTTGAACAGCAGATTGGAACTCTCCATAATATTTACCAAAGGCCTTAAGAAAGCCATCCCAGGCACCTCGGCAGACAACACCAAGCTCCTCTTGTGCCAGTGTTAAATGGTCCAGGGCAGTCGATACTTCCGGAGGGTGATAGCGAATTGTTTTCTTAGTGCTATTTACTTTCACCCAGTCTAATGGTACCTTGACATCTGATGGCATCTGCCATTAAAGCTACATATAGTTAGGCCACACATACGCCAGTTGAGTAGAGATCAGATAATAGATGATAACGACACCAAATAAGCCAAACAAGAAGTAAATACTAAACATTTATACTACGAACTCTACTAAACAAGCAAAACAGGTTATGCTCGACAAAATATATCACTGCAAAACCAGTGCTTTAACAAACTTAAAAGATTCCTTAATATCAATGACATGGCATCATATTAAGATGCAAAGAAACAGTAGTTCCCTAAACTAACAGACTCTGCAAACCATGGAGAAAAGTGTAATGGAATAGAATGAAAATTTCAAAACTTAAATCGGGAAGAATACTCTACATGGAACTACCTCTATCAAATGCGTTGTGCCAGCCACGCTCATGAACTCTAATTTATGCATTCCAAGCTGTTTGTGGTACAAAACAATCATTGAGTCCAATTTCTCTTTTGCCAATTGAACTGTTGTTCCAGCTTCAGCAACCTGCACAAGGATTGTTTAGCAATGATCAGGGGAAATGGGTGAAGGTTACATGCAGCAGAAATCCAAAAGCAAGGTTGCTCATAAAACCTCCGGGAACTGTCCACTTGAAATGTTGAATAAATTCAGAAGATCGCCTCGATCAGCAGCTTCTTTATTCAGGGCAGACAGAAGTTTAGCCGCATTGCTAATAACACTAGATGATGAAGCTGTCAAAATCAACTTTCTCAACAACACGGAATGCACAGTTTTTCTTGACACACTCTTACTTTTGCCCTCTTCTTCAATGTGAAGTTGCTGAAGTTGTTTTCCAGCTACTAAGAGAGCTTGAATGACTGCCACAAACTGTAACATCAAGTCATGAAGACGGTAACCAAGCACAATCGAGGGCATAGAACAACAATAAGCAGCTGTTTCATGCTCATAAAACGTCCTTAGTTTAAATGAATTCAGATTAGAAATATACCATCACTCTTCGCATTTAATTTTAGTCGGTTTTGATCCAAAGAAACGAAAAGATTTGAAGCAAAAGTATGGAAATAAACAAGTAAAAATAATAGCTAGTTCAGAAAATGTCTCTCTAACATAGTGCTGAATCCAAGCACCATCTGATTATATCAACACTGAATAGCACAAAGGACTATCCATTTAGCCAGTCTTCAGTCTGTCAAACATTATATTAAGAGCTGAAAAATATATTGCACAACACTCTGCTCATAACATTCTATTGACCAATTGAAATATATGGCGAAATTGTGTTCAGGGTGCCAAAAAACCGAGCATATAAAAGCATGCAAAACTAAGCTTGATGATAAGCTGTGCTACCTCAGATGCTGTGGCTGTTCGATGGAAGATTCTAGTTATCCCACGCTGAATATCAGGTGACCTTCCCAGGGCAGTCAAAACTGAAGAAAGCAAATAACTAAAATCAGGTTGCACAAATGTGAGATCATGGCCTCCCTCATCAATGTTGCTCAAACTCCATGAAGCTTTAGAAGATGAAGATCCCATGGACTCTGCAATCTCAGAAACAGCATCAAGACGAGCCAAGATCATGTTCCGATCACATAAAGGATGACTCACCTATACCATCCACCACAAAAACTCAAACTCAATGTCATGAAATATGTAAACAAGCATTAGTCAAAATAAATAAGTACCAAGTGCACCTTCATACCCAGTGCCTCAGAAGCCTTGACCCAAATATAGTAAGTGTGTGATTCATACAATGCAGCAAGGATCCAGACTCAGATCCATCAGAGTTATTCTTTAAAAGCTGAAACAATTGAACAGGTTAAACCCAAAATAAATTGTCATAAATAGACAAAGCAAGGAAAAGGTTACACTACGGGAAAAAAAAAAAAAACAGAATTTGAAATGAAGCTAAAATGTCATTGATCTTTTTAACCAATGGAGTAGATTGCAAACTGATTCCACAGATATATGTTAAACTTCCTACAAAAATTTGAACTCAAAGGAAGTTCCTATGCTTCCAACCTGATTACGAATGTTATCAATTTGTTCCCATGCACTTAGCACTGTTCCAAGGCTGACAAACAATGAGACAGGCGCAAAGCTGGCATAAATGGGATCCAGTTGTCGAGGTCAATGATATGTTATCACATTGTAAATCAGGAGTATAGATTGAAAATGGCACTAGGTAATATTTTCCAAGCATATAATAGCTCAATGACCTCGTCAAAAGGGTCAATTACCTCTAGTTGTTGGATTGAATTGGCTGAAAGAGTCATTTCCATGGTCCCCGAGAAAGGCCGAAATGAAGCTCCCAGGCTAAGAATCCTCTCAAATCCAAATTGTTTGAGATGACGAATGAGTAAAGCTAATGCTTGGACAGTGAAATCTGGCATGGCCATAATTCCCTTAAAGCAAAAAATGCATAGTTAACAAGAAATGGAGATTGAAAAAGAACATGCACAATGAAAACAAACCAGCCGAACACAAATAACAAACACAACCTCAATAAAGCAGAAGTGATAACTAAAGTGCATGTTTTCTGGATTGCCAGAGCAAGAGGACAATGCTCCATGGACTACTATGAAGTATGAACCAAGAAATTCACTATTATTTGGCATGTAGCATATCAGCATGCTGTAACAGCGTAGGAGGAAGGCATACCCACTTAATGATCTAAAATTCAGGATAGTGTGTACATAGACGAAAAACACATAGTATACCTCAATTGCCATGTGGCTATTTCCCTGCTCTCTCACCTCTGTTCCTTCCTCTTGCTGATCCCCTAAGCCATTTTCACTAGTATTCTCGTATAAAGACATCACGTCAGCAAGTGCCCCACCCTCGTTGAAGCAATATCGTGAGGCACGCTCCACGCGGACATTTGAGGCAGGTCCAGCATATGCCAATAGCAACTGTGATAATAGCTCTCAGTCGTCATCCAAACCAGAACAGATGACTAATACAAGCATGAAAAATCATCTTCCAAAAAATGCAAACTTGGGTCCAGTGGAAGTGAAGTTTAAACTAGTACTCCAGGAAATATGTAAAAATCCAGATTACAAGAAGGGCGTTTCTGCCATTTAAGGGAAGAAAGGTAGTAGACTCTGAAGAGAAATTTGTGAGGAGAAATGAGGGTATGCTACATTGTGTACCTAATATATCTCCAGTCCACTTTGCAAAATCGCCATTCAATAAAATCCTAAACACTGACATCCACAGCCAGCAACAACTGTTCAACGTCTGATTTAAACTCTAAGGTGTTTTTATCATACAATATAGACTTTGGTGTAGCCCCACACATTTCACATACTACATGAGC